>JAJTUR010000046.1:0-386004 GCA_021399475.1 Hyaloscypha finlandica | reverse complement strand
ACTACACGTGATAGTACTTAGCGTTTCTGGTAAACCGACACTGATTAGTTAGTACTTTCAGATTAGAGGTAGATTAATAAAAAGCCTTGAAGTATTCGGTAGCCGAGGGCGATCTAATCTATTCCTACTCAAAGGGGGAACTACTTATTAACTCCTTGAAGTATTCGGTAGCCAAGGGAGAATAATAACTAGCTTTTACTAATAGAAATAGCTATTTACTTAGCTATTCTTGGTTAGCGGAGACTACTCTTTTACCTCTTTTACCTCTATTTTAATCGCTTTTCGACCCCGGAGCGAGAACCTCAAAACACTATTTACAGGATTAAACGTACCTATAACCCACTATAGCGACCACCGTCTATCCACGACAATCCCCTGTACCGGGAACCGGTCAAAACACCTCAATTACGAACCTATGAACCTCTAATACCTCCCCTTCGAACCTCAGAACCTCCGAACCTCCTATAAAACCACCTCTATAGTACTAAGACCACGAACTTAGAAACTATCTATTCTACTTATATATTACTATAATACCGAGAGAACCTCCGGAATACGTACGCACACCGTACGTACGCACACACCCGAAAAACACCTCAATTCTGACCTTAAACCTCCTGAAACCTCGATTTTCCTACGATTTTATACCAAATTACTTCGATTTCCTATATATATACTTCTCTGTCGCAGACGTGTATTTAATAGAAGCAATACTTTTAATACTGAACCTTCGAACCGAACCACCTCTTTTATAGTCACTTTCAGCTCTTTAGCTCTTTTTTCCTACCTCGAACTATATATATACATATACTAAGAAAATAGAGATGAACAAAGTGGAGGTGAGAACCAGGAATGGAGAATGGGATTAATATAAGTAAGGCGATGAAGGAGGATCTCTATGACTATTATAAAGCCAGAATACACTACTATACTATAAATCGACAAAGTGACGAGAACCTATAGGATCTATTCCAGGAGGACTTTAAGGACTTCGATACTATAGCCTTTGGCCAGATGAACTACACCGAACTATATGTCTATAGCTTATCTACGGTATAGAGGTGTTTACATCGAATAGAACTACTAGAGACTCTCAATTACATAGTCCTTAGTTAACGTTATTGAGGAGAGAACAAAAGCGAATAGAATAACGCTGATATTAATTAGGTAGCGGAATTCGAATAGATCTATTAAAGGGACTAATTACTTTGGCCTATATTATAGTCAGAAAAACGGAAACTACTATATCGACGAACTAGTCAAGCCAAGACACACCTCTCGTGACCCCTTTAGGACTCCCGTACCCCTTAACTACTACCTCATTAACCCTCCTCACCTCAAGAGTAATATATATTAGCCCCAGAACCACTACAACCTCTACTAATACTACTAGTTACCCCCCTACTAACTAGTAGAGCGAAGCTAATTAGGGAGATCACTAGAATCTATATGGATAAATAGAAGTGGATAGTGGAAATAGTAGCTTCAATCAGAAACTCACTATTTCTACAATATCTGCGAATGTGTAGAACTTCCGAAAGAGGCTATTATAAAGGTATTTCCTACCATACTCAAGGGACTAGCACTGGACTACTTCTATAATAACTACATGTCTAAGGATCGTTCAATTACGTCTTATATACCTCCATAGCTTCTTGAAGGCCCTAGATATTAACGACGAAATCTAGATTAATAGAACGCGATTACATAGTCCTCAATATCAGAGAAATACACGGGAAAATCGACTTTTAGATCGTTTAGTTAATGATTAATGAACTACGTGAACTATAATATAGCCTTATACCTACCCTATAAACAATAGAGTTTCTCTATAAAAAATTATTACTACCTATCAAGACTCCAAAGCATGTAAATATACTATTCAGACCCTCTAGTGGCCCTTAGTGAGCTTCTCTATAAGCTATAGTCCTCAATTACGGCCTTTAAGAAGCTTAATCCAAATAATACGGATACCTTCTTACTAATTAATAATATTACTCAAATAACTACTTAGACAGCTACTAGTTCGGAAATCGTCAATACTACACCGACTATATAAACCCCTATAAACCCCGTAATCAAGATATGGACCCCTCAAAGTCGTGCTTATATACAGGAAACCAGACTATCAATCCTAGAAACACATAGAGAGGGAGCGATAGGACGAGAAGGCTCAATTAGAGCTAGAAACCTATATAGGTTTAGAGCTACGGACTCACTAGACTTTAAGAGGATTTTATAAGGCGTATTTATATCACGTAGCTTTAATTAAAGGAGAAAGGGGAGATGAATAGGGTAATGGGAGTAGAGAGAACGAACTAAGTAGTGCTTTTAACGCTCTACTAGTAGATATAGAGGACCCCAAGGAACAGGATTCCTACTTTACCTTAGTTGAAACCCTCTTTACTATACTCGATTTATAACCTCCTAAGCTATTAAACACGGCTAGTAATCTTGTAAATAACCTCATAAACCGCTCCTATACCCACCTATTAATAGGAGAGAATAATACCACGGAATCCAATAAACCACCTATAGAGGACGCCCGAACCTTTATAGTAGGAGGTATGTCCAGGTATAGTACTAACCGCTTTTATGGAATCGTAATAGATACCGGAGCCACTAAATACTCAACCGCTAGACTCGATTAATTCCAAGCTTTATAATAGACGGATAATAGTATCGAGCTTAATAGATCTACCGAAGGGAGCATTAAAGTCAAGTTCAGGATTAGTACGTCGTCTTCCTTAGGATCTGCAATTATAGACACACTGATCGGGCTCATACGATTCCATATTATGCCCTCGAAGACTCTATTTTTACTTAGCTTAGCGGATATAGATAAACTAAAGGTCTATTTCAATAACCTCCGGAATTAACTAATTACGTCCACCGGGAAGCGGATACTAGTAATACGACGCTTCGGTTATTCTTTCCTCCTATAGGACACCTCACTCAAGACCTTTATATCGGAATCCTTTACCTCTAACCCTTATTTCCTCACAGAACCTGAATTACGACGATTATACCGTTAATTCGGCTATCTATTAATTAAGAAACTATAAAACGTCCTAGAATAAGCAGGCTATGAAGTTAATAAATAAGCCCTCGAATATCTTATGAGATACTACGAGTAGTACTAATTGAACGGGAAATCACCCGGTTAATTCAAGTTTAACTTGAGGGACGACGTTAGCTTTAATTTCTCTATTATCATCGATATTTTCTATATATTCGGGAAGCCTATACTACATGTCATTAACGAAGGAATATAGTATTAAGTGGGACGATAGCTATAGAGCCTCAGTACTTAATATATATAGGATGCCCTAAAACAGTATTAGATTAATACCTATTTAGGACCTCCTAATCAGATTACTATGACGCTAGGAAGTAGTTTACTAGTAAAGAGTTTATATAGCTTACGAATTCGACGGGGACTAAGATTAAGATTATCCCTATAGAAGCCTACTACTTAGTTGGAATCATTGAACGGTACTATAATATAGTTCAATAAGCCTATAAGATCATTATCGCCGAAATTAATGGAATTAATAAGGATGTAGTACTATAAATAGCCTTTAAAGTAATTAATGATACCATAGGACTAGATAGAATCGTTCCTATACTCCTGGTTTACGGCGCTTTACCTCAATAAGCGAATACGACCCTCTATCACCTTTAGTCGCATAGTGATGAATACCCTAAGAAAAGCGATAGAGGAGATAAAGAGGATACGAGCTAGTCACGAAGTAGCAAGAGCCCTAAATACACGTAATGGACCCTCTACGGCTAATATATATGAACTTCTATTGAATTAGAAGTCTTAGTATAGCGCGAAGGGAATACCGGTTAACTAGGGCAGTGGAAGGGCTATATAACTGTATCTATAGAGGGTGAGTCTGCGTATTAGCTTTACCATGAGGTAAACCTCCTTCCGATTAACCTCCATAAAGCTATTCCTATAGGGAGATAAAAGCCTTAATCTCGATAATCCTAGCCCTGAACCTAAATACAACCACGGCGATAGCTAAGGCGAAGTAAGCATGATTCCCTCCGCTATCCCTCCGAAACATGGGAGAGGACGACCTCATAAAACACTACCTGAAGTTATAGTATTCCTATAAGACGACGGAATCGAAGTAGAGGAGACGGGAGACATATACCTGATGAACGACGTTTAGTATAAGGACTCCCGTTAAGCTGAAATCGAAGGACTCCTAGAAAAGGGTATCTTTGAGGTCACCTTACGTTTAGAGGTACTAGAGGGAGTACGTATCTTTAACTCTAGGTTTATTAACGAGATTAAGAATAAGGGTACTAATAAAGAACTTCGTAAATCGAGACTTGTTATTTAGGCATATAATAATTAGGAGAAGTATACTATATTAACTTAATCGCCGACTATTTAACGTATTAGCCAGAGAATTATCCTTAGTATCACTGCTATAACGACCGAAACTATAGGGCTTTACTTACGAGATATCTCACAGGTATACGTTCAATCAACGACTCTCCTGAATCGCGATTTCTACGTAAAACCACCACGAGAGCTCGCTGAACACCTTTACCTATACGACGATTTAGTCCTAAAGGTCGTAAAACCACTATATGGTATACCGGAAGCCGGAAACCACTGGTTCAAGACTTACTACTCCTACTATATTAATGAGCTTACTATAGAATAGTTAACTTACGACCTATGCCTCCTATATAGCAAGTAACCGTTCGGTATAGTAGGCTTATAAACTAACGATACTCTGATCATTAGTAACGACGATTTCCTGGGAATAGAGTAACTAAAGCTCAAGGAAGCTCAATTCCTAGCTAAGGAGCGGGAATAGCTCACCTTTAACTATAATCTGAAGTTTAATAGAGGTATTATATATACCGAAACCACTGAAACCTCCGAAAATACCACGAATATAGAAACCAAGATCACCGGAATTACCCTTACGCAAGAGCACTAGTGCGGTAACCTTAAGACTATATTAACTAAGAACTCTACTACGATGAGTAGTAGAGGTACTATACGTATGAACCTCACGATTAAGGAATAATATATAGCTTAATGAGCCCGGGGAGCCTATATTACGTTAGTCTATTAACCTGAAGCGTCCTATGACCTCGTAATAGCCGCTTAAGCTATTGAACCTATAGAAAACGATGTTAGTTCGCTTAATAGGCGTCTCTAGTAGCAAGTTGAGAATGCCGCTAGGGGACTACGATTCGTAAAGCTAGATAAGGAGACCCTCTACTTAATTATATTAACTAATTCGTCTTTTGCAAATAATAGAGATCTATCCTCACAAATAGGCTATATTCTAGCCTTAGCTAATACTACTTAGAACGCGAATATTATCTACTAGTCGTCCACGAAGTATAGGAGAGTTACCCGAAGCGTACTAGCCTCTAAGCTATACGGTATAGCACACGGCTTTGATATGGGCGCTATAGTTAAATCGATAGTCAATAGAGCCCTGGAAATTGATCTGCCGCTAGTCATCTATATAGACTCGAAATCCCTTTACGAGTGCCTCGTAAAGCTTGGAACTATACAGGAAAAGCGACTTATAATTAACGTAATATACCTCTACTAGGCGTATAAATAAAGGGAGATCGCGGAGGTTAAGTGGATTAAGGGAGAATCGAATCCTGCCGATTCTATAACGAAATTAAAGCCTATAAACACCCTCAAGCGCCTAATTAATACGAATACCATATAACTAGACGTGGAGGAGTAGGTTAAACGTAAATAAGGTAACGTATAGAGCGGAGGAGAGCGAGAGAGAGGGATATATCGGTGGGAGAGTGACGTATGGAAGCGGGGATATTGACGGAAGGGTATTACGTGGATATATGGTATAGTTAGAGAGCGTGGGACTAGGCCTGATTAGGAAACTAGTATGCGTTTAATAGGAAACTACGTTTTTTAATGTTTTTAGAGAGCTTCTAGTATTTAAATATACTTTTACAGATTGTCACGTGCCGCGTTATATGCGTGGCCCATCCTATAGACTAGACCCGATTAGGTATAGTAGAGGTTCGGGAGTGTAGTTTAGTAGCTTAACCTCCTGAACTAAACTCCCTAACTTCTATAATATACCACTTCACTAACGATAAACGTAATAAGTATTCCACGACTATATGTAATAGTGCTTAGTATTTCTAGTGAACTAATAATAATTATTATAATAAAAGTTATTTGTGAGGTAGTTATTAGTAGGTAATAAGGTAATAGGTAGAATTAGAGTTATAGTATTAAAAATTACTAGTATTAAATTTAGTATAGAACTAATCTCTGTCCCTTCTTAGAAGTCTAGGGTAAGCTCCTATAAATAGGAGCCCAGAATAATGTATATATAATCTAGTAATTAATAAGTACTAGCTAGCCTACTAATTAGTAGTATTCTTGTAATATAATAGGATTATTAATCCTCCTAATTACCGACTATATTACCCGAAAGCTGAGGTATATTACATAAGCTAATATCACGTGTAACCCGCTATATATTATAGTATACCCCCCTCTAAGGATCTTAGACCCTAAGATCTATTAATATATCCTAGTAAAAAATGTATTCGACTCCGTTAAAGTAAACTTCTAGTGTCTTAGGAGGTGGTTTTATTATATAGGCCTAATTCGGAGGGCATCTAATTAGGTAAGAGTTATGACCGTAATTATAGCTTAGAGGTAGGGGCTAGGTAGTGATCGCGATTTCGTTTATGGGGATATGTACTCTAATTAGCCTATTTAGAATACTAAGGCACTACCCTATAAGATTAATACTACCTATTAGATATAGGTTTAAAATACTCTAAATAGCTTTAAATAGAATATTAGTTGAGATATTCGTATAGAAAAACCCATGAAAATGTTCTAGGTTCTTTAAGGTTATTCTTAGATTCCTGGGAAAGTGAGGTAACTAGTTATATTAATTCTAATTAGGATTAGTGCGAAATTTTTAGTAGTTAATCTAGGTAGTTCCCTACTTCTATTTAAGGACCCTTTTGTGATGCGAAAAGCTTCCTTCTTTTAACTATAACTATAACTATATCTTCCTACTTCTATCCTTACCTTCTAGCCTCTTCTTCTACTCTTCTTTAAGTCTTTATTAATTGTTTTTAATTAATTCCATAATATCTTTCGTTATTACTACTACCCGTAATAAGTATAAAGGTAACCTCATAGCCTCCTTCCCTCTTATTAGTTAATACTTGAAATATTTCAAGTATTTGCTCATTAATCCTAACTCCTTATATACTATAGCACCTAGTAAGAAGAATTATAATTAGTATAATAAGGGTTTAGAGTCCTGTGAACTAGTAAGTTCTTCCCCTAAATCTAAGCTAAAGCTAATATGATTTAAAGATTCCCTATAACCTTTCGGAGGCTTACCGGGCCTAGGAAGATACCATGATAATCTTTAAGGCTTAGCTTAAAGTAAACCCTTATAATTACTCCGCGTATAAAGAGTATCTTATTAATTAGATCTTTAATGACTAGATACTAGATAATAAGCTCACGGATTCTGCTCGCCGCCTAGTAAAGCCTAAGGATAAGGTAACTTAGGCTTATATTCTAGTTATGAGTACTCTATAATATAATAAGAAAAGTGCCTAGCTAACTCCTAGAAGGAATATAAGAATGTCTACCTCTAGGGCATTAACCTTATTACTAAAATCTCTAGTGAGATTAAGTAGTAGTCTACGACAAGTGCCTTAAGTACTAAGAATGTAATAATTAGCGCTATTTATAAGTTAACTATAGAGATCCGGGCTTTCTATAAGGTCTATATAGTAGTTATAAGTCCCTTAGCTCCTCTTAACCTCCTTATCGCTGATATTATTATAATATTAGTGTATTCTAGTAGAGGATAAGCGGATTCCAGAAGCTGTTTCCTAGTGGTTTACTAAGTCCTAAATAGAGCTAGTATATAGAGTTTAGTGATTTTAGATATAGGATTTATAGGACTTAGTATTTATTTTCTTTGAGATACCTATAGCTAGTTTACCTATAATAAACCTTTCCTAATCCTAATTATTCCCAAAATGTGAATGTGATTTTATGAGCCTTAATAAAACCCTAGAAAAAAAGAACCTTCTTAGGTAAAAACCTAGGGAAAGAGTATCTTAATTACTATTTATACCTATTCTTTAGGCCTTCTAGGTCCTCTCTTTCTTTTAGGGCCTTCTTTTTGCCTTAGGGGACCAGAATTCTTGACCTTAATAAGTTACTAGAGGTTATTATAGGCTCTAAACTATAGTTTTTTTATATAATAATAGAAGTTCCTTAGAGTTTTTAAGGTTAGGGAAAGCGGTAACTAGGTATTATAATCTTTAGCTAGGATTTCTATTTAATTAAATACTATTACTCCTTATTTAGCTATCTTATTAGTAGTTAATAATAGCTTCTACTTCTATTCTTACTCTTTATTATTATCACTAATTCCGGAAGTTCTCTAGTAAGGTATAAGTGAGTTCCTAACCCTTCTTTATTATATACTCTTTAAGGAGGGAAATATAGAAAGTTAGATATAAATAATTATATATACTTAGTAATTCTAGCTTATATACTACTTATCTAATATATTTAAGTACTTTAAATAGACCTATGAATTTTAGCTTAAGCTTTCTTACTTTAAGTTTAATGTTTTTTATTAATAATATTACTTAGCTCTTTTAGAGAAGTATTTATCTAACTAATACTTATTATAATAGGTTTCTAGTTATTTTATATATAATACTAAAGATCTTAAAGCTTATTCTACTCTACTTAAAGAGTCTTTAGCCTCTTATATATAGCTAGTATCTCCCCTATAATCCTATCCTTAGAATTCTATAGAAGTTGAGAGTAGTAGCTATAATATATATAGAAGGATATATTCTATAAAACCTAATACTTTAAGTTATTATATATAAACTCTATAAAGGATAACTTCTTAAACTAGTTATTCTTTTAAGAGTTATAGTAGTATCTTAAGTAATATTCTAGGGCCTAGTTCTACCTTTCTATCTAGTTATTTATTTAAGGATAGAATACGGTATTTAAATACTATTTGTATATTAAATAGAAGTAGAAAGTAGACTAGAACTAGCTAGTAAATACTATTCCTCGATTAGAAATAATACTATTAGGGGAGCTAAAGATTAAGAAAACATATTCCTATATAATCCTAGTTAATAACTATAAGGATTATATTAAAATTAGGACCTCTTACTAGGTTCTTATATAGTAGTAAGCCTATAATAAAATCTATAGAGATCTTACCCTAGGGTCTCTTAGGCTATAGTAAACTACTAAGTAAGCTATATAGTAAATACCTTTTAGTCTTAATTCTCTAGTAGATATTATATTCTCGATAATAGTTATAAACGTCTATTTCTATATTCTCTTAATACTAGGACCTTCTAAGGAGCTTAAGACTTTTCTCGATACTATAGTATCTTACTAGTAAGTCGTTATAATAAAGCTTTATAACTTCTTAATATAAGGTAAGGTTATCCGGGATAATAATTCTTAAATAGTACCTAAGAAGGCCTAAATTACTACTCTAGATTTAACTCCCCTTAGTATTTCTCTTACTAAGCCTCTATTTCATAATATCTTAATATCGAGAATTATTCCTCTAAGTTACTTTAATAATGTCTAGGAGGAGTTTAGATAGAGGGGCTAGTACTATAGCTCTTTTAGTAGCTATATATATCTATATATAAGGAATTAGATATTTATAACTATCTAATTCAAAAACTCGGGGGACTAAGGAATTTATAATCCCTTTAGGTAATATAGTTATAGATACTTCTATTACCTTAGCTTTAAAAGCGGGACCTTTAAGGTATCTCCTTATACCTTAATTCTTGACTAAGTCTTTAGTTAAGTAATCTATATAATAATTTATCTACTTATCTATAGTAAAATAGTCTCCTTAGTTATTATAGAAATAGTAAGTATTAAATAATATTTATTCTAAGGAGGGACTCTTAGATATCCTAAGGCACTTCTAGATTATAATAGCGAAAGCTCCCTTTAATTTATTCTAAAAGTAAGAAGCTAAGTTATATTAATAGAGCCTTCTTTATAGTTAAGTCTTCTACTAAGTCTATCTATAGGGTTTGAGGTACCTCTATAATAAATAATATTAAAATCATATATTATAAGATATATTACCTAATATACTTAATAGCTCTCTAGATACTTTATTTCTATAAAGTATTAGAGGTTATTATAGTCTATAACGACCTTAATTATAAACCTAGATCCTTTAAGGTAATAGTACTAGTACTTAAAGGCTTCTATAATTACAAGTAGTTCCCTATTATAGGTACTATAGTTTCGTTTAGCCCTAGTGAGTTTCCGGGACTAGAATACTACTAGATACTAGTACTTTTTAGGCCTATTACTAGTATCTACTTATTGAGAAATAGTACTAGTAATTACGAACTTTAATATATTAGTTTTAACTCGAATCTTCTTAGAAGAGTCAAATAGACTAGGATAAGACTATAGTAAAAGCTTCCTTAAGTTCCTTAAAGCTCTTACTAGCTACCTCTATCTAGGTAAATGGCCGGATTTATAGCCCTTCTCTATTCCTTATAAGAGATTAGTTATATTATAGTTACCTAAGAGTAATAGTATATAAACCTATAATAGAAGTTAGTAAATCTAAGGAATACTTAGATATTATAGAATAACTTTAGTTCTAGCTATTCTATAATACTATAGATTTATTTAGGGTCTACTTAAACACCTTTCGTTCTAATAAGAAAGCCTAAGAATTCAACTTCCTTAATATTAAACTTATTTACTAAGTTTATAGAATAGGTTATTTTTATATAACCTAGTAAGTACCTAGTAAATATAATTATAGTATTTATCCTTATTTCAGGAGTAAATTAGGATATTATCTAAATAAATAACTATGAAATAGTCTAAGAGCCCTATAAGAGTATATTAATATATGCTTAGAATATAGCTAGTATACTAGCTAGCCTAAAAGGTATTATAAGGTACTCAAAATATCTATAGTAGGTCCTAAAAGTATCTTCTACTCGTGTCCTTCACGAATTCTTATATAATAATATATATCCTTAAGATCTAGCTTTGTGAATATCTCGCTCCCTAGAGCCTATTAAGGGTCTCATTAATAAGAGGAAGTAGATACTAATTCTTAATCGTGACTTTATTAAGGCTATAATAATTGATATAAAGCTATAGCCTATTATCTTCTTAGGAATAAAAGGATAAGCGCCCTTATAGGGCTTATACTAGGCCTTATCTAATATTTACGAAGCGTATCACGTAGATATAGACGTAATACTTCTAGTTAGGTCTCTGATAAGTTATATAAGGGTCTATAAGGGACTATATTATCTATATTAATAGAGTATTTAATACTACTAAGATTAGAAGTTCCGAAGCTTATTAGGGTCAAAGACTCCTATAAAGTCTTCGCTATTATCCTAGAGATATACTAGAACTTCTAAGGCCCCTTTCCTAAGGGTATTAACTTAATATATTATATACTCTTATCTTATATTACTAGAATTATATAAGGAGGTAGATATCTAGTAACTATTATATATATAGGAAGCCTATTATCTAGGGTAATTATATTCGCCTTTAGTTAAGAATAAGGCCTATAGTACTACCTTAGAGTAGTTATTAAGCTCCTCCCGAACTCTTTCAGGGTTAGGATCTTAACCTTATTAGGCTAAGTAAGTATATATACCTAGTGTTTCTTGATATAATTAGTATACTATATAATAGTTGCTTTATAGAGTTCTATACCAAAAACGAGGCTATAAGAGCCTACGTTTTTATATCTATAGAATTAGAGCTTAAAAGGATATATCTCGCTATAATTATCTATAATAAATACCTCAAGATTATAGGCTCAATAGACCTTAAACTTATTCCTATAGAAGGTTATAAACTCTTAATTATATTTAGCTAAGGCTATAAAGCCCCGGCTCTAAGCCTACTTATCGTTAAGGAAGTTATAGTTAGACCTAGTATTACTAAGACTAGTATATACCTCTAAGGTACCTACTTTAGGTTAAGTTAACCTTACCTAGATAAATATATGAAGTAATATACCTTATTTATTACGGCTAAAATCGCTAATATTCAAGATTTGGCCTTCCCTTTTCCTAGTTCTTTAGGAGGTACTCCTCTAGAGTACTCCTCTATAGTAATCTTATTAACTTGCTTCTATAGGTACCGAGATTCCTTAATTATCTTAGCTTTTTCTAGGTTCTAATAAGCTTATTTATTATACTTAGAGTACTTTATAGATCCCGAAGTATATCCTTTCTAATTATAAGTCTAGTAGATAATTTATACGTTAGAACTAGTACTATAGTAAGACTTAGAAGGAGCCGAACTACTACCTAAGTTATTCTCACGGGCCTTTCGGTTCTTTTCCTTCTTCTTTTAGTACTCTTATAGATTAGAATTCATAGAGTTAGGATCTTTCTAGGTAGAGTTACCCTTACTAGTCTCCCTTACCTTAGCTCTCCTTGATTTAGGGTAAGTTATATATTCTACTTTCTATACTTTCTTTAATTACTCTAAAATAGATACTACTTTATTACCTAAGAGGATAGATACGAGTATCTAACAAGTCTTAAAGTTAGATAAAGTAATATTAAGAGTCTAAACTTAGTCCCTTTTAGGGTATAGGTCCTAGTTAACTTTAAGACTAATTATTCGAGTATATAACTTAGTAATAGTCTCTTTATCCTTCTAATAAAGATCTCGAATCTCCTTAAAGGTATCTTACTAATAGGTTTAAGGAGCTTAGAGTATATCTACTAAATAAGCCTTAAACTTCTCCTAGTTAATCTCATAGGCTAGAGGACTCTACTTTATCGTAGCTTCCTAGGTATTATAAGGATCGTCCCTAAGGGTACTTATAGTAGAATTAACTCTAGAAGAGTATCTATTATAAGTCTAAGGTTAGGTCCTAAAGACTACCTCCTAGGAAGATATAAATATCCTCTATTCTTTAAGGGACTTTCTATAATATAAGTCCGGTGTCTAGACCTTAAGAAATTTCTCTTAGTCTAGTATTATTTTTAAGACATTATATAGTAGCTCCTAATAAATAGTATTGAGATCACTCTCGAAACCTATCACGTCAGGAAAAGGGGTAGATTCTAGCCCTATTCTAGGACCTTCTCTAGTAGGAATTACTATTAAGGATAGAATAGACTCACGAGTAGAACTTAAACGAGATATAGAGAACCTTAAGGTATCCTAAAAGGTACCCTTATATTATTCTAACTAAAGGATACATTAATTAATCGTATCTACTAATTCCTACTTTCGTTAGAGCGCTTCGACTTTATACTATAGGGTCTATTCCATAGCTTAGGTAGTAATAACCTAGGCTTTAATTATAGTATCGATTTCGTTATTAAGATTATTGTCGTTATTAGGGCTACCTCTAGGAGGTACCTAAATAGCTCTATTAAAAGTATTAGAAGAGCCTTCGCTATTTCTATTTCCTCCCTAAGGATTAATCTAATTAACTTCTTTCTCAAGAGCGGGGTTAATAATAGACTACTATACGCTTTATAAGTTCCGTGATATTATTATATTATCGAACTACCTCCCTTAAGGGTAGAGAGATTAGCTTGTGGGGTAGTTATTAGTAGGTAATAAGGTAATAGTAGAATTAGAGTTATAGTATTAAAAATCACTAGTATCAAATTTAGTATAGAACTAATCTCTGTCCCTCCTTAGAGGTCTAAGGTAAGCTCCTATAAATAGGAGCCTAGAATAACATATATATAATCTAGTAATTAATAAGTACTAGCTAGCCTACTAATTAGTAGTATTCTTGTAATATAATAGGATTATTAATCCTCCTAATCACTAACTATATTGCCCGAGAGCCGAGGTATATCACATGCGCTAATATCACGTGTAACCCGCTATATATCACAGTATACTAATAACTACTTTTCTTCTAAATTACTCCTTAACTTAAGATACTCCTTAGATCTCTTATACTAAGTCTTAATTAATTATTCAAGCGTTAGAAATATGAGAATACTACTAGTACTAGTAGGAATTTCAAATAGAGTAATAGAATAAGTAAATATTAGCTTATATTAAAAGAAGACTAAATTAAACTTATACTCTAGTTATATTAATATAATATTCTCTTTCTTTATTCTTAGTCTAATTATAAGATTATATCTATAATACTATACTTTTTTCTTTCTTATTAGATAAGCTTTAGAAATAATATTTATATAAAAGCCCTTAATTACTACTATATTATTAAGGATTAGATCTTATATATAAGGTCCTTATAGTTAATTAATAATATTTTTAATTATATAAGTGCTTTATCTAGTAATTAGAATAATAGTTATCTTTACTTTTATATAATTATTAATCTTTCCCTTAATAAAGGCCCTAGGATTAATTAATTCCTTACTATTAATTAGGTATATAGTACTATAGTTATCTAGTAGAGTACTTAGTAATAGTAGATATCTCGAATAATTAAGTATTATATAAATACCTTATTTAGGTTCTTGGATTATAAGTATAGGATCTACTAGAGTAGTATTAAAGTTTCTTAGATATCTAGTATTCCTAGAGTTCGATTCTTTAGGCTCCTTTTTAGTACTAGTACTAGAAGATAGCTTAGTTACTACTCTCCCTGAATTATTAAGTTTTAGGCTATATTTCTACTTAAGCTTTAGTCTAAGCCCTTTCTAGTACTTAGTTATAAGAGTATCCTAAAGTTTTCTAAGCTAATTATCTATAGACTCAAATCTGAACTAGTGTTTTAAATAAGTAGAGTAGAGTAGAGTAGTAGGTCTTACTTATACTCTACTTAAGCTACTTATGAGTAGTGTGAGTAGGTACCCACGTGATAAGCGCACGTAATAAGCTAGCTAATAAGGTAAGCTTCTCGTCTAGTACTACTCTAGCACCACGTCTCTACCTTATTAGGTAGTAGTATTACTTTATAAGCGAGTTAAAGGTTAGGGAGAAATCAAGATTTTAAGGAGTATCCCTTTGTCCGCTAGAAACTATCTAGCGCTAGTAGGGGGGTAGTGACTACACGCAAGCATTACCTCGCTTATTACACTTTAAGAGGCTTACGTGAAGCCACACCCCCTCTACTAGTACTAGATAGTTTTTAGTAGACGAAGGGATAACTGCTTATTATTATAGAAAATTAGAATTTATCTAGTCTTATATAAGCCCTAACTTACCTTTACTAGAGCTACTTAATAAATACCTTTATTATTTATTTATTATTAAATAAACCTTAATTTATTATTGTCACGTGACGGCTACTCATAACTACTCATACTACTCATGAGTATATACTCTACTCTACTCAAAGTTTTAGGACATTACGCTACTCATATTCTACTCACGCTACTCATGAATATTCATGAGTAGTATGAGTAGCATGAGTAGTTCTTTGACACACTGATCTGAGCGCTCTTTAGCTAGATCCTATAATTATAATCTCTATAATATTATAGTGAATAGGCTCGTCTCCTGGCTTGGTGGGGAGGATGAAGCGTCATTCCAAATTATGGCCACGCTCAGTACCGTCTTGAAAAGCCGGCCAGACCTCACTGAAAGATTAAAAGCGATGAGCATGTTCGACTCTCGGGCTTACGAATTCATGGACGTTCGACCGATTCACGTCCCCCAGTGGATGAACTTGTTTGCTTTCTTCAGCCGGTCCTGATTCAAACGAGCTTTCGTGGCACAAAAGATGTGATTGCCAGGATTGTCATAATATGGGTTGACGTAAATGTTTTCAATATCGAGACGATGGTGGCGACGATGATCTTTCTGAGGCAAGCGCTATGGAGCGACGGGCTGGGATATTTTGGTAGTGCTTGCATCCAAGCTACTCAAAAAGAACAGATGAACCAATCGACACCGGGCTACAAAAACCCGCTTGTTCTCTACAATAACCAGCCGGTAAAATCATGGGATCCTTGACTTTTCGAAATGACCCAAAATGTGAGAGCAGGTTTTGGGGTTGAAAGCGATATAGTCAAATGTAAACCGGAGCTACTCCACTTCCTCTGCGCTCAATCCTGTCTCAATTTCAAGTGACCAAGGCATTAGATTCGAGAGATAAAGTGTTCGCCTTTTTAAGTATTTCCATAGCAATGTTTATGCTTTAATTAAGAAGTAAGGCCACGCTCGACACTCTCGGTCAATCAACCACCATCAAATCTTTGTGATCTTAGTTGGTAACGTGCGCTTGTCCTTTCTTCCCATTTCATATCTCCACTGGTCCAACTTGCCTTGGGAAGAGCTACAAGGGTGCATTCCTCACTAACCCCTTGTTCAGACAGTTTTAGCGAATCCAGAATCCTTTTGTCATACAAAACAAGCTCACCACGGTCAACATCGCAGCCTGGATACCGGGCTTCACGATGTTGCTTCAACCCCCAGCCTGTAACGTTTCCTGAAATAGACAAGGTGTGGATCACTCCTGTAGATCCTTTAACAAAGATCTGCATCCCCTCGGATACTGGTTGGGACAAGGGTGCCGCTTTACTTATGTACCAAGCCCTATTGCTGAGTTCTCCGATAGATATCGGTAACGTGTAAACAGACAAATTCGATATTTCGGCAATGCTCTGTGAGGAGAAGATGGCGAATGCTGCATTCCTCCGATGTGAAGAGGTAATCGAGGTTTCAGAATGACTGTCGGACTGGAGGAAGTTCGCTCTTGAGCAGACCCGCGAGCCGATCAAGATGCTCTCGAACGCGAATGTGAATACACCAATGTCACTGGAATCGGCCGTAATAATATCTGAGTCTCTTTCCGGCCTAATAGTAGAGTTGTCTTCGTCGCCGTAAATCGAAGCGGGCATTCTACTTGTCGCATCATGTCACGTGCTACACACTGGCCACACACAGGCCTATATAGCTATTTCCCCGCCCTTAGGGCACCATCATTCCTTTATATACACACCAATATACACCATATTATCCCCACAGCCCCTTCAGGCCTTGACACATCATCCGAATGGTTCCTCTCAACACGACTAAGTCGTAGTGACAAATTGTCATTTCGGCTGACCTCTTGCTCTAGAAGGTTGCATAACCTCACCACGGATTGTTGGATTTCGGAATTCGTGGTACATAGCAAGATTGTGAGCATAAGATTTAGCGACAATTTGTGGTTTTGGAGCCGTTGGACGATATTCGCAACATCCTTCTTCCTTTCTGGCCCATTTGAAACGATCCAGTACTCCCATATCAGAAGGGACAATCTTCAACTCATCGATGAAGACTTCGAGTTCGTCGTAGGTTGTGACGCATCCTGTGAGTGTGCCTTCCAGATGTTCAACTAGGATGTACTGTTGCCGGCCAGCAGGGACATTCATCAAGCCATTCAAAAACTGTTGGAGGTACTGAAGGGCAGCATAAATCTCTCGCATTTCAGTTAGAACTGCTTGAGCTGAGCTTGGAGCGTCTGCGAGCGAGGCTGTCTCTGATAACAGTGAAGCCAATTTTGCTCCGGCGGCGAGGAGACCCACCACTGAGGCGGCAACTGAGAGAGGATCCGCCATTTCAAAATATCAGTGATGAATCTCGAGTTGCAAAGACTGATCGACGAGCTCCAACCTAAAAACCCAAGGTTTGGATTCAGGAACTCGGGGGTCTTTCTACTTTATTTTGTGTTGTGTTCTCTAACGAGGCTACACGAAAAAGCCTTGGCTGAGGCTGAGTTACTCCGCCTCCACCTGAGGCTGAGACATTTTCACGCAAGAAATTAGTCTTTGGGTGAAAAGCGATAAAAGCAGAATCGAAGACTAATATTAATGGTCAAATTTGAAATCTAAATTTAACAGCGAATTGCACCTCGATGCTTTTTGCGACCAAAAAAGTACTGGTGGGAAAAGGGCGTGTTGTCACGTGACCCTGGAATTTGCTTGTTTACAACCCAAACTTCTGGGACGGTCCCGCCCAGTCACTCCGAGAAGAGTCTCAAAGTTAAGTTAAAGCTTGCTATATAGAAGAAAGAAAAACAACTTTATTTCCTGGAGAGTCTTAGGGAGCCTACTTTAATACTATTTTAGACTCGCTACCTACCTTCTAGTATTTTCTAAAAACTACAATAAGGGGCGGAATCTCATGTGACCTTTCGGAGCAAGACTTTGGATAAGCTGTGGCGCAAGCTCCTCCAGTCACGCCTTTATGCCTAAGATTTCCTTTATAAGAGAATATTGTGGCACGTGCAAGGCTGTTCCACACAAAGATCATTACTCGCTTCAATCCGAAGTACTGACCCGCATAGTAATATTGCATGAATCTGAACACTATAGCTCCAATCGCTCCAGAGGATATTATCCATTGAATTTAAGGAATATGCCTTTGTTTTCTCTAAGAAAGAATCAAATACTCTTTTACCGTTAATCCTGCGCTCTCGAGCCTGAAGATGCCTATCTAGGCGAGAACCTCTTAGGGTTATAAATCGATTTTATATAAGCTAGTATTAAAAGTCTCAGCTATAAATAAGATAATTGTTTTGATATATTATTGCTCGATAATACACAGCTAATGGTTAATCTCTCTCAATAGTTTCAATACTACAGCCAAGTTTCCAAATATGATTCTTCAGATTCACGAACTATTTCAGTCCGCCACCCCGACTCACGATTGTCTCTTCCTCCATAGTTGCAAGAGGTACAAAATATCTTTTACCCAAGTTGAAATAAATGCATCCTAGAACATGGTTAAACCGTGGACCCTAGTCAAGTAGGTTTTGACATCGCTACCACAAAACAAAGTACCCATGAAGCATAGAAAACTAGGTACTTACCAATCAGTAGAAGACCCGGACTCAACTGCTTCGGCAGCGAGCAACGCCTGCGGGATCCTCGCCTGCCTCGCTATCTCATATAGACACCAGACAGCATACCGTCGTGCTGGCTCCGGCGCCGTCGTCCTCTCCGCCACAATGGTCAGCGGCCAAATCAGAAAACGTGCGGCTGGGCCAAACGTCGTGCCATTTTCGTCAAGGAAATGCGGTGCACTCGCGAGTATGTCGGTGATTATCTGGGTGCGGTTGGCCTCAGCTGTGGATTGAAGAACTCTGGTGTCGAGATCTTTGAAATATCGGGACATCTCAGGCTTTCCCTGCTCCTTGGATCTAGCAACAAACCCTGCCAAATGCCAGACTACCTCGTTCATGAACAGCCGTGTGGCCCGGAGAATGTTCCAGTGCCGGGCCATGCGGTGGTCGGGATATTGGTGAGCATGGCCCTGATACGCCCATCGTGGAGTCATATGGGGCGGCCTGACTTGGTAGCGCCAGCTTTCCGGTAGCATGTCCTGCAGTGCCTTTGTCTCTTCTTCTAAGTGCAATGTCTCGTGAATAACTCCTGATATTCTCTCGTCGGGGACTCCCTTCCATAATCGCACCTTTACGCTGATCATTTTGTCGAGCAAAGGACCAAGCCGCACGTTAGGAATGCGGGGATCGAGAAAGGGCTCAGCTTCCTCGTATAGCTGCAAGAACTCGTCTGGTACGGGTACCGCCCGTTGAAGACAGCTACTGCGGATGTTGTTGCATGTCTGCAAGAAAAGTCTACTGCCTAGATCTGTCTTCAGATGTTTGGTGCCCCGCAGTCGGATGAGTTGAACAGCTCCAAGTGTATGAGCCGTCCAGCTTGTGGGCGACCGATGGCTAGAGAACGCAATGGCTTCGTAAAGACCTAGTGTGAGGACAGAAATAAGACTGCTATCAAGTATAGCTGTACTCGAGGAAGAAAGTGCCGCGTTTGTTTGGGCGAGGGCTTTCGAGTAGTGTACGCGAGCATCGTCCATGAGTTGTCCGTTGCCCACATGGAGTGAGAGGCTTGCAAATGAGGCAGCCAGGACGGCTGAGGATACAGCGTCTTGCGCGGTTGCTGCTGTGGTGTTGTATATCTCAGGAAGATAGTAGAAGGGCGAAGCTGGGACGTAAGAGGACATGAAATAACCGACCGCTAGTTCGTCATGGGAAGGCGTGAGAGAACGTGACGGCGATGGCATGATATTTACAGTGTTGAAGCCTACGACAGCGGAGAATTCATGCTCGTCCCTTTGCCTCGGAAGAGTTAGAGGATAGAGTTCCCCGTTCTTTTCCCACTGGACTTTCCGCGCTGTTGACTCCGACTCATCTTTAAAGAGGAGCAGTGTAACATTTCTGTAACCAAAACAAATTATGGACTTGCGCATGCATTGGGTGCAAGATGGCCGGATGCGATCACACTGTAATGCACAAGGTGTTGAGAGAGTGCTTCTTAGGACGATGAATAAATAGGAAGGCGTTGGCGAAACTTACCCTCAATCTTCCCTTCCGACAAGGCCCACAAGCGTCGGACGGGCGGCCATGGAAGGGCATGGCGACCAGCAGCCAATTGAGATTATTTATTCGGAATGGGGTTTCGCCGAGGATGAGAGGCGCGGGTGGTAAGTACACGTATCGATGTCCGGTTGGACGTTTGGATGGTGAAATTGGGCAAGCTCAAGGCTGTGGATGAAGTGGTGGATCACAGGGACTGGCGTCTGTCACTAGGGAGGAACGAGACATGGGCCGAAAGAGGAATTGGCTTTCGTGCATGCTCTAGCATATGTATGATTTTCTCGGCCAGGCTCATCAACAGCTGCAGTCGGAGGTCACGAATGATTAAGAAGCTGCTGCACGGAAGAAGAGAAGGTAGCTGAAGTATCGAGGGCTGAAGGAGGGGGGATATACAAAAAACAAGTTCTTATTGTGTATTTTGGCGCGCTGAGCTGGAATTCTTCAAGTCGAACAACGATGGGTGAAGACTGATGGTTTGAAGCCCCAGTCGTGTCGCCTGTCATATTTTCAGCTGCTGACTGATCCTAGGCCGACGGTAGTATTGCAGGGGCAGCTTGCAGTCTACCCCACCCCCGCGGGAATTAGCGTCGATATGTCCCCCTCATTAGGAAAGCCGCCCGTTGGACCCTGCAGGCTGCGGCTGAACTCCAGCTCCTTTGTTGCACCCTCAACTCAACGTTGTTAAATCATCACTCGCCTTGCTCCAGAAATGAACACAGGCAAGCATGGCGAGGACCCAATGCGTGC
This sequence comes from Hyaloscypha finlandica, assembly GCA_021399475.1. Classification (NCBI taxonomy): domain Eukaryota; kingdom Fungi; phylum Ascomycota; class Leotiomycetes; order Helotiales; family Hyaloscyphaceae; genus Hyaloscypha; species Hyaloscypha finlandica. Next base: position 364,894 of record JAJTUR010000046.1, on the reverse strand, counting down.
TGCGCACAGGCGGACACGAAAAGGAGCACCGAACGAGCTGGGTGGCCCAGCCACCAATGAGAGAGGGAAAATGACACGCCGAACATGGTCTCGAAGATGTTGTTCTTGCGTCCCATTCTAAAAACGACCGTGGCTATGGTGATAGCGGACGAAGTCATGCTGATTGATACCCCTATATATTAGAGAAGTAACGGCCACCATTTTGTGCCTCACCCTCTTCATCCATATCCGCTTAAGCTTCAAGACAGACTCCATTCCAATAATTTGAAAGATTGTTTCTTTCCATACAACTTTTATCTACACAGCACTTGTTGCCCATTATGCACCTCGACAAACACGGCTACGTCTCTATCGTGGAGCTTATCGTCTTCATCCCATGCTTGATCCTCGGAATTGCAGTCTGCCTTCGCCACGGATTCAAACGGACTTCGGGCTGGATCTTCGTCTTGATACTTTCTGCTATTCGTATTGCTGGAGCGATATGCCAGCTCCTGACATATGGTAGCCCGACTGAAGGGCTGATCAAAGCGACGCTTATTCTCGACTCCATTGGAATTGCACCACTTTTACTGGCGCTTTTGGGAGTATTATCCAGACTGTAAGTCAAACATTATTGATACTCTTGTCCATACAAGTTCAGCTACATTGAACCAGGTGGGAATGCTGCGAGTCAAAGTGGTATGCTTGGATCCTGTACTGACCAGACATGGCGACAGCGTCGATTGGATCAACGCCTCGATGCAGAATCCAAAAATCAACTCCACACTCTTTCGCATCCTCCAGGTGAGCTTATTTCCACATTAAATTGTTGTCTTTTCAATGACAACTGAGAGAGTGGGAGCTTCACGGAAGCCCGTGTTTGTCTTGGGAGCCTGGCCCCCCAACTGCCCCCCTTATATCCAAGAAGTAACCATGCTAATTCGATAATTAGCTGGTCATCGGTGTAAGCCTAATCCTCGGTATCCTTGGCGTTACCAGCCCCAAATCGCAAGCTGCCGATGGTGCTTTCATACCTCCTACCATCTCCAAAATCGGCATCATCCTCAATATCGTTGTTTATATCGCCATAACTACCGTATTCATTCTATCGCTCCCCCATGGCTCAGCATTGCCCCGCTCGGAACGGCCACTCAGAATACACATTCCCATTGCCTTGCTCGCCATTGCCATCCGCTTGCTGTACGCGGCCCTCTGCATCTTCGTGCACGACAGCACATTCTCGCTCTTCAACGGTAGCATCGTGGCAAACGTGCTAATGGCCATTGCGGAAGAGTTCTTCGTCGTCATCATCACGTTGGCTCTAGGCTTCAAGCTGGGTCGTATTAGTGTTGATGTGCAGGGCGAGATCGTGGATCTTAACCAGAAAAGCAGCGACAACGGTGGACAGCTCCCTCTGTCGGCGTGAAGATGGAATCTATGTACAGCAGTCCAACGCTGGACTGGAGACAGTCTCATCAGCGCAAAAATGGGCACACTCCTCTTTTTTCACCTCGAGAAGGGAAAGTCGTCCGTGCCGCACTCATGTAAACTAGATAGCAGCTTTCCTAAATTTCTGCCGCATTTCATTTCAACCTTGTTAGAGGGTCTCTTAGAGACATCTCACCCGAGCCTTTTGTTTATAAAATTGTTTTTATTTAGTACTTAAACTATTTGATGACTATATAGTGCTATTTACTATACAGAAATCTACGCAGCTAAAGTAATAAAAAGGCAATTGAAATTTGGTAGTTGCGGAATGTGATTTTCATATCAAGTCACTGGAATTCGTTCCGTAACCGCAGCCCTGATTAATTTTATAAACAGCGCAACTGGTCCAAGAAAGGCTTCTGGGCGTGAAGGAATACTAATATCTGGCTCGAGGCCGTTCTCCCGAAACACTTCCATTCTTACTAGGAAGAAATTAGCTTAATTATAGATAATCCACCCAGTGTGTTGTAAATAAGAGAGCTAAGGAGATTTCGAGGTATACTTAAGTAATGCTGCCCCTTTAACTTGCAAATTTCTCACGATATTTAGTAAGTTAAAGCTAGGATAACCCAACCAAGTCACGTTATTCTTAGCATTCATTCAGGTCATAATATTAAAACGTCTCATTCCATTTACCTAGTATTTCTTAGGAATAACATAGAGCGCTTATTTGAAAGCCAGGACTGTTGTGAAGAAATAAGCGAGCTACCCCTGAAAGGAAGACTAGACGATGAGTCTTGCCTTTTCCGAAGAAGACCCTACACAGAATTCGCGAGACCTGCTGGGTTTAGTATCATACTTTCGGAAGAAGAGATCTCGATACAGATCCGAGTGATGAGTGACATCGCTAGAAATGCCAGAAATATAAACACCACAAGGTGCGAGACGGAACAAATGTGCACCCCTCCCCAGACGTAGCTCCCAACTCTTCTCGGTAGTCCATAGTAACGCTAAAGAACTTCCTAAGTGGACCATCTAGAGTGCATTTAATACAAATGTGTTTTCTGCCAGAAAGAGAGCAAACACTTGACAAAAACATGGGGTGAATACAGGCAGTAATTTGAGTACAAAACAATTCTACCAGGCCGCAATAAGCGCAAGTTAACCATTGTTAGAAAGAAATACTCAAGGCATTCATACTACTGATGAATATTTATAAGTACTATTGAATAGAATATAAGTAGCATAAAACTCAAAAAATTTGAGCTTCGCGGAGTCCAACCACATTTACCAGGTGGGCACAGCGACAGCCAATTTTTTCAGATAACTATCAGAATTATGACCCTTACTTCTCTTGGGGATGCTTAGGGCAGGTTGCAGTTCCGAAGCAGGCAAGAGCAAGAAGGGATCGAGATGCAATTGGCAATGGAGCTTGAGGCGGCGCGGAGCATATAAATCCCGAGACTTTGTGGAGGGAGAAATATCACAACGAGGGCCACTGGTGATGGCGATGGCAAGAATTCGAAGACGGGAGCAAAAATTTAATTGGCAGTGATTCGAGGGACTCGAGAATGAGATTGTGGGAAAGGGGTAGGGCGAGAGAAGATGAGAAGGATCCCGACGATGGACAATGGAGGCATGCGCTCAGATGCGGTTTAGGCTGGATACCGCGCCGGCGAAACTTACGGTACACCATAGGCTCGAGGTTGAGGCGGGGCTTGACTCGTGGTTTGATCACATTTCGGCAGGGGGCTATATAGTCTTCATTCAATAATAGAGAAAGCTTTTGAATGGGACTAGTCTACGTCAAAGTATTCTTTTCCCAACACCTCATTTGACCCCTCCTGCACAGCCACTGCACATTTCCCCTCTTCACAAAGAGCATCGATTGCCTAACCTTCCCCTGACTCCTTTCAATCCTAAACAGACAGCCTCTAATCATATCCTGATTGGTGTCGCCCCTTTTTGATTAACCGTGAACTCGGAGTGTTCCTCCACGTCGGCTACATCTTCGTGACAAAGCCTCATAGATCATCCATGTGAAACCATGGATGTGTTAGCACCTCTCTGGCGCTTGGGCGCTTTTGTGCATCGTATACAAAGATTTTGGACAAGAGATCGTAGAGCAAGGCTGCCTCGTTCTCCGAAATCTTTGGCAGTGTCTCTAGGAGTTCGTCCGTCTCGTCACTATAGCCTTCTATATAACTATTATTAATCTTCATAGCTGTAGGCTTCCAGATAGTATCCGAGAGGCATAAGGGGTATGGCTTCTTTTTGTCCTCTCCACACACTGGATCCTCTAGTCGAACCCTGCCAGCTTCGACGACGCTATTCTCGGGTTGGTCCCATATCTTGTAGATTAGATCCTTGATCGACCGTTTGCCTTCCCACGGCTCGAGTGGACTGCCTTTGGTAGGCTCTTTCGTCGGCTGCCCATAATAATCAAATAATGTATCCCCCAAGAGCCAGGCAATTCACCGAGAGTCTGAATGACTATCCTTAACAAATCCACTGGAGACGTGACTTCATACGCCGAGAAGGGGCCATCCCCCGATCTAATTCGGAAGATGGAACAGCCGAGAGCCCAAACATCGCTTGCGGGACTAGCTTTTAAACCTACCGCTACCTCTGGTGCCAAAAACTCAGCTGGAGTACCTAGCATCTTTTCTGGGGGTAATGAAATCAGAAATGACTGGTCAAAGTCGATTAGTCTGACCTCTTGGCTGATTAAGCTCTTTCAGAGGAGAGGAAATCGAGTGACTTGACAATATATTTCGGGGCCTCCGGACCTGGCGTCTCTCCAGATTCGGTTTCAAGCGGTGCCGTCTCAGGCGCGCCAAATAAGCGATAGATATCGCCCTCCGTATAGCGATCCATATTTAAAAGACCGAAGAGGATATTAGCTGTTGTCACATCTAGATATGTCAGTAGATGATTGAGATAGCCGGACAAGCGTTTAGGCATAAGGGCGACTCACCTCCGTGACCGAAACCTTGCGCATGAAGGTCAGCCAAGGCCCTCGCAGCTTGGTAACTAGCCCGACGAGATAGTGACGGTGTGATCCTAGAAAAAATGCCCTTGGATAACTGGGATGCAGATGGCCCCAAAACTGGCAGGACAAGGCATAGATGGCGGCCATTTGGTCCATCGAGCGTAAAGCGCCGACGTTCGACGACGAAGCCGAATACTGCATCACTCGTGGCTGTGAGGCAGCATGGCAGCTCAACTGGTTCTTGGTAGAAACAGACGTCGAGTAGTCAGCGACGACGATTTTCAGAGCCACCCAGCTATGTTCTGTATCGTCTCGCGCCAACCAGACAGTAGAGAAGCCGTGTCACGTGCTACGCACAGGCCACACACAGATATATATATAGCTTCTTCCCCGCCTTTAGGGCACCATCATTCCTTTACAATATACCAATATACACCCATATTATCCACACAGCCCCTTCAGGCCTTGACAAGCCGCCAGCGCCGAGCTTGTGTACAACTCTATAACGTCCATCGTAGACGTCGCCTAGGTGAACGGGATGGAAGCCCCTCGTTGGTATTTCTCGACTTCTTCAGTGTCGGCACCGGGGAGCTGGGGCAAGAGAAAGCGATCATCTGGAAACGACTCAGTATCGTCGTCTTCATGCTGGCGAGGCGACATTGATGGATGCGAAGACGAGAGTTGAGTGGTGGTTGTGGTGGTGGTGGTGGTACGAGAGGTATAATACTCGGTAGGATCGTGGGTGAGAGAGAATGTTTCGGACGATTGTTGCAACTGTTGGTGTTTGCGAAGATTTCCACCCTTTGATGGTTGATGAGGGTTGATGAGGGGCGATGATGGTTGAAGATGGTCGAAGAAGAAAAGAAATTTAGGCGGCTTGGTTATTGGGTAGGCCTCCCCAAGATTTCAAAAATATATCTCACGTAGGTTTCTACCTTGCCTTATTATAGACAATTCTTGCTTTCACTATTTGCATCTGCACCTGCTTATGCGGCCCCTGGTATTTGTCGTTGTCTCCTTTGCAGCGTTGTGTAGCGAGGCGAGAACGCCGACCACGTGATAGTCTCCCCTTTTCCTCCAATCATGTCATTGTCTGTCTTTTCGGGCCGGTGCTCAACAAATCGAAATTTTGCTTGCATTATGAGGCGCAGAAAAGGTTATGGGTATTATTTAAGTTGATATTGAACATGTCAATTGGCCATAGCAAATGAGGACACCGTCAGTTTCGTCCTTGAAGTTTTGTTGTCACGCGTTTTTATTGAGATATCAAGAAAAAACCTGGATCGTAGATATAATGCTATGAAATACGACCATGGCAACGTGTGTATAAATTAAAAGTAATCATGCTGCTTCTGAACTAACCAAAACCGACGACGAAAGCTGAATGTAATTAAAGACAATGGCTGATGATATTTCAACGGGTACGATCCTATTATAAACAGCAGACACATTAGGCCAAGCTTCGACGAGTATTCTCTAGATAGAAGACTAACCCAAGGCTTCTTCACTATTCTCCCCAGTCCTCCGGGAGGACAAAATTTCAACAGCATGTCAAAATTTTAGGCCTATTATTTGTCTAATCAGCTAACTTACTATCGACGATGGTAGCTGATTGGAAAGGAGATTACGTACACACTGTACCACCACACAGAAATCAGCAGGCTGCAGAGATTAAGTGTGTCTAGTGGGTCAGATAGGTCAACTAACGGCTTTAACTCCATTCTATTTTGTATAACTGGTTAGTGAAGGAACTTTGGAGGAGAGGAGGAGAATAACTCACTCCGCCACAGCTAGGACAATCTGCTCCATCACATCTCTCCTCAATCGTATCCGCGGGTGCCGGGATTGCAATAGCCACAGTCGTGGCTACGAGGATCATCAAGCAGAGAAGGAAGCGCATTTTGGTAGGAGAGTCTCGAAGTTGTGATTGAAAGGATAGAAAAGATAATCGTAGATTCTTTGGAATGGATGAATGTTGCTTGAAGTATGGAGATGAGTGTAGTGAGAAAATTTTGGTCAGGAAAGGGAAGACTTTTTGTCTTATATAGCATGAATTCTGTCAGTCCAAATCGCCTCTCTCCGTCAATACAACAAGAGATATGCCGTGCCCTCCATCCTCCTTTAGTCCACCTTCCAATTCTGCTTAAGCTTCCTTTTGTATTATGAAGCTCGAAGCAATAGGTCCCGCCGGTGGTCTTCCTCGTTGAAGATTTTGCTTGCCGAAAGGAGGAACGAAGCCCGCCGAGCGACTAATGTTAGAGATGATCCTTGCCAACTGCCAACGCTCGTTAATGCATAGTCTAATGCATATGCCAAAAAACAGGTTTTTGGTTATGTCTCGTTTGTGTCTTCTATACCCATGAGGAAGGCATATATAAGCCAAACAATCACGGAGGAACACCGGCAGTCTAATTTGTCCTATACACAAACTCGCCTCAAAATCAGTGTCGGCTCCGATAGGCTCGATAATTATCGATAATAATTACCAGAGCCCACACTGCTCAAGAATAAAATCTTGAACGGACAAATCTACAATACTATTTGTGCGCATTGTGGGCAAGGTTTAACAGGCGCCATGGTAAATTGGACTCAATAAAAATTCTTGAAGTTATGTTCTCACCAATTGCCATTCGTCGCCGACGAGAAAGGACTTCTGCCCCTCCACAAATCTGAAGTTCAGGCTGGCTGGCGTCTTTCAGGGGTTTGGTATCATTCGCTTCCATTACTCGATTTGGACTTCTTTTACCTAATTAGTGCTTTCTCACTCCACATGACAAAGTAAACTCACTTTAGCAGGCACGAAGTGATACCTGCCGTTTCTGGCAAGGCGTGGCTACGGCGTGAAAATGTGGCACAAGAGTGCTGTGAGCTGAAGACTTGGTTCGTTCTATTTGGCTACGAGGTCGAGGACACGCCCACAAATGCTCTCTGATAGGAGAAGGTCCCATCTAGCCAAGACCCGCGCCTCAAATTTTGGAATTATTCGCGTCACTTCGCCCACTTAGCCAACCCGAGCTTCCGGCCCTGGAGGCGAGTGGCTTGTCGGCGTCGTGCTTTGTGTTAAAATGAAGCCTGGTCCTCCGCTCTTATAGACACCAGGAATGGATACGAGTGGTCCAGGAGTGCCAGTTCCACCTCTTATTATATAGACTTGGCGCATGAGTTGTAAAACTGCGCTCCGCCAGTCGCCGTTGCCTGATGGACAGTAATGCTCTCAAGTCGGACAAGATAATCGCCGTTTGGAGTGCTCTCAGGAACCTTGAACGATGAATTTTTGGCGATCGTTGGGGCTAGCGATTGGTTTTGTGAGGAAGTGTTACTTGACGGAAGTCGAAATATTCACAATGTGTTGGCCATTTGACCCCTTTTGGAGTAAGATTGTCGCCCGGGAAGACAACCTTGAACCAAACTTGGCTGGAACCATCCCAGGAATCAAATGACTTTCCTTCGGGTGACTTGGCCATGTAAATTTGAATAGGGCCGGGATGGTCAATGCCTTAATCAGCGATGAAGGCAAGACTCCATCAGCTGCTAGAGTAGTAGTTGCAGCTGAACCCCCCGCTCTTCCACTGCTGACATCGCTAGCTCCATGATCGTCTTGGTAGTTCTTAGTCTCGCGGATAAAACCTCTTTCCTTGTCTTCGGCCATGCCGTTAACGATCAGCTTGGAGAATCTGCCTAATTGCAATTGTTAGGGCTCCGATCTGGACAAGAAGGTTCGGGCAGGAAGGTTCGGGCAGGGGGGGCTTTACCATGGGATTGCGCAGTTACTGCTAGCTGGGGCAATAATACGAATAGCTTCATCTCTGATGTTTGGGAATTCCGAATTGAACGGCAAAGCTGCAATACGGCTGAGTGAACTTCCTTTTGGAGAACAAAAGGGCGCCACCTGTTCATTGAATAAACCACTGGGAAAATGGACTTGCATCAGACTGTGGGGCACACGTTTAGCTTGTCATGTGAATAAAACACATGGCCGTGGGGCAACGCACATGAAGCATGGATATATATACAAACCTCGTCGTATTGAGCTTCAATGCTCATCACGGGGTTCAGGTACTATCGCTGCTTAAACGATCTTGATATCGGTATGTTAGCCTAATACGCTTCCCAAAGTCAAAAGTATTCATCGGTGAAGTCATCGAAACCTGCCCTGGAAAACATGAAGTGGAGTAATAAACCTTCAGTGCAATAAGTCACTCTATTTTCTGCTAAATTTTACTCAGAACATTTCAAAAGTCAGACCAGTTTGAGAATTGAATCCCTTACTCTTGAAGTATGTGTATGTTTAGTAATGCCAAATCGCATCAATGAACTCAGTTGATGGATGAGGCTGGCATTTATATAGAAATTTTGAAGTATTCTGAATGAGAGTAGGAAAACAATCGAACTCGAGCACCGGAGCCGAGGCCTCCTTCTCAGGACCCAAACTACCTCTCGCTACTTCGCACATGGAATTGAAAAGGGAATCTCGGGGTCACAAGAGAATGAAGCTTTCTAACGGACCACCAATTGTCTTACGAGAGCTGCCACATGAAAAGCGAAATTTGCGAAATAAGGATGGGAATAAGAGTGGGCGAGTGACTTTGCACCCCTCGGTACTGTACAAGAATATGAGTAGACCCGCCCAACATCTGTTGTGTCGATCTATTTATTTCTCTATGAAGCAATGGTTGATTCGCCAGATCCAGAATTTTTGTTCTAACTAGCAAACTAAAAATATTGTTAGCAATTGGGACAAGAGCTTCCGAGAATGATACTTACTTCCAATAACGCCATTAACGGGAATATCAATTGACGTGGTATAGCTTGCAGCATCGCTCAACAAGTAAACATATGCCCCACCAAGCTCCTGAACCTCCGCCAACCGGGGAAATCCTCCATAGTACTTCAATTGTTGCTCCCAGTCAGGTTGCTGAGGTACCCAGTATGTCATTGCGGTGTTGACGAGGCCTGGCGATACACTGTTGACCCTGATTCCGTACTGCGCCCATTCCATTGCCAAGGTATGTGTCATATTCCGTACACCAGCTTTCGATGCGCCATAGGGTGTTGATGGGACTCTCTAAAAGGGCGGAGTAAGCCACAGTTCCACAGAAGTTTAATGAACGGAAGACTTGTGTACCTTGTTTGGTCGGTAGGAAGCCATTGATGCAGTGAAGACGATAGCTCCCTTGATATTCAGCTTAATGAAAGCTCGGGCAGCCACTCTCGCACAGTAGAACGCTCCGAATAGCTTGAAAACTCAGGTCAGCAGGAGTCATTCTCTCTAAGAAAGCAAGTAGCCCACGTTAACATTGAAAAGTGCTTCGATTTCCGCCTGTGTAAAGTCCAACGCTGACTTATGATTTGTCCGCCCCGCATTCACAACCATTCCGTGAAGAGCACCGGCTTCGCTGATAATCGCGTCGACCGCGGCTTGGATGCTGCCTTCCTTGGTCACATCTGCGGTGGCTGAAAACAAGCGGCCTGGGAAACGCTTCGAGAGTGTTTGGAACTCATCGCCGGGTTGAGTAATATCCATTGAGTAAATCTTCTCCGCACCGTTGACAAGACAGCATTCTGCTATCCCAAGACCGATTCCTCTGTTTGCTCCAGTTACTAATGTTGAGAAAATGATCAATAAAGCCTTTTCACAGTTGCGACGAAATACGAACTCGCTATGATCTTTCCTCCTAAGGTTACCCGAGTTTGAACATGAGGAGTTTCTGCGACCGTGGGAGTCGAAGCTGCATTAGGGGCCTTCGTGTCAATCGCGGCTGGTGCCATTTTGAGCAGGAATTCAAATGAAAAAAATTGAGTGTAGTTGATATGTGTTACGTGAAATCAGGACAAGGGGTGTAATGGTTCGAAATCGCGCTCACCACGGAACATGCAATACTATATAGTGTTCAAATTTGCTCGAGGCGAACTCGGCCCGCAAACTGTGTCTTCGCCTCCGATAAACTTGGGGCCCAGGCATATGCAGATCCTGAGTTAGGTAGCAAGGGCGAACTTTCATTTCGACTCCACCAGTTGGTACCCCTCCATCGGCCGGCAAGGACCAGGTCCACTTCACATGTAAAAATAGTGTTGATGCTTGCTGCTTTCGTTTCATGCCGCGGGGTATCGACCAGGTAAGGGTTTGTTTCGTCTCGAGGACGGGCGAAGTCAAATGTAGCCATTCAAATCCATTTCCCACTATATTTCACACTGGAGGGGTAAAAATGGGGTCGCCTCGCTTCGAGGTATCAGCCCCTATTCGAGCCCCTATCCGAGTCTCGCTAAAAGTGCCTCGTCTCGAGGCAAAACTCCCTCACATCAAACTCAGGAGTTCAGTACCATGAACGCGTGATCACAACAGGCGTGAGGTAGTAAAATGAGACATACGAGGAACCAAATATTACTTTGAAAGAAACGTTTGAGTGGTGTGTTATTGTTGTGAATTGAAGAATAAATCCCTACCCTTGACATGTAAAAGATTGAACACCACCCCTCGTTCCTTGGTCTTCATCAAGGTTTGCTTGCTGTTCATTACGATGCACCGAACATCTAGAAAATTTTGCAAATCGCCTCTTCCAACAAATTTTTTAGCAGGATCGTCACTTGCGGCAAGATCATTCTCGACTGTCGCCAGACGGAACGACAGGTTTAAGTTACCCAACGGCATCAATAACAATAGGAGTTCGGGATTGGAAGGAACATTGGCGCGGACAGACTCTACAGTCCAAGTCGAGCATTATCCGAGAGCGATCTCCCAACAAGTGAGCCAGTGAAAGGAAGAGGTGGTTTTCATCACAAGAGAACACTTCCCTCTTTCTCCCTTCAAGGGAAAGTAGGAGTTGTGACTGGTGGTGCGAGAGGCTTAGGATTGATGATGAGTCAATCTTTAATCATCAGTGGAAGCGATCTTGCTATTGTGGATCTTGACAGTAAGAGAACTCCGCTCCATGCACCGCAGATGGTGCCAACAGGCAGGGACCGGTTTTCTCGCCCTCAATGACAGCAAAGGGAATTGTGACCTCGGGAATAGGACTGAAGTACCCCTTTTCCACCCGTGCCTCGCCGACTTTGAGGGGGGGAAGTTGCGTCATCGGACGGGATCTGGTGGAGAGCATCTTGAACTCCCGCGAGGCTGGCGAAGGTACGGGCACAGAGCAAATAGATCTACAACGATTAAAGGAGAATATCGATGAGTTATATTCAAGTACTTTATTGAATTTCTGAGTTCATGGGCCTACGATATGTTATATATGAGTCATTCTACTCGGCGAAGGCGCTCGGCTACGGCATGCCCTACACCGCCGATGAAGTCGACGCCACTTGAATTTAAATCGCGCATTTTGATCTCTGCCCGTAGATTGGCATAGATATTTTTCACTCTGGATAAAGAACACGTTACACGTATTCAAATAAAATATACGTTATTTTCGATGTGTGAATCATTGTATCAGAGTACGTAAAATTATCATGGAAGAAGTCAGTCTCTATAGGCTTCGACGATCCATGCCGTCATTTCCATACGAATTTCACCATTTTCGAGAATACCTTGGAACCTCTCCTTCATTTTTCCCTCCCCGGATGGTTGTAAATCTTCAGGAAGTTCAATAATAACACACCCAAACGTACTCGAGTTCCAGAACTTCCACATATCTTCCGCAGTTTTCCTCACTACGACGCAGGGGGCTGTACTGATGTCTGTGATGCGAAACCCTGCGTCGGGAAGGAACGTTTCGAGGGCGCCCCGCGTAGAAAATTTTGCGATACCCTCTTTCGTTTCCGGATAGTGCCGATCAGAGTTCTGTAACATCACCTCCTCAATCACCTCCTCAATCACCTCCTTCTTGAAATCTGCAAGCTGGTTGGGATGCTCAGCCGATATGGTTGAAAAGACGAAGCGTCCTTCGGAGTTCAAAACATCGTGAACTTGACAGAATGCTTGAGCTTGATCCTTCAGAAAATGCCAAACGAGGTTCGAATAAGCAGCATCGAATTTGTTCGAGTGAAATTGCGTAAGGTCGTGGGCGTCTGCCCACTCGAACGATAAATTGTGCCGAGCTTTCTTGAGGGCAATATCGACGAAATACTGCTTGAAATCGATGCCAACAACCTCTCCATTCCCTACTTTGTTCGCGGCCTCAACCGTGACACGAGCCGTTCCACAGCCAATATCGAGAATGCGCTCGCCTTTACGGGGAGCCAGCTTTTTGAGAACAACATCTTTCCCCATCTCGTATTGAGGGTCACTGGCGACCTCGTAGTGCTCCGCCAGTTCAAGGGTATGGAGACGATCACTGGTCTCAGCGGTGACACTCATCTGTGTGACGCCATGTCGATTTGCGTTCTCGGCCATATCGTTGCTGTCAGTGGTAACGATTAAAGGGGAAGCTCGATGAGTTATATTGAAGTAATTCGTCGCCTTTTTGAGTTCATGGGCCGGCGATATGATATATATATATATATAAGCGTTTTTACGACGCCCCCTCTGTCAGCCATACGGGGGACCCCGCACAAGTCGGGAATGTGGTTGTCCCATGCTTATGTTATTTCCTCGCATTCGCACTTACTCTCCCCCCTAAATAAAGGGCACCCGAGACATTACAAGGGTTATTTTACAAGGGTTCTAGCTAATCGAACCGTGTGAATCTTCTAGAATCACACTTCAGTAATTTAATACTGTCGGCAGAATCGTCCACTGCGCAATTGAAGCTATTCAGACCATAATAGACATATCTCGACTCCTTAATACTCCTCCACGGAGACGTTTACCCTCTGAGATCCTTAAGACTCCACCACTACCCTCACCACCACCTCCAATTCCGCTTTCACAGCTTTCTACATAATCATAGGACTCTCAGAATAGTCCCCGTTCTCTTTCACAGCTCTCTACATAATCGTAGGACTCCCAGAATAGGCCTAGGCCCTCCTTTACCTCAGGAAGCTCTTAAATAATCCCTTTACCACAGACCCCTCAAAAACAATACACACGTCCTACTACACGAAGCGATCGTATCTGAATCAAAATAGCCCTTGACTTTAATATATCACCTACGAGTATATATAAGAAGTATGGCTATGCAGAGAAGTAGATTTACCTTATAAAATAATACCTCACTCCACAAAAAAATCGCTATAAGAGGAAGCCTAAGGTTAATATACCTATATGTTACCGGCTAGAATAATAGCTCCTTTGATCGCCTTCTTATCGATATATCGCTTTTAGATACGTACGAGAGTTTGCTCTACTAGAACTCGGTTTATAAGGCTATAGAGGATAAGCTATACGGATAGCTTTTAAGCTTATAGGATATAGAAGACGGGTTATAAAGAGAAAGGGATTCTTAGACGATCTAGAGGTTATATAAGAGTGTGCCGACTTTATAGAGGAAGGTATTACTTGGATACTTGAATGACTCTTCTACTAGGTCTTCTCCGACGAGGTTTAGATAATAGGAAGGGCACATATATAATCGTATATTATAGTAAAAGAGAATAGCTCTAATCGCCTTAATCCTGAGTATATATAACACAAGTATCATAAGCTCCTGGTATAGATATTTCATAGTATAATTATAATAGGAGGGAAGGTGCTAGCTACGTTTTGGGAGAAGGAGTAATGGAGTCTAGACTTATATAAGTACGATACTATAATCTTGAATAACGTCGAGTCCTTTTTTGATACGAATCCTAATAGACCCTTCGTTTAGATATAAGATAACGCCTCTTGTCACCGCTCAAAACAGATCTAAGAGAACCTGCGAATATGACGAATACTATAAATTAAATAGCTACGGTATTCCCCTGATCTTAACCTTATTGAGCATGTGTGGAATTAGATAAATAATTGGATCCAAAGCACTATTACGCAGCTTATTACGATGCCTCTAAGATCCCGCTATCGTAATTGAGAAGGATTGTATAGGAGGCTTAGGAGGCTGTCCCTACTGACTTTATTATGAGCTCATATGAGTCCTAGTACAGGAGATGCCAAGCTATCATCGAATAGATGCGAAAGGTGGGCCTACAAAATACTGAGTTTGGAAGGCGGTGAAGTGTGTAGATAGAGAGAATCTGGAAGGTTCTATTGCTTTTAATTGGCAAAGACCCCTTGTAAAACAACCCTTGTAATGTCTCGGGTGCCCTTTATTTAGGGGGGGAGAGTATGCATGGGATGATTGGATGATGGCGTCAGATCGGGTAACCGGAGGCGAAATCGTCAACAAGGTTATTTTTGCTTAGAAGACCAGCATCTATATCCGCTGGTTTGCCTACCGAGGCTCCGAAGATATCCGTTTGGCAGGTCTCGTGACAAGAAGTCCCCGTTCGTAAACTTTAAGCACTGAACTGCCCTAGAGCAAGAAGCGGAGCGTCAAGCAGTTGAACTCCTCGCGACATGGAAAAGAGAGAATTCAGCTGAAGTGAGGTAAGTCCTCTGAATGCACCGGGTTAAGTTCATTGAACTCACCGAACCGTATATTAGACTACCCAAAATCACAGCACATCATGCCAATGTTGCCGACTCTACTTTAGTTGAAACTGCTGTCGCCGAAATCATAAATTCTCATGGCAAGATAGACAGCTTAGTCACTTCAGCCGGATTTTGCGAGAATTTTGAGGCTATCACTTACCCTGTGGATCGACTCAAGAAATTGTGGGACGTTAATGTCAACGGAACTTATTTTTTTGCCACTGCAGTTGCAAGACACTTAATTTCGAGAAAGGCCCAAGGAAGCATGGTATCCATTAGAAGCATGTCTGGTGATGTCGTAAATGTCCCACAACCACAAGATCCTTACAATGCATCAAAAGCGGCAGTAAGGCATTTGGCAGCATCATTTGCAGTAGAATGGGCCTCTGCGGGTATCCGAGTCAACTGCATCAGCCCTGGATATATGGTGACGGAGTTGTGAGCCTCGCTTCAGATCGGCGGAGACTTGAAGGCTGCTGATTAGTGACAGAATTAAGCGTATCTTGGACAAGAACCCTGATCTTCAGAAACAATGGACTGCATTGGTTCCACAGGGTCGACTTGGGAAGCCCGAAGACCTCATGGGATCGGTGGCGTTCCTCCTCTCGGAAGCTTCCCAGTTTGTTACTGGAGCGGGTACGTTCTTTTGTTTTACCGAAAACGTGAACTTTACTGATTTCTGTAAAAGATCTCCGTGTAGATGGTGGCTATACACTCACGTAGCCTTATCATGCATATATAGTTTTTGATCAATCAGTATTTGAGATTCAACTTCAAAATATCCTTTAACAGTTTGCCTTGGTTCAAATCTTGAGCAAAGCCCCTCTAACAGACTTTGCCAACTGTGCCTTCCACATCCGATCCTCATTCAAAATATACAATGACCCCTCGCGTCCAAAGCAAAAGTTTGCGGCACCACCTTCAACTTTGATAACGCCCAACAGTACACCTCCAGGACACCAAACATTGATACCATCTCCACAACCACTGTAAACATTCCCCTCCACATCGCATTTGATGCCATCCGGGATTCCATTAGCAGCCATTGCAAACAGGCGTCTGTTAGTCATAAACGGCTGCCCCGAATAATAAGTGATATCGAAAGCATATCTAAACATTACAGTTAGCTTGCGTCTTCAAATTGCCAACATCATCGTGAAGCACTTACATAGTAGACGGTCTCATTCCATCCATACTCCCATCCCCATGAATCCAATCCGTATCGGTAACATATACCGTCTTCTCATCCGGCGAGAACGCAATTCCATTCGGCCTTCCAAACCCATCGGCCATAGCTCTGATCCCTTTAGTGACAGGATCGTACCTATATACCTGATTTGGGAGTTCGGGTTTGGGGCGATAACCCTGTTCATACCCATATATCGGATCCGTGAACCAGATACTCCTGTCGCTGTGAATGACAACATCATTGAGCGAGTTGAATGGCCGTCCGTAGAACGAGGAAACGAGGAGGCTACTGGGATAGGGCGATGAAGAAGACATATAGTAGAGCCCACTGGCTTGGGTTTTGGAGCCTTGAGCACAGAAGAGGATGCCATCTTTGTAGTTTATCCCTCCGTTTGCCATGGGCACGCCATCCGAATAGATTTCTTCTCGCGTCGCTTTTCGGGATCCATCACCGACGGAGATTTTCGAGATCTGGATGCATCTCTGACCAGATGAGTTGAAGAACTGGTTGCTAGTTATGAAGATTTCGTCGGTTGAGGGGAGGTAGACTCCGGCTTCGTGGGCGAAGGGGTAGTCGTGGTGCGCGAGGAGCAATTCTAGGGATGGCGATGGACCTAGAAGTCGATGGAATCTATCATCGAAGACAGCAAAAGCTGACGGTATATCTGCCATTACGATGTTGTCTACCTTTCAAGAGGGGAGACCAGATTTACTTGAATATTTTGAAGTGTAGTGCAGAATGCCGGCTTTTGACGGCAACGGCCCAGCTCGCTGCCGTCACCCCCACACCCCACAGCTGTGCACATTGAGAGGAAGAACACTGAAACAAGGCACTCTAATTACAAACATTGGGATAATTTGCCACCTGGGCTCTTTCATTATAAGGTTTCCATAATTTGTAACGGAGTTAGACTTTCTAATTGAGTTTACTGCAGGATGTGCTAAGCGTACAAAAAATGAAGGCTGCACCAATTTTTCAAAACCACGGGCTCCTTGAAAATACTGCCCTGGAAAAGAAATAAACATCTGAGTCCAATAATATCTCAAATTTCAGACAATCAGACAGTGCTGATATGCTGCACTTCTAGACCCGCCTCCTTCTCTACACTCCCCTTCTCACTCCCAGCTCCCGAGCGGCCTTCAATCAGCGCTGTGAGCCCAACTCTCTCCTGAACTCTGGCAAACTCCTCCAACTCCTCTGCCGCAGTGTGACTCCCGAACACTTGGTCCATCTCCTCTAACGTCTTTCCCTTCGTCTCAGGCATGCAAAGCCAAATGAAGACACCGCCTGCTGCAGACCAAAATGCAAAGAAGATATATGTTCCCCATCCAATGCTACTCAACATAGGAGGAACGACAAAGGCGATGATGAAATTGTTCATCCAGTTTGCTGAGGCACCGATGGATGTCCCCTTGGCGCGGATGGAGATGGGGAAGATCTCTGCGATGAGAATCCAGGAACCGGGTCCCCAACTATAGGCAAAGTTGACAATATACAGCCAGACAAAAACTGCATTGAATTTAGTCACTGTAGGATTTTCAGAATTGGAATTGACTTACCAACTGCGGCCCAACCAGCCGCCGCGTGAGTGCTCCAATCATGTCCACAAGTAGCCACGATAACCCCGATGATGACTTCACAGATACACATCCCAACGGAACCAGCCATCATGAGTGGTTTTCGACCAACTTTGTCGATGATGTAGATTGCCGGGATGGTTGTAGCAACATTGATGATACCGATGACTCCAGATGCAAGGAGGGAGATCGTGCTGCTTGTGAGACCGAGGGATTGGAAAATGATAGATGCGTAGTAAATGACTATCAAATGTTAGTTTGCGATAAAGGTGGAAGTAGATATTCAAAAGAACTTACTCGAATCAATACCAGTCCACTGCTGAAAGAACATCACCAAACTTGCAAGCGCAACACGCTTAAAGTTGTCCCTCGACCGGAAAATATTGCTATACTGAGCAAACTCTCGTCGCCAAACGCTGTTTCCAGCAGCTTTGCTCAACTCCGGGAATCGTTTATCGAAGATAGCTCTCTCGAATTCAGCATCAGCCTTGATTTCGAGGAACTCGACTTGCACGAGATAGTGATCTTCAGGGAGATTTCGGAGATATGAAAGAGTTTTGAGTGCTTCTTGCTCTTTGCCTTTGTTGATGAGAAGGCGGGGTGAGAAGGGCATGAAGAACAAGCCAATGCAGAGGATGACGGCGGGGATGCCTTGGATGATCATAGGGAGGCGCCACGCCAGAGCTGTCTGTCCGTCACCGGTTCCGCCAATGTAATTGCTCCCAAACTGGAGGTTGTGTCAGATAATGCTCCTAGAAGAGGACGCAAAGAGACTTACTGCAACCCAATATGCCAGCATGATGCCGATTGTTGTTGTCAGCTGCTGGAGAGCGATGAGAAAACCTCTCATCTCAGGTGGCGAGAGCTCGGCATTGTAAATAGGGCTTAAAAGCGTGCTGTTAGCTTGTTTTGTATCATTCGATTTGATGAAAAGACTTACCCAATGGCAGAAAGTGTCCCAACACCAAGACCAGTAAACAACCGTCCAGCATAAAGATACGAAGTCGACTGCGCACCAGCAGCCAAGAAGCTTCCCAATACTACCCACAAAGAACCCGCAAACATCGTATGCTTCCTTGAAAGCACTTCCCCGAAGACACCTGCTGAGAGAGAACCAACCCAACCACCAAGTTGCAAGACTGAAGTGAGCCAACCGAGTTTGGACGCACTCTGTCTGATCTCAGGGAAATCTCTCTGGAAGGAATTCATAACGACTGCTTGGCCCAAGACGCCTTGCTGATAGCCGTAAAGAAGACCTCCGAACCTATTTGATGTCAGTTTTGAGAATCAAGGGGTAAGAGCGTGACTCACGAGGCGAACATGGCGATGAAGAAAACTTTCTTGTTCTTTAGCAAACCTTTGATACCAGTTGGGGCCATCTCGGCCCTCATGAGGGCCGTGACACCCTGTAAGCTCTGGCCTTGAGCCATGATGAAGTTCGAATTCCCCGATTGCCTGAAAGGTACAAAGTTTGAATCGTCCTCTGCTCAATAAATCATGGTGATCGAAGAGGCAGCGATCAACAACAGAAAGGAGGTAATCAGACGAAGAGAAACGCGATCCTTATAAGGTTATATCGAATAACCCCGATATCAACGACAACCTCCTCCCCTTGCATGGCCAACATCCAGTGTGCCAGTGTGCGGTCCGGGGATTTCAGGCTGGGGAAATTGGCTCATGCCGAACCCGCGGCCAGACTTTGGCGTCACCTGCAGCCAATGACTCGCAAGCTTTCTTAGCCAAACCTTAACGAGATCGTCGGCGAGAGGGTTGTCGCAGCAGCAAAGCAGCAAAGGAGTTTCCCGACACGACGGGAAGGGGGCGCGTGGCGTCCCCAGTTTCAACCCCGCAAACCCCGATGCCTCGAGACGAGGCCACAAAAGCACAAGGGGCCAAGATCTGGGCTTCAACTCGTAACGGGCAAGAGTCATGGTCGTGCCGAGACGACATTTCAGGTGTTGTGTTCGTTCCATCAATGCGGAATTTCGTGGTGGGGCGCTTGAAGCTGTTCGGCGAGCTTTCTCCAAGTGTTGCTACTATTGATGAAGACCCCTCGCTACAGTTGCTATTTCAACCCCTTTTCCGTAAATTGTACAACCGCGAAGTCGACTGTACGTCCAAAACACCATACTTCTTGGATTCTTCTATTATGCACGAGGCCGTGACCAGCTGCAAAAAATTGACGAGACCGATCAAATCTTAACCATGGCTCCTCCTCCAGACTGGAAAACAACGAACCGCACAATTCAAATCCTCCAGGTCGCGGAAGAAGGACGATATGGTGTCCTCGCAACAGTTGCCTACAATATCGAGCACATACTCGGCATGGTCCAAGCCGCTGAGCGAGCTCAGTCACCTCTCATAATCCAATTCTTCCCCTGGGCTATCACCTTCTCCTCCGGGCTCCTCATCCGCGCTGCAGCAGATGCAGCATCGCGAGCCAAAGTTCCAGTCGCGATCCACCTCGATCACGCCGAAGATGAAGAAATGATACGGAGAGCAGCTGATACGCTGCCGTTTGACAGTATCATGATCGACATGTCGCACTATGAGAAAGAAACCAATTTGGCGAAGACAAAAGAGTTGGTTAGGTATTGCCACGAGAGGGGGATTGCGACGGAAGCTGAGCCCGGGAGGATCGAGGGTGGAGAGGACGGGGTGATGGATACAGAAGGCTTGGAAGGGAGTATGACGACGATGGAGGAGGTGAGTGATTTTGTGGATACCGGAGTGGATTTTCTGGCGCCTGCAATTGGGAATATGCATGGCGAGAATCCCTACGGATCTTCTAAGCCGAACTTAGATTTCGAGAGGTAAGTAACACCGCGCGATGTTTTTGCTTTAGTGGAAACGGGGTGCTAAGCCATGTGATAGGCTGAGAGAAATCCGATCGAGGGCTCAGGGCCGAGTCCGAATCGCTCTCCATGGCACGAATGGTTTCAGGCCAGAGTTGATGAAGAAGTGTATTTCGGAAGGAGTGGTAAAAGTTAACGTGAATAAACTTGTTCTCGACGACTATTCAGAGCATCTGAAAGCGAATGCTGGGAAATTCCCGCAGACCAAGTTGATGGAGCAGGGAGTGGAACTCGTAACTAGACAGACGATGCAGTGGATGGAAATTTGTGGATCGGCTGGCAAAGCTAAATCAAAAGCTAGAATAGCAAATGGCTGGATTTGAGCAAATGGGGGTTCTCCCTTACGAGTTGTCCAAATGCATGTTCTGACAACCACAACCGATTCAAATGCTGTGAACCGGAGGTTCAACCTGTCCTAAGAAATAAAACCATTTATTGCAGTGAGTGAAACGCGTAAATCTCGTGAGTAGAGCCTTCTGTGGGTTCAATTCTAATTCGGGCCGTTTCACCCTGGCCATATATGGTCGGCGTCCAACATCCTGGACTTCAAACTTACTCCCCGCCATTCTTCCATTTTGCGAGCCCCCACTTGAAGTCCGTGGCAGAGGTATTGGCACTTCGTCGAAGTAGTCGAAAGCTGGCTCTCCGCCTCTGTGAAAATGTAGTGACATAACCCCAATACTACGAGTGGCGTAGCTAAGTTTATGTTTACTGTTGTTCATAAACAATTCTGAAAGCTCAGCCGTTAGGCATTGTCCCGGAAGTCTTCCAGAATGTCTGAAGTTCCTCGCCCAAGGATAAAATAGGCCATCCAGTTCGTTGCCGACAGGCATCAAGCATCTTGAGGACGGTTTCTCGTTGTCGAACATCCTGAATGCACATGCCCGCTGTAGATTTTAGTTATGTCCCTGTAAATCTGGGTACATGGTTCCATACCAATGTAAAGACACTGAGAACACATCACACTCGACGCATGATCCGTCAAAGTCATCGCAATTCCACAAATATTATTCACGAATTTTGAAATCAGCCTGCTTTGCTCAAGGTAACCACCAAAACCTCCTCTGGAGGGCTTATTGAGGAGCAACAGTAATCGAGCTGAGTAATGGAGCTGAAGTGCCACTCCTAAAGGAAGGATGAGTAAGTTGGTCGTTAATGTTGAATGCACTCACCAAAAGCTGGAGGGTGTATCCATATCGGCTCAAAAGCTTCTTCTTCTCCTGTTTTGAAAGGCAACATCGTAAACTCCGTCGTCAAGTATAGCTCCCATTCATCGAGCATTGCCTGCAGCTGATCTCCTCTCTCAATCCGCAATGAAATATCTTCCGCCTCAGTCTCCTCTCGAGAACAATAGTTGACCACCTTGGCAATAACGTAGACGGATCTGGCAGCTAACTCATACGGATTCATGTCGTCAAATCTTCGTGTCGGTTTCCAGAACGTGAATGTCTTCCGCTTCTCGCGAAACGCAGCCCATACATCTTGTTGGAGCCATGCCCACCAAACTGCTTGCTTCAGGCCCTTCGAATCGCCATGGATAACTTGGGATCGTTGGATCCAGAATACCCCTTGCAAGTGACGTTCCCAATCCTTGCCAGATCCGTCAAGCATTTCGTAGGTTGATACAATCAAGGCAGTGGCAAGCAATTCGAGACTTGTTTTGTACGTGTCGTATTGCATTGCTTTTGAGAGATATTGCAAAGTTTCGTTGTAATATTGCAATGCATCGTTGCGATCATGTGTCTGTTCGGGGATGATACCTGGATTGAGTGAAATGTGGCGGGCCGAGAGTGCAAGAATGGCTTTCATCAAACCAATGTTACGCATCTTAGAAACGCTATCGGTCAGATGAATCAGTGTAAGAGATCTGAGGCTTGTCAACTCACAGCTAGGTGAGGAACAAATGTTGAAAAGCTCTGCGTGGGATCGAAAAGGTCAATCTGAGGATGGCTGTCAGAGGGTGGCAATCAATCTACCACAAGAGAGACCCCATACCCAATGACTTGTGCGCTGAACAAAATTCCGAAAGATCAATTGCTCGTAAGGCAGCAGTTCTATCGCTTCTGGAGTTTGCCACTTCGATTTCTCAGCGATCGCACTTCGGTCTAGCCCAGGAGCACTTCGTTCTATTAGTTGGGGGCTGGATGAAGAAGGCGATGCGGAATCCAGCCCAGCGGTAGTAGGTGTGCTATTGTACGGCTCCATGTAAGGAACGCCCATTCTATCTTGCTCTCGAGGGGTTTCGAAGTTGTTGGGGTCGTCCACCCCAACGTCAAAATCCGTGAATTCATTCTCGAAAGCTGAGTCTCCAACAAGCATGTCAAACCACCGAGTGATTGCCACATTGAAGGTAGGTTGAGACGATACGGATCTAGCCGCCAGGCTACCAGTGTCGTTGCTACCAAAGGAGAATGCAGTCCCGGCATGGGACATTTCTGGAGACATGACTTGCTGAGCAGCTGGATCTAGAGGTGAGATGACCTGATTACCAAGAGCAAAGCCATTTGTGGAAGTGGTACTTGGATGCCCCTGAAAACTTGGGGTTTCAACCGATCCTGGACATCCGTTTTCTAAGAGAGGTTGGGAATAGCGAGTCTGCTCAGGTGAAGTCTGCCATGGTGGAATCAGTTGTCGAATTGGCGCCGGCAGCGGATCTGAGATGGCTTCAGAAGACCCGTTCTCAATCCGGCCACTTGGTTCATGTATTTTGTCTGCGTAGATACATGTCTGACCGCCTTTATTACATCGATGGCAGTGCGGCCTCAGCTCGTCACATTTAACATGTCGCCTGCGACACGTTATACTAGTTCTTTTATCAGCCTACGTTTATACGTCAATCCTGGGGAAGCGAGGAGACATGGGAGACCAAACTACAGGAGACATACCATCCAGTGGTCTTTCGAAGACCACGCCCCCGAGACTGGCGATGTCGTGGTTTACGCGACAGAGGACGCTCTTCTTCAGCCATCGGCGACTTTGGGGAGAGAGGAGCACCATGAGTCGACTCTACAGAGAAATCATCGAATTGGGGAAGAGGTTGGTAGTTTCTGTCAAGGGTGGAGGTCAGTTCTTGGGCTAGATTACCCCACATATCCGGGGTAGCCCAGTTGGGTTTAGGCCGAGATTGACACGGCATGAAGACTTACCCAGCGGGCCAGGGAGTCAGGGCCATGAGGAATTTTGAAGGCCGATATACTTCTTCAGCGCTGGCAAGATCAATGAGGATGAATATGCGCAAAAGAGACCCTTGCACACATTTTCTTCATTTCACACGGAGGCTGGTGGTTTGCGTCATAACCGTGGAACAGGGTTTCAAGAATCCGCATCCCAACTCACATATTCCGGAAACATGTGATCGACAACAATATTCTTGATTATTGTAAGTGAACAAACATCCCTCCGTCCGCGAGTAGTTGTGTGCCGTTGCAATAAGGACTCAGCTCCTCGCTTGCTAGAAAGACAGCGGGACCAGCAATATCTTCTGGATTCCCGACTCTTCCCATTGGGATCCTTTCTTCCAGGTATTTCCTCTTCACATCATTCTTCATATCCTCATCTGCCAACTGTGTCTTGATGGTCCCTGGCAGTATAGCATTGCACCGAATCTTGTCCCTGGCGAGCGCAATTGCCATTGATTGTATCAAGGACAAAACGCCGGCCTTGGTGGGTGTATAATGTGTTTGTAGACCTCCTCCAACAAGAGCGCTGATCGACGATATGCCTATTATGGATCCTCCATGTCCTTGCTTGACCATCTGCCTCGCAGCTGCTTGACAAGTATAAAATGCACCGTTGAGATTGATTCGGACGGTTCGATCGAAGAGTTCGTGATCGAGTCTGTAGGAACTCCAGTCAGCTAAATTCTCTAAATCGAACAGAGGGAACAGGAGCTCACGTTAAAAAGTCTGCAGCCTGAAAAATGCCAGCATTGGCCACAAATATGTCCAGTTTCCCCCATTTCTCTATTGCCTTCTGAACCAGCAGTTCACCGGTCTCTGCCTTTGTGACATCTCCGACAACCTCCAGCAGATCCCCAGCTTTAGACGTGCTTTCGCCCTCGACTTTTTCTGCCTTCAGAACAGCTGCTTCTTTCAGCAAGCTGTCCTTGTGTACCTCATCCCGCTCGAGTCCTAGGTGGTTGATCGCAACATTGCAGCCTTGACGAAGGTATTCGAGGGCTATCGCTCGCCCAATTCCAGTAGTTCCGCCAGTAATTGCTGCAGTCTTGCCTTCGAGTATGCGCCAACGGGAGGGCGCCATCGTGGTCAAGGAAACGAAGCCACGATTGCTTCGAATGTATCTCTCGTGCTGTGAAAGGAGGGGTGCTCAATGCGACATAAATTCCAGGCCGTCCTGCCCCGCGATGACACTCCACACGCCTCGGCGATTGAGCACGGAAGCCATCCTGCAGATCTGCGAATATGCTTCCGAGTTGACCCCGCCAGGTTTCGTCGGCTTTGGTGTGGGTTACGGGGGGGGATGGAGTTGATTCCAATTATCGACGGTTGAAAGGGGGCTCGTCTCGAGGACACGCTAGACCGAATGGGGTTTGACGCCTTTTATTACCAAGTCGGCTTCCCAACATCCTTCTCTTCTTCTCTATCCAAGAATACAATTCACATCTGATCAGAAACCTTCCGATTCTAAATTCATCGGCCCATCCATTCGGCCCGAGTTCACGTTATCCTGCCGCATCTTGCTCCATAGCAACACAATAGCCACTTCGTCTCGAGTCCAGTCTGCAAAGTTGCAGGCTTGACGAGTTCTCTCATGGCCAGCAAAGGCTCGAAACGAGGAGACAGAGAGTTGGCCGGCATTATCTTGTGATAAAACAAGGTTTTCGGGTTGTGCATTTCGGTTATCCTTCAATTCAAGCCAGAGACCAAGATCAAGCGTTCTCAGCCTCGGCAAGTGAACAGCTCAGCCAGGTTCCGAAAATCGCGTTGCACTTAGTTCATTTTGACTATGTTTATCATGTCATTTAATTGGCACGTTTGACTTGTGGGTTTCATTCTTTTCTAAGGAGGTTGTAGACTATCTGCTCTCCACCATGACAAGAGCTGCGCCGCCAGCTGTGGTTTCAAACACGACTCCGAGATCACTAGA
Organism: Hyaloscypha finlandica; assembly: GCA_021399475.1. NCBI lineage: Eukaryota > Fungi > Ascomycota > Leotiomycetes > Helotiales > Hyaloscyphaceae > Hyaloscypha > Hyaloscypha finlandica. Next base: position 339,321 of record JAJTUR010000046.1, on the reverse strand, counting down.
AGGCAAACTTGCTCTGATCACTGGGGCTTCAAGAGGCTAGTAGTCTTATACCATTATAAGCGTTATTCACACTGATCCTGCAATAGAAATTGGAGCAGCTATAGCGCAGAATCTGGCCTCGAAAGGAGCATCCTTAATCCTGAACTACACCTCGGACAGCTCTGCGTCTCAAACCTTCGCACTTGCCAAAGAGATCGAAACCCAGCACGCAGTCACTTGTCTCCCAATTCAAGGAGATATCGGACTCCCTACTGGCCCAGCACTCGTCGCCACAGGCCGCGACTTCTTGCTCTCCAAGCCTAACGCCAAATTCCAAATCGATATCATTATCAACAACGCTGGCGTCGCCAGCAACGCCACGATTCAAGACTTTGAAATCAAGGATTTCGAATGGATGTACCGGATCAATGTCCTTGGTCCCTTACTGCTCATTCAAGCAGCTCTTCCGTACCTCCCTAATGACCGGAGCGGGCGGATAGTCAACCTTTCTTCCATCTCTTCAAGCGAAGGGTTCGTAGGACAGTCGGTCTGTGGCGGGAGCAAAGCTGCTTTGGAAGCGATGACCAGAACTTGGGCTAGAGAATTGGCCGAGAGGTGTACAGTCAACGCCATCAACCCTGGGCCGGTGAAGACGGATATGTGGGACAGAATGCCAATGGAGCATAGAGGGGGTTTGAAGCCTTGGACTTCGCATTCGCCACTGGCTGCTGTGAGAGAGGATCTCGACGACGAGGAGATTTTCAACCAGAAGGAGTTTGTGGGCGGGAGACCGGCATATCTTGGCGATGGCCGGGATTGTGGGGATGTTGTGCTCCGGTGATGCGAGTTGGTGCACAGGACAAGTTGTTTGTGCTAATGGTGGGATGAGGATGGCTATTTGATGCGGAAGTTAGGCTTTTAATTGCTTTTAATGCCCTCATAGTGCATACTGCCAGACAGGAAGGAGGTTGAGTCCAAAATCGAGAATCGCTGTTTATTCAAGCAGGAATACCTATTCCTCGTTTGAGTGCTTCTCGAGAGCTTCACCATACATTATACCATACACATATGCATGCCCAACATGCTCAAAATTGTCCTTCGCCTCTTTCTGGCGGAATATAAAGGGAATTGGGCCATTGAGAAGAACACAAACATCGTCGCCAGGTGTGATTCCCAAAGGTCCAAGACTGATCCCTCCCTCCACAGTAGAGAAAAATCTACGTCCATCGCAGGCGGTAAGGTAAGAAGTGAAGTACCTAGCCAAAACCGCATTTCCAACTACTCTAAACGGTAGTGATGACTTTCCTGGATCACTGGAGGCCCTCAACCAGCGTTTGAACAGCTCGTAGCCTTCGGTTGTCATTTGGCGGTCACCTTTGTCCGCTACTCCGCATTTGCAATGTTCTTCCGGGATTCCCGTGGTTTTATATGCTTTTTTGGGTAGTGTTAAGCATTCCTCTTCCAACGCTAAGGTTTTAACTGCTAATTCGGGAGTCTTGGACGGTTCTCCTCTATCCAGCGCTGACCAGAACAACTTCTCGTGGACAAGACAGTGTTGCCATAGAGGACCGACATAGATGTCGACCATTTGAGTGCCGAAGGTACTGGAACGAATTAGGTTCTGGGCATTCCAAAAGAACCTGAACGAGGAACATACTCCTGGAGAGCTGGGGATTTCTTGATATTGGACACAGACTCGGTCATTCTCAAGTCTCTGACTTGGCATTCTGTCCTAACTCGAGCAGGTTGGACAACCGCGAGAGGAGACAGCTTGTGCAGCTGGGATTGAGCGAGCAGTAGGACTGACAGCACCGAAGTTGATAGTGACTAGTTTGGTCATTGTAGAGAAGAGCTTGGTGACGTTGACCTTCCGTCCAACAGTAGAGGTGATTGATGAGAGCATGTTGTGGGAGGGAGGAAGTGTCAATTCATCTTTGTCCCGGAATATGAGGTGATAGAGAGGGCAAACGGCAATGCTGCACTTTTGTGGGGGCGGAGGTGAATTTTGTTACATGTGGAAGTCGAAAATGCAGAGACGGTGAGTGTGGTGGTTCGTTGGCGTTGAGCCTGTATTTGAAAGAAAAGAAGTCGGAAGGACAGATGCACCGAGGACCTTAAGAACCCACCTCCCATATTAAGATAACAATCACTAATTTAATAAAAAATCAATTTAAGGCACTCTAATTAGTGGGTCTTAAAAGACCCGAGTGCAAAGCAGTCCGAGCCGCTAGTGACAGGAAATTTAAGCGATCCCCTGAAAACCATCCCCACCACAGCTCGTGCGCACCTTCTTCCAATTTTCTGCGTTATCCATTTATAAAGAATTGGGCCATCAATTTCTAAATGAAGATTACTATTAAAGGCACCATTTACGGAAGAGGTGCATTTTAGAATTTGCAGGCCAGGACAGTTGGAAACTTCATGATTTCAAGCCCTGCTCATATAAAACGTCAGACTAAATGATGCACCTAGATGTATTTATACCTCGTGAGAAAAATGACGTTTATCTCTTTTTACTTACTAACTAGAATTTCCAGCTTATGATCAGAAACAATCCATGGGCCTAGATCTATAAGTATTCCCCTCTCTTCTTGCTCGGCTAAAAGGTTAGTTCTCTGACAACAGCAAACCCGTTACATACGCCAGTAAATACCAAACATTAAAGCCTGGGATAAAACACAGGACTGAATCACAAACCTAATCCTGGACAAAATTATCGTCAAACTAAACGGCTACTGCGTCAATCCCCGGTACGACTTAAGGGCTACCAACTTCACCTTTCCGAAGGCGCAAATATTCACTCTTTGCGGTGATTAAATGGAAACCATTTCTTGGTTGGCATGGACTTTACCGCGTGCAAAGTTTTCAAGGAAGAGCTGGACGTTCCCGTGGTTGATGTTTCCATCACCATCCTTTTATTTACCCCGTTTCTACATCGCTAAGTATTTGGGATCAACCATGCATCCCTTAATATCGTCTTAATTGGAGAGAATTCTTTCAGTGAAAGATCCCATACCCACGGGAAGCATGCTCACTTTTCCTCGTAATTGAGAGCCTTGCAGGCTTGTAGTGGACATTGCCTTACAGGCTCTACCACGCTAACTTCTCGCTTAGAATTCGACGAGTCCATTGCTTTTCGCTCCAGCTTCCCCAAAAAAAATTCTTCTCTTCAACAATCCGAACATCCTTGCAACTCTAACTCGAAACCTCGAAAAACAAGTCAACCCCAGCACCCATCCAAAGCATTTGGTTGCTGACTAACGAGATAATCAAGAATCACGTGTCCTGCCGACCGAAGTGATGAGTAGATTTGGCTACCTCTGGTGTGTGAGCAGCTTACAACTGTCCCCTTGAGGTGGCAGATTCCCGCTGAGTCTTTAATCGATACCAATAAAAATCTGTATCAGCTCTTTTCGATTAGCATGGCCGCAGGCGTTCCGATGACCAACAGTCTGCTGACAATTATCATAACGACATCGGTGACACCGTCTGCACCCTCAACGGAGCTGATATCCTCTGTTCTAGAGTCATATCGCCGCCATTGTCCGAGCCTGATGGACTGCAAAGTCATCGTCGTCTTAGATAGCTACGATAAAGTTGTCACAGAAGCTCGTCTCAAGAAAGGGTGCGTCACGTCTGACCAAGCAAGAGTTTTTGATCTCTACAAGGAAAACGTAAAGGACTTCATCCTCGAACAACACTACCAAAGCCACCAAGATATTACCTTAACGCAGACACAAGCAGAAGCAGAGTATGGCAGTCCACACGACAGTCAGAATGCTGTCACCTACACAGCATTGCAAACACACGACAAGAGAGTTACTTTCATAGAACCCTCTCGACGTCTCGGGTTCGGCCTAGCCGTTCGTTCAGCCCTTCGAATGACCTCAACTCCCTACGTCTGGGTCCAGCAACACGACTGGATCTTGACCTCCTCATTTCCCATCGAACCCCTCTTACAAATCATGCGAGATTCCGAGTCTGAGCCCGAAGTCCCCATCAAGTATGTTTGCCTACTCGCAGTACGCATGCTCAAGTACGCTGTCTCGGCAGAGGTGGTCAGATTCCCAGCCTTGAGGAACCTGACCTCTACCTTCAAGCGTGAATTCAGCACCAAAGAGCACCCCGAGATGAAAATTCCGCTAACGCCTCTCTTCTTCTGGCATGATAAACCGCACATTGCTTCTACGGCGCATTATCTGGCGAGGGTCTTTCCTTCGCGGTTGGCAATGCTCCGTGGAGACTTTATCGAGGATAAGATTGGACAACGGGCTCGGACGCAAATGAAAGAAGGACTTGTAAGAATTTTCCCCCTTTCTCGGCCATTGCTAGAATACCACAGAAGCACGGACTTTATCCAGGGCTTCCTGGCTCTGGCATCTGACTATGCGGAAATCACCTCGATAGCCAATCACTAACTCCCTATTGCAGTTCACGAAGTGGGCAACGTGGCTATACTACCCCGATGAAGGAAATGAGGTGTGCTCAAAACACCTCCACGGAAGGATGTATCACGGTGCAGAAAAGCAGGCGGAAAAAATTGCCCTGGCACGACAACAGGGGGACAAGCTGGCTTGGCGGGATCTTGGAGGAACAGATGGTTGAAGGTTGACGTCATCGGCATAACCTGCTGCTGGATGGGTGCGTCTACATTGACCGAAATTGCAGTAAGCTGTATTAATACGAATTCTTAAAGACAATAATCAAAAGTCTTGGAAGCAGCATAGTCATCCCCGGTCTTGAAATCAATAACTTCGTACAATCTCGAGGGACCCGAAATAGTGCTGGGCTAATTATTGTGAGAGAGGAGCGATCAATAAACATCAAGATAGATGCCTTTGGGCTAAATCTCCCGTCTTCAGAGCACTAACAATCGTGTATGAATATTCTTCGTCTTCGGTGGTCTGGGAATGAAGATCTCGCTTAAGAAAGGGGTAGCTTACTAGCTTACCCTATGTTGTCATTCTATCAATTTCCATGCTAACGCAGGATCAATGTCAATGGTTTCTGCCAAAAGTCATCAATTAAGAATATACAACACCATTTTCGGGAGTTTCAAACCCGGTGGCTCGAGAAGCCGCAACGTGCCACCCTTTCGACAGTCACGGCCATCACGGCCCACTGCAAAGGCAATTCTGTTACAAGAGCCCTCTCCAACTCCGCAACCGGATTGCAGGTTGCGGAAATCGCAGCACTGCAACTCCACGACACTGTCATACCGGATTTAAATCGCTTGAACCTTATGAGGACGGCAAAATCTGCCATGAGCAGCCGCAGGATGACAACAAGGATGATCTGCAGACCCAACTATTAGGGTTGACTACCAGTAGCACATACGCCGATATCAGTTCAGCATATAGCATTACTGGCAAGGTGGTATCGAGATTCGATATATTTTCTGTTGTGACGATGTATAGAATGCCCGTGAAGCTTTCGAACTCGACGGCATATACATTGAGGCACTGCAAAGGACCAATCCACTTAAACGCACCCGCGAGAAGCATGTTGAAATTACTCGAAAGGGGTAGTTCCCATGAGAAGTCTTCCAACCCATTCCATTGGAGTCTGTTCAGATTGACGCTCGCCGTCATAATATCGATGGTATTGTCGCTGAACTGTCCGAAGACTTCATTGACGGGGAAATTATTGTAGGAATTTTTGGGTAATGGGGCAAGTATAGCTGTATTGTAGCTGGAAATAGGAGGTCTTAGCAGAATCCCGAGGAAGATGTAAGGTTTTGGGAGTGAAAGGAAACAGAGATGTGCTGCGCTAGTACATAGTCTAGAGCAGCACCGAGGAAGGAACTGAGAAAAGATCGAACGAGAGCGACAAGAAGCAGAGTAGAAACCACAATGCTACTCTCAGCTTAGAAATATGCCGCAGATTTCGCAGGTTAAGCAGGCCAATATCCACCCACGCGTTCTTCGCGTGAGCCTTATTATCTTGCCTTGTCGGAGCCAATAAGCACTGCATACAATAGTTGGTTCCGCTGAGCAATAACGTGTTGAGGGTGTTGATGGCCACATGAAGTTCACAATTGAGTGAGCGAGCTTTGAAGCAGTCGCTGTTTGCATACGGATTTCGGTTAGAGAGTAGGATGCCAGGATCTCGCCGAAAGTACGTGACCGGCCACGCGGCCTGCCCTAAAACCCCACCATGTTATAAAAATTAAAAAAAGAATATAATTACATTATTAAAGGGAGTAAAATTAGCTGAGAGAAGCAAAGCCGGTAGCGATCACGAGCTTTAGGCTCGCTCGCTTAGATCACGTGCATGATGACTTGCATATGCACGTGATTCACCTCTACACCCATTCCTACTTGGAGAGGTGCTAGTCTCGAGCATAAGACAGCTATATACAAAGATGACAACTCTATGCAATACTAGAGACGTGATAATGCCCTATCAACCATATACAGCTACGAACCGCAGACAGCTGCAAGCGCCTAAGCCCCACGTGACCAGCCTCCTTATCCGTATCCAAGACCAAGACCCAGTATATCCACAATCCTATACTACCAGCGGATCTGCACCAAGTATTAGTATCTCTAAGCCTTGTCTAGCACCGTCAGCTATGCCCTTAGCATTTCTCGCTCGGGTAGTTCTACAAGCTCCTCTTCTTTTCCAGTCCCGATCCTTCGTCGTTCCTGGCTCGCACCGTCTCATATTACAAAGGGTATATTCATCTTGTATTCTTCTCCGCAGATATTCCTTTCTGCAGGGAGAAAGGAAGGGTATGTCTTTGCAGAGAGTCTTATGCAGAAACCGATGAAAAGAGGTCAAAATCGGCTCGCAGGACGACAAGCTCCCACGGCGGGCGTAACCAGTGGCTGGAAAACGCGTCCGACGTCGATGACAGCGACAGCGACAGCGACAGCGATGGCAACTTGACGATGAACCAAGAGCTTGCGAGATTTGATCCACTGAGAGAAGGCGAGGGATATATGCGTCTCCCTCCGTCGCTCACTAGTGTAACAGGAATTTTCCCACAAATAAAGAAAATCGTAGAGGGAGAAAAAGTCAACACATTATCAAGGCATTGGGAGGTTCGTGGAGTGAAGTGTTATTAATTAATTGTCCTCCGTAAGGGAGGGAGTGAGAGCTAAATACATGAAAGTTCCCGGAGCAGGAAAAAACTATGACTTCAAAGGAGCCGCAATTTCCCCAACAATATCAGAAAAGAACGCGTATCAGTCGATCACCAAACCAAATCCCAAAGGAGCGATGGTAAACAAATGAGACAGATGGAGCGCTGAGGCCGGTCACTAGCAACTCGTCTGACAAAAGGGCTTTGACAGGGGCAATCCACCTTAATCGAGATGGTTCTTCGCGAGAAAACTCGAGAGCAGATCCGCGATTTTCACGTTGTTGAGATCAGAAAATGGAAAGTGCGTATTCCCCTTTACGCCTATTTTGGGCAAATGCAAAAGCTCCGCACGACCGCCGTGCCGGTTTATCGCATCCACAAACGCCTGAGCGTCTCTGAAGGCCTGTGTGAAAAGGGGGGTTTGATCAAGATTGTCGCCGTAGACGAGCTGGATAGGGATCTGCGTCAATTTCAGAAAATCTTGTAGCGGAACAGTATGGCTTTTCTGGAGAGGACCGGTGACGGCTGGGAGTTCTCCTTCGGGAAACTGGAAGTTCGTGGGTTCATAGGCAACTATGGCTTTGACTTTGTTGCTGTTCATTGCGGCACCCCAGCCTTGGTTGGCACCGCCTGAGTGAGTGACCAGTACCGCCGGGCCAACATCATCCGCAAGTATTCCAACTGCGCTGGTCATCAGCTGATACGCGTCGCCAGCACCGGTCCAGTCGCTTCTATCGCCTCCTGTGCCATGAAAAGTTCCTCGGCGGAAAAATTGGTTGAGTGAGTTCGGATCCCCAGGGAACTGCACGCCTGTGAAGAATTGTGGTTGCGCAGGTGGAGTCCAAGTTCCAAGACGGAAGGTAGTAAACAGAATCGACTCGAATGGAGTTGGATCGGGTATCGCTGGAAGTCCCTTCGACGCTTGTCCGGCTCGGCCTTGTCGCGGTTGATCGATAATGTAGACGCTATATCCTCTTCTCAGGAAGATCGACTGATATCCTTCTCGCCCATCGGGTGTGGTCTCCCATGCACAACCACTCAGACCGGCGCCATGCCACAGAATTAAGGGGTATCGTCGGGAGCTTGGTGGGATTTGATACTGCACATATCCATGATCGGCATGCCAGGTGTCACCGTTCGCTCCGACGACGACCGTTCCCGCAAAGGCAAAACTGCCTTGTCTCTTTATTGACAGTGATGAATCCCGAACCTCGTTCTGACTCTTCGTTTCCTCCCGTTGCAGGTGATGGGAGAACGATGTTACGACAGGTGTGCTAGCGGTCAGACATGACAAGGCAGACCACAGGAGCAGGGAAACAAGCATATCGGAGACGTATGGTAGTGAAAGTGACAGTGTAAGAACGAGGCAGGATTTTCAGATCGGGCGAATAAGGTGCAAAAGATAGCATTCAGTCTGAGGCATAAACAGTACCTGCAGTTCTAGTATCCCAATGCCCAGCTATTTATCCTTCACGACAATATCCCGTGCCAATGGAGGCCCCAGTACGCCCACCTCGTATGGAGCTGGTGGTTGCATTTGGCTTGCAGTGCACTAACCATGGCTGCATAGCTGAAGTAAAAGCCAAGGTGATAAGTCCTTGGGGAGTGATATTTTGCTCATAGGACGGATGCCAGTGATTTCGGATTCCGCACCCTAGTACGGAGATTGCGGCATGAAATGACGGGAATACAAGGCATTTTTGGTAAAAGTCTCCCCTGGCGCCTCTATCGGGCTACCTAGCTTGTCCCTGTATTTACAGGGGACTACTCGCTAAAAAGGCCTATTAGGATTATCATCATAGCGCGCGGAGGCTGTGGTTGCTCTGCCAGCAGCGAAAGCCCCTGAGGGTCACCCTTAACCTTGCGACTATGCGGATATTTTATAGTGGGTTTACAGGGCACACGGCCTTCACAATTAGAGCCTGATAGCGGATGAGAACCTAAAACACACGTTATGCGCTGCGGTGCCACCAGCTTTGGACATTGCTAAAATAAAGGAATATCAAGAGGCCCATAACCTTAACTCCTCCTATTTAGGACAATATTAATAGAAATTGAAACAAACAAGGAATAACTGTTGTGCAAAAGTCATCTACAATCCTAGTAAGGCAATTAAGAGAATCATTATTTTGTGGCAAGTTATTAGGGTTTGAAGTGGTGGAAATTTGCTTACTAGAGGTTTACAAAGCTGGCGGGAGAATACAAGCCGTCGGCAAGGCCCTGTACTTTTATTCGGCGATCTCCCTACGAAATTTATCAATAGTCGGGCCTGCGCTCTCGGCGGCTGTCACATATCCTAACAGCGGACCACAAAGCGAAACAATTTTTGATTAAAATTGGCCCTGAAAAAAATAGGACATGTGGGATGTGAAGCCGATTCTTGACACACCGCTTCTCATCTCACTGCAGTGTGTGCTCCCACGACCCGTGTGTACTCTTACAATCCGAGTGTGCTCTCACGATCCAAGTGTGCTCTCTTGACCCGCGTATGCTCTCTTGACCCGCGTATGCTTTCTTGACCCGTGTATGCTCTCACGACCCGTGTATACCCCGCCCTCTGCGATGTGGCTGCTTGTCACACCGCTTCTAACCACTGTGAGGGGCTCACGTGCGCCTCACGTGGCTGCCACGCCTGCATCTTGCATGTTTGTCCAGGTCTCTCAGCGGCACGGCACAGACCGCCGACTACTGTTTGACTACGCCGCTGTGTTCAGACTGGTCCATTGGAACCGGTTTCCGCCTCGGGCCGTAGAATAGTGGAATGGAACATGGCGTTTTTGCTTCTCATTTAGTGTCTCGATTCGGCTTGAGCTTATCAACGTGATCTGGACCCTCACGGAGTTGGGTCGAGACTCTCAGGCTCATAAATACCACCAGAGCTGAGCCGTGATGAATGTCTTAAAACAGTTCATCCTTCGCACTATCGATGCTGCGGCAACTCCCGTCTCGGCTGTTCAGGTATTGGGATCCCACGCATGTTGTCAGCATGTTGTCAGCATGTTGTCGCGTGAAATGCCAGGTCGAAGCTCGTGATGCTGTACCTTGCATTAACGAGCCTGTAGATGCAGGCCGTTTTCTCTTTGAGTGTAAAGACCTTGAAGAATCACACTGGAGGGTCCTTGGCATTCACGGCAAGGTGAAGATAGTGATTGGCTGCGAAGTCACCAAAACATTGACTAGCCTCTTGCTCCCAGCTCGACCCCGCATGTTCCATCAAGACAACGAATCGTCCAACCAATTCTGCCCTTACTTTACCACCATTTGTCAATATTTCCTTCAACCCGGATCATCAAATCTCTCATCCCAAGCCCCGGGCATAGCACGTTCCCGTCGTCGTTCCGGATGATCAACCATATCCCAAAACTCCTCAAGGGAGCTATCCATTCCCTCTATAATCCAAAACTGCCAGTCGCTAGGCTTTCGACCAAACTCGAAACTGATAGAGAATTTCTTTTGATAGCTTGCCCAAAGATAACCCGGCAGCCAAGTCATTTCTCGCTGCCACACTGGAAACGACCAAAAACCGGTAGTTAGACCTTCTTGATGGAGTTCTTTCTCTTTTTGTCCATAATGCATCAGGTCGGTGCCGGTATCGGAGAGCAACTCAAGCCAAATCTTCACGGGTTTAAGGATATCATTTATAGCGGGGATTGGAAGATAGCATTCGCCACGCTCGCCTCGTAACTCGCGCCTATTTTTCAGACAAATGGAGCTCAGATAACAGAACCTAGAGATCATAGCCGACAGTGGAGTTTCTCCTACAGAGTCTCGAAACCTTCGGCCACATTCATGGAGGCCTGAGCCAGCAAGGACCAACTCTTCCATCAATGACAGAAGGTCCTGAAGGCACCCTGCCTCGGCCTGCGAGTCGTAGTTGAAGTCGTTGCGGAAGCGTAGAGACCGGATCTGTGTAGCCCGACTTACTGGACGGATTATCCGAGTTTGAGTTGCCCTGACAGTTTGTTCTCCTAGCGCCCAAGCACAACTATACATCAAAGTCATTCCACCCTGATCCTTATAGTGACACATCTTGGCTATGGCCTGTGGCTCTGGTAGAAGGCATCGAACCAGCGAAGCGGCGCGCGGTTGCGCTCCTCGAACACACAGATATATCGCAAGTCTTGTTCGATCTTCCATGGTAGACTTTTGATAGCTATAACCGATAACATTTTCCAGAATCCAAATGAGAATGGTAGACTCTCCAAAGAAACAATGAGCGGCTGATGCTGACTCCTGAATGTCGAAGAACTCGTCATCGTCGATTACATTTGTAAAAGTCCGCACTAGCTCCAGACGTGTCTCCGGATCATCCAATGGGTTTGAATAGGCGACTGCGAGGTTATATGCGGTCCTTACAGAGCCAGGTCCTCTTAGTGATTGAGTGCGATGAAAGTGAAATGTACTGACCTGGCTTCTTGGCGTGCTCCATTTTCCATAAGCAATCGACATACCTCTAAGCGACCCGCCTTCGCTGCCATCTATACACAGTTATTAGAGATCCTTGTCCACCCATGCGAGATCGCATGAAAGCAAGTACCTCCAAGACTGTAATTTCAATTCTGCCCCGACTACTGCTCCTTTCAATCTTATCATAAGGAGAGGCAGTTCCTTTGCTGAACATTTCTTGAATAGCATCAACGTTACCTTCCCGAGCGTATTCCATAATAGGTGCGTTGTAATTTACACTCCTGTAAGTCTTTACATCGATTGACATCCCGCATATGCTCCGTTGACCGCAAAGTTCCAAACAAAGGGAGGTTATTTTGAGCCAGGAAGGCATTCCCAGACGAGCTAAGATTCGTTTTGGATTTTTAAACGGGGTTCTGACTTTCTTACAAGTCCGTGCCAATTGCTTGCAGTCGTTTGACTTGGCATCATCTGCATTGTATGAGAGAGTATCAACGCTTTCTGTTGTACGCTCCTCGATGACCGAGCAAGTCGAACGAACATCCTGACTGGCCCGTACAGCTTCCGTAAACTCCGTGACACAGGCCTCTAGATTGCTGAGGTTGTGCGCTTGCCTTTCGGCCAATTGCATCTGCTCATCATGACAGCGTCGCTGGACGACTCTCCGCCATGATCAGTTTCTCTCTCAGTTCGCTGGAGAGTTAGAACTTACTGCGAATAGTATTGATTCGACAAAACAAGCAGACCTCGAGCGTCCTTCAACCTTTGCCTCAGCCTGTCGATTATGCTTTGCTTGAGAACAGCCTTGAAACACCCCATTTTCTTTCCTTTCCTTATCTCAATTTCGAGATCCTTGACCACCATTTCCAATTCTTCTGCTGCTTGAATTAAAAACGTTTTGCTGGTTTTTGTGGAGGCAGAGACAGCCTCGGAAACAAGCCCCTCGTCCTCTTTGGGGTCGCAATTTGACAACACTAAATCTAGTGTCTCGATCTGCCTGAGTATGTACCTGATCTCCTCCGGGGCTTCTTTGACGCTGTCTAAGAATCCCCTGACTTTCTTGACACTCGTGGCGACCTGGATAGCGAGCGACGCCATGCCAAGGCTCCCTGAAATGCCACGGAGTTCCGCCATCTTGATGGCCTGTCTTCGTATTCTCGCGGTTATGATGTTTCCTCGTCTTTTGAATCTCGAATTCGACGATAAACTTCGAAATAGACTGGCCTTCAGGTGAGACTTCTTGAGATTTGGAGTCAGGAAAATTCTTGAGGTGTCGTGCAACAGTCTCCTAAAGCAGTCAGCATTGCTCAAGGCATGCCCTCCACTAGCGAGTCCAATGGTCCTGCCAAGCACAATCAAGCTGCTGCAGCCCCATCCAATTTGAAGAAAGAGATTAGACGTGAACCAACCAAAGGCACAGACAGGTACTGGTGGTACAAAGTATGAGCCCAACCCATGTGGCTGCGAAACGTCGATCGGCAAGACACTTGTCCCAGCGGCCACAGGATGGACCAAGCCACGTCAACTTGTTGACAGCGTGGTGTGAGGGTGTAAGGCAGATTTTGTTGGAAATTAGATTATGGATGGCTTGAGGCTTTTGAGTTGACCCAGTAATCCTCATACTTGCACACCTTCATCTTCCAAGAAGGCGCGCACGTGACCAAAACCTCCAAGCTGTGGAGGTGTGACTGAGAAAGGTAAAAAGGACGTAAGCTTTCCATTCGTGCTCGATTAAGTCCTTATAATTAGATCCCGAACGATCTTGCATGATTCCACGTACGTACAAAAGCGTGATCTCTGTTGCATGGCAACTGCAAGCTGGTCACGGGTAATCACTTCACGTCTCCGCTGTCCACAACACATCTCACATCTCCTCCTTATCTCAGTATATTGCAATACAACCAGCATTTACTGCAAGAATCTCGAATCACAGTTGCTTATCCGAAACCACCTCTCCCCTTCTCAATCATTTCAACGCCAGAAACGACCTATCTCGCGCTCAATCCACACACCCCACAACTCCCTCCTTTCAACCAACGGAAACGGTTCAGCCTAAAGCTTTGCGCAATGTTCGGCTACCTCAAACCAAATCGCAAAGGTGTCGATGACCTGAACCCCTCTCGAGCCGTGAACTCCGTCCTTCCTCACCAGCCACAGACAAGCTAACACCACAGAAGACAGCAGAGCGCCCTGTCTTCATCGTCTACGAGCCTCCTCGTTCGGGAGAGATCCGGCCCTTCCACCACGCCTACTTGGTACTCGGACGCCAAGGCTCCAGTGCTCAAGTAGACAGTAACAGCAAAGGCACAATATACGATCGCTTCGGCGCAAAAGGCGCGGAGACCACTTTCGCCGCCCATAAATTGAAGGTTTGAAAAACGAGGAATGGGCTGTATTTCAAAGTAAACAAATAAAACTAATAAAGCGATTTAAAGTAAAGGTATGTTATTAATGCACATAAATATCACAGAGTGGGGAGTTGCATTTCTCATAAATAGAGTTGCGTGAGAACTCCAGGAATATGGTACGAAAGGGGGTTTCAAGAAATCAGCGTCACCCCCCTGGTTCTGCCATCGCTAGAGAAGGGAATTTATGGGGCGAAAGTGGGCAATCTGGATTCTTGACTGGTCAAAATGTTCACCGCCTTACAAGGGGGGTGACGCTGATTTCTTGAGACCCCCTTTCGTACACAGATCCCGGCTAAGCGAACCGATCGCACTATACTAAATCCGGAGATCGCACTGCAATGGTACTGCAACATTTATTTAGATAGGATAATATTAATGACAGGAACCCAGGCTAACGGAAGGTGCCCAGTTGATGGTCTGGAGGTGGAGAGCTACCTCTTGGAACAGAGCTATTCGGTTTGGGCGAACAACTGTCAGCATTATGCGAAGCAGCTGGCTGTAGAGATTGTCACGAGGGAACCGTGAGTTGCAAATAAATCGCACTTGCGAAATACTCTATCCCGTGATAACCTCACTCGAGGAGCATTCAAACTTGCAGCGTTGTAATGGGCATCTGTACTTCATAGTCCTCACACACCGACATAGCGAACAGCTTCACTCTAGTTCTCACTCTCCGAATCATGTTCTCATTCTCATCCCTAACAACCCTACCACACCCCGCAAAAAGCACAACAAATACGGGTTGCAATCGATTCGCACGCAAGCCATGCAGCAAAAAAGTATTTCACTTCCCCATCTCCCCCTCCCACTACCAGTATAAAGGTATTGATTTTATCACCGACACGCAACTCAATGATGAAAAGGAAATCGAGGTAAAGAAAAGAGACTTCGACATCATAATACAATAGTCCAGTCCGATCATGAGGCCTTTCATGACCCCAGCAGCATACCATACCATAGCATCGCATCGTGTGTCTGTCGTACCAATCAATAAAGTTGATCGCCGGTCGTTCTGTGTCCGTATTACCCATCATCAATCATCGCCCAAGAAGTGCAAGCACTCGGCATGGATAGACTGAATGATTTATGTAGCAATCAGTGGCTCCTCCTCGCTGCTTGGTTCTCTCAAACCCTCCGCAGCGGACTCAGTAGTTGGCACAGACTTGAACTCCTCCTTCGGCGCAGCAGGGAAATCCTCACTTTTGTAAGCAGGGACGTTCTCCTTCTTGGTGGGCTCAGCTTTGGTGATGGTAGGGGAGACAGAGCGGCTGCGGCTACCGATCATCTCCTGAGCCTTGGCAGAATATTCTCCAACATATTGCTTTGTGGTCTCGGTGGCTCGTGCAGCGTGGTGGCTTGCGAGTTGCTTGACTTGCTCGGTTTGTTGGTTGATCATGTTGGAGGCGTTCTTGAGGTGGTGGTCGATAAGCTCTTGGTTGGTCTTATAGATGAGCGGGCTGAGGAAGAGGACGGATGTGGAGATCAGGGTAAGGCCCCAGAATGGGACGATCTTGATCAGGTAGTAAGACAGGAAAGCTCCGACGAAGGCCTAGAATTCAGTTAGCTATGTTCGCTGCGAAAGCTGCTGGGCAACTTACGGCGGCGGAAGCAAAAACATTCTCGGCAAAGACAATACGCTGAGATTCAATAACGAAGAAGTTGATGATCTCGGTCAAATCGCCCATGAAGGAGTCCAAGGTGGCCTTTGACACTGTGTAGTATTTCTTTGGGCGGATCTGCGAGGTAAACCCAGTTGAGAACAGAACCTTTCCGGTAACCTCAGCTGCAACAGTGATAGCCAAAGTGACCCATGTAAGCTTCATTGCATATCGGAGGACATCGAGGTATCGGGCAGCGAAGATAAACAACACGACGGAGAGATAGGCGATGGCGGAAGCTCGGGGGTTGTTCCATGAAAGGAGGCTGGTGAAGAAGGAGTGGTAGGGTGTGAGTTGTTGGCCTGTAGCGGCAGGTGTGGCCGGCGTTGTGCGCGAAGCAGCGAGGTTGGAGAATTCAGATGTTGTCTTTGCGTGTTGATCCTTGATATTCTCTGCAACAGGGCCTATCACAGCTTATCAGCACTAGTCCATCAGAGATTTCCAGAAAAAGAAGCTGGAGAGCATACCGTTGGTGACGCTCTGGGTTATTGGGTGGTTCTTGACTGCGTTGGCGGCTGCGGAGGCATCTAAGTAGCTTGTCAGTTGTTTTGCTGTGGAGCTTGGGAGCTTGGAGCTTCTGTTTCAAATGTCAGCCATCAAGATACGGAGAATGCTGGGGCGAAGAGCTATCACCAACCTTACTGTTGACGACGGTGTTCTTCGCGTTCTCCAGTCCGGACCCGGACTTGGTCTCGATGGACGGAACGGGGGTATCGTTGGCGGTGAGGTCAGACATGTTGAGGATTGCAATCAACGGGATCCGATCGGTGTTGAAAGGGATTCCTTCTGCGGCAGATGGTGGTTTTGCGTGTGCGAGGCAATCGTAGAAAGGGGTTGTGATGCTGTAGATAATGTTCAGCAAGACAGGCGTGCAGTTTGGAATCTGCAGTCAGATGTTTTGGGGAGTGGGCATGGATTGGGAGTTGACGACAATGCGAGTGTCTGGTGGAATTTATTCAGGCGAGGTAGGCGCGACCCGAAGCAGCTTAGCGCGTGGCACGCGACTCCCAGCAGGGAAACTTTTCTGGTTTCTGTGGCTTGACAGCAATGACGTGTGGCACATCGCCGATCATTGGTGAATCTCATGATTTCATACTCTTGTAACTTCTGTAAATCGTCTGATCTTTACATTGACGTGACGCGTCTTCTGTTACGAAGAACCACACATCAAGTGAGGTGTGTTACCTCGAAAGTTGAAGACACCTTTGCTGTTCGTCAACCACACGGTTTTGTTTACTTTCGAGCTTTTGGCATGTGATCGCGTCAGGCAGAAGAGGTGTCTTGAAGTTGTATCTGCTGACGAGGGCAGGCACCACGACGAAGTTGAGTCACAGATTAGAATATAATGCAGAAAGAGTGAGAGAGGTTGCGAAGGGTCTCAAAACGTTTGGATAACTGAGTTCAAGGGGCTGGGGAGCTTCTTCCCCCTTTCTGGGTGTCAGTGCCCAGAAATACGCCGTCCATCTCACAAGCGTGAACTTCTCAGAGCAAATAAACTCCTCCTCGAAAAATGAGACGAAAATTCCCCGAACAAGATACTTATTCGATGTAGCTATCTCATATGTCCACTCCAGGTGAAATATAATTTCTGATCGAAAACATTGAAAATAGGCATAAATACCAAACAGCGCCTCACTAGCCTCACTCTAAACAATGACGTTCTAACAATTCACATCAAATTGCAACCTCCATCTCCGTCTTCGCACTCTGGCTCCGGCTTTTCCCAGTCTAAGCTCTCTATAAGAGGCCCATAGGTGTTGTAAGTGTTTCCATCGGTCGCCTGTGATCGCGTCCTCGCTAAATCAAGCGGTGTCTTGCCAGCTTTATTCATCGACTTGAGATTCGCATTAATTTTTATTGGAAATCCGCTTGTTGTGACCATGTGTGACTTCCCAAAGTCTACGTTGATGCGGATTGGCTCATCAGGTGATTAATGTGTGAATTCGACCTCCAGGCTCATCGGTGGTGATCCTGAGAGGCGGCGTACCCCAGCTGCGCTGTAGAACGTCTTCTTGACCTTGAATCCTGACGTCTGTTTCAGAAATCTATGGGAACCCTTATTACTGGGCTCGATCCGACAGCGTATCCAGCCTCTAATGATATAAACCTCATCAAGCCGAGAGATAGATTTTACTTGCAGATAATGCAAGCTTGCTCTAAGCCTGTCCGCAAGTGTCTCGAGCATGCCGGTTTCCTTGATCCCAGAGACTGGTGAGATTGGTGTGTTCGAAGCCCGTCCATGAAATTTATTGTAAGCTCTTGCGGTGGATTCCATGGAGTCCATCTGCTCAAACGCATCCAAAGCTGGTTCCTGGGTGCCTGGGAAGCGCACATTCAGACGAGGGAGCGTTCGTGGACACGCTGAGGTTGTGCATCCTCTTATCGGCGCCACGCATCTCCTCCGTTCATGGTACTGAGGAGTGTTATAAGGAGTTCAGATAGCCACGAGGGAATAATGAACTTTGATGTGGGCGGGATTGAGCAAGTTCTGCCTGACCAGAGCCAACGGAGAGGATTAAGTCATAGTGCGCCTTCTCGCCCCATAGTTTCTTCGGCTCATTGACAGAAATCTGAACAGGGTTGTTATCCTTGAGACCTCCATCTTGACAGTCGACTCCTGAATGCTGCATTAATTCGAAGAACATGGGAGCAGCCGAAGTGCCTTGCGCGCTGAATGAGTGGTTAGTACAATGAAAGCCATCTTCAGAAACCTTAGTTTGAGGTTTCCAACTTACGCCTCCCAGAGATGCAATTCTGAATTCAAATATCTGCCATCGCCGCCACGATTGTAGTTTGCGATCAAGTTGCAATCTCTGTCTGCCGTAGTTGTAGCCGCAACTCTATAGTGGTTTTCCGTCTCAAAGACTTTTGCTGGGGGGTGGTGCCGAAGGCCTCTCCGTGTTTGCAGTTAAGTAAATTGAATTTCTGATCCACCTTGCCAACCACTCAAGCCCAATGAGCTCCTCAAGTCTTTCTAACACCACCAGTTCCACTATCCCTCGAACTCCGGCTCCGTCCAGAGACAAGACCCGAACACCGGACAAGTCTGGGCGAATTCGCATTCTGTAAGGTCATTCAAATTCCTTAGAGGCATCACATACAACACATCCATATGCACATATATTCCTTCCCGTCGCGTACCAAGAACGGTCCGATCATTGTTCCTCAAGCACGTCTCGCAAATGGCGTGTCGACATGGTAAACAGTACTCTGGCTTACCAAATAAACAGCCGTAACAAGCGCTCGTAGAGAAAAAGCTGTCATTCTTCCTTCTCAACAAGAATATGTCGCGGAAAAGGCTCAACGTCCTTGTCGGGTCCAGGCCATCTGCCCTCTCCGTGCTCTTCGGGTTCGGGTAGCCTCCGAGTATCCCAAGATCCTTGATGTTCTTCCTGTGGTAGGTCGCGACGAGAATTTGCCATTTTCGACGGTTGGAATGAGCTTCGGCATTCGTAGTTTTCATGAGAGATACCACAGTATCATCAATTGTCCTCAAAAATCGAGGGGCATCAGAATCTCCACCGACAAACAGTCCTTCTTTGAGGAGCACGCCGGAGCCTGGTGTTCACGCATCTCTCTCCCGAGTCGGGGTCGACATACGAACATTGAGCGCTTCTGTCTAGGAAATGGCTCATTGTACTCTTGCAAATCGCTTGAACATCTTCATTGAAGGCTACTGAAGGAAGTAAAACCAAGTCTGTCGTAATCACTTATTGTCAGGCAAGATCTAGAAGTATTTCCATCCCACGAACCCGATCACTCACCATTCCCGTTCGCAGACACTGCATTTTTCGCGACCCTCTCGTAGCCCCCGTTCCCCCCAAGATCTTGCATGCTGTATTGGAAAGCCAGCATTTTGGAAGAGAAGTCTTTGTCACTTCGATCGGTGAACGAGTAGATGTGCTTCGCATCGTTCTCCACGGTCAGATCACCGAAAGGAAACTGAAAAGCATCTGAACTCCGCGATCCTGACCTGGCGATATGGCATAGGATCGCGCCGTCTACATCCAATGACATCATTCACGCCTTTTCAGGTCTAACTTCTCGAGGTAAGGTTCTCCACGGGACGATACCTGCCTTTGGCCGAATGTTGAGAGCGAACAGCAGCTGTGCCCAGCCAAATGATGCCGTGGTCTTCCCGGACGGCTCTAAGACGCCATCATTCTTCACAAAATGCTTTTCGTATGCGTCCTTGCCTAAGAAAGGCCGCCGCCAGCGATGCTTTTCGGCTTTGGCCTCTGCCTACCACTCACCGAGGCCATCTTTGAGCTCTTGCAGCACACTGTCGGCCTCTCATCGTTTCTCGCGGCTTGCCGAGCCCTGCTCCCAGGCTCCAGCGGCTTTGTCAATCACTTTGCTAGCCAAGTCAAAAGTTGATGAGGTGTTGCCTATGCCTGTGCCGTCAGGGTCAGAACCGTGCTGGGTCAGACGGCGTTGCTGGTGCTGGTACTTGGTCCGTCATGTTGATGATCACGCTGTCTTCATCTCCGGAATTTTTCAGCAGCGATAGCTTGAGATTAAGTCAAGCTCTGAGCACTCACCGGCGGGTCAGCTAATCGCTCAACCCGTAGACACAGAGGCGTGGACTGCTTATTAGGCCACCAGAACGTCAGGCTAAGTGATAGTGGTGCGCTGTGCAGTAGTGGGATGCATACCCTGCCGCAGAACCTTGCTTTTTCTTCCATCGCCTCGACCGAGTCCTTCGCAGGCAGCCAGTGGTTCTCTTCTTGCCAGTGATGGGTGGCCGGATCAGCACAGCCCCATTGTACCCCGCTTCGTAGCCTGCTCGCCGCCTGCATCGTGAATTCCAGCGGTTTCTCGAGACGTGAGGCACTATCTCACATTCAAGTTCTTGTTCATTTTCCTCTTCGCATTTGTCGCGATTGTGGTGTCGATCAAACCGTGTGAGCACCATTACCTTCTTTAGATGTAGGGCATGAAAGCGTGATTATAGCCGTTATGTCGTCTGATACAGAGGATTCTTCCAGTGATTCGAGTTCGCCCGGAGAGGAGCAGGAGGAGAGCTTAGGCTCCCAGATTGTGATACAGCTCAGGAGAAGTGTCTTCGACCGGAAGGACTTCCTCCCCGACGGATGCATCGAAACACTGATTACAACATGCGCGGTAATCAAGGAGCTGGGCTTCACGCAAGAGGATATGAAGAAGGAAAAGTCTTCGAGTGCCAAACTGGTTGAATTCATACTGAATGAAGGCAGAAAGCTCTTCGCAATTATGCTAATATCTCATTTCAAGGGTGAGGATTTACGAAAGGGGATGACCCAGTTCAGGAGGAATACGCTCGGGGATGCATTTCTACCGATTACGGAAGAGAACGAAAGCAAAGTCCCTTTCTTCAATCCGCCGAAGAAGCCTTGGGATCGACAATCAATTCGTACCTTCTGCAACGAGCAGTGGGCGTTTTTAGTACCCGTATTCTCCGATGAATACTTAAATTTACAACTTCATACGAACGAAATTCTGCCTTTTATCTGCCAGGGCAATGGTGTAAGATCAGGGGCGTTCAGCGAGGTACATCACGTTACAGTCCACCCGTCCCATCACAAAAATCCCGTTTTAATGGTAGGATCACTCTCTTGACTCTCCATGTCCACTTGTCTAAATCTTGATTAGTTCGACGGCAAACGAGCCAACCTTGCTGTCAAAGAGATCAAGCAGGTCCATACTGAAGATGAAGCAAAACTGCGAGAGCTCAAATCCGAGTGGGAACGAGAGGTCAAGGCTTACATCGACACCAGCAGGTTCCGTCACCCAAATATCATCGAGTTCATTGCCGCTGTGACGAGAGGAAATTCGAAACGCTATCTCCTGTTTCGGTGGGCAGATGGGGGAAATCTGCGAGAATTCTGGCAGAGCAACCAAAAGCCGCAGCTCAGCGTCTCACTCGTGAGGGACGTTGTGATGCAACTTCGGGGACTCGCTGATGCCCTGGATAAACTACACGGCTTTGGAGGGGGGCAAGGTTCATATCGCCATGGTGACATTAAGCCGGAGAACATACTCCGGGTGCGCACGAAATCCGTCGCTCCTTCCGAACTCGACGTGGGAATTCTCAAAATCGCCGACATGGGCCTTGCCAAACATCATACCATAGTCACGGAATTCAGACCCCCAACCAGCATGAGATATACGACCTATAGATACGAGCCACCGGAGGTAATTCCTGGTGTCAGTGGCGTGTCAGCCAACTCCGGGAGATCTCGGCGACAGGACATCTGGTCAGTTGGCTGCGTTGCCTTGGAATTCATCATATGGCTCCTGTACGGCGCTGGTGCCTTGGATGAATTCAACGACAAATACATGATTAGCGAGATGGGAGAACCAAGCCCCTACTTCGAAATTGAGGGAAAGGGCAACAACAAAAGAGCCAAGGTACACCCAGCGGTAGACGAGATCATGGATGCTCTCTCGAGGGATCAGGAATGCAGGGTCGGAGAGAAAACAGCCCTGAGGGACCTCCTCCGCATTGTCAAGACGAAACTGTTGGTCGTCAGTCTGGGAGCAGCTACAATAATTGATGGAGATGGTTCTGTTAACCCTCCGCACCTTTCCACAATTCCGGCGGGATCCCGTGCCAGTTCTCGTGACCTTCGCCTCGCGCTGGATGAAATAATAGACAAGGGCGATAAGAATGAGCGATACTGGTATTCAGGGAGAACCCGAAGCTATTCTCAACGGCTGCCAAGGATTCGCTCTCAGGGCTCAAATTCTCTCGCCCCTGACACAGTTTTTGAATAAGGGTTTCCAACTCGTTAGAAGGAACCCACGCCTCCTCCATTCGAGGATATTACCATAGTTGTGCCCCAAGTGACCCAGGAACTGAAAGATGAATATCGTAATGCGACACAGACAAGACAGAGTTGCCAGTTGACAACAAGTTCGCCAAGGAACTTGTCAAGACTATCGGAATAAATAGCCTGTTCCCAATCAACATCGAACCAAGACGTCTCGGTGGTACATGCCGAAAGAAGGACTTTTTTGAGCTGTCCTTTCATATCGAAGATACATGGGCAGAGTTTGAAAGCATCTCGGTACGGAGACAACGGCATAAAGTGACGGGAATACAGCGCATGTGTGCAAGTTCAGGGCTCTCAGGGTACCATAAACCCAATTGCCACTACAATTAACTACTAAAACCACTATATCTCCAGGCCACGCCCTAAAAGCGCGCCGTAAGCCTTAGGTAAGGTTATGGGAAATCTCTAAGGATTATACCGTTGCTAGCAGGGTACCTATAGCACGCGGACGCTATAAGGGAAGCTTTTATAGGGCTCTTTAGCGAAATTGCCCCTATAAGTACAAGGGATAGAACTTGAAAGGAGTACCCCTTGTAAATGTCTTATAGACTTAAATTAGGGGGTAAGACCTGGGGCTATAGGGCTTTATAGCGGATGTTAGCCGTTAAACCACATGTATTAGTGCCTTCGCAGCCCTAAATTTGCCCGTATGTCCTGTATTCCTATCACTTTATGCAGTTATCTACGTATACGAAGGCGAGCGGCATTGCAATTCGTCCAATGCTCGCAATATGGATTTTCTCATAACTCCACCTTATATTTAATTATCATAAAAACTCCACCAAAGTTGGATTTGCTTCTTTTCTATTACGCAAAGGCTTTATAGAGTTTCGGGCCTTCCGTTGAGATTTGGTGTGATTTTCCAAACGTAGCGATTTTGGTGTTTCTCGGGTGCTGGCAGCGGACTGAGAGGTTGCTCAACATTTCAATCTGAAGAAACCGTCCCCTATCAGCTTTGACAGTCATCAGTCGATGCCGAAACTGAACGAGGGCCACGTTCGTGTTATGTCAATTTGTCGAAGTTCAAGTGAGTCCTCAAAAACTTGCCGCGGGCTGCTAATATCGAGTTCATGCCTGCTAACATGTGGATATAACTCAGAACTGCAAACTCCAAACGCGCATTTCATCCAAGTTGGACTCCCCAAGCGCCCCGCGACTGCCAGCAAGACTCATTTCGACATCCTTCGACAATTTCTCAGGAACTGCGATGCCAACCATCCTAAGGTTAAGTGTCCCCCACCCAAGACAGCCCCCCTACCAGCAAGGCTCTAGACCTTGTGACTCATGAATCCCCCAGCATTCTCATTTACGAGACCAAGCCTGCAGACCCGCTCCACTATATTGCCTTGTCTCATCCGCGGGGACCAGGTCCTCACTTCTGCGCCTTTCGAAATGACCTGGAGGAATACAGGAAATATATCTCCTTCGACAAGCTCCCGGCCACTTTTCAACATGCCGTGAAAACAACCCGTGAGCTTGGCCTACGATACCACTGGATTGACTCCATCTCCATCATCCAGGGCCCAGATGGCGATTTTGCCCAGGAAGCTACGCGTATGGAGGACGTTTTCAGTTCGGCGTACTGTGTGCTTGCTGCGAGTAGCGCGAAGGGGCAAGAGGATGGGTTCTTGACTCCGCGGAAGGAAAATGATTTCTTGACCTTCGACAAGGGCGGCCAGCCTCTGTATACATGCCGATTTATGGACGATTTCAAAACACATGTTCTTGAAGGCCCGCTCAATAAACGCGGATGGGTGTTGCAGGAGAGAGCTTTGGCACACAGAACCATCTTCTTCACCGATAGGCAGACGTACTGGGAATGTGGCGAGGGTGTAAGATGCGAGACGTTGACAAAGATGGACAAGTAAGTTCATCGTATTGTTTTCAGAAGCAGACTGGCGGAAACTAACACCTCAAAGTTCAGCTCATATTCCTAACTTTCCCTCCAAAATCTCCAGGGATAACAGCGACCGCGGCGAGAGGATCCGACTGTACGAGAACCTGTACCGTCAATATTCTAGACTCGAATTCACTCGCTGGCACGACAGGCCTATTGCCATTGCCGGACTCGAGAAACGACTCATCCGCGATCTAGAGGCGCAAGGTGGGTTCGGCGTCTTTGACGACGGACGCAGTCTCCTTCACCGAAGCCTCCTCTGGAGAAAAGGTCAAGAAGTCTCCACCCTTGAGCGAATCGAATTTCCACCCGATAGGGCATTTGTAGTCCCCAGCTGGTCGTGGATGGGGTATGAGGGCGCCATCGACTACTTGGATCTGCCTCTCGGGGGGGTCGATTGGCCCCCGGACGCGATTCTTGGGCCCTGGGCGGAGGGCGGGGCAGAAATGTGGCACACAGGAGACGGCAAGGGGGTTGTGGCGTTGAGCGCTGCTGCAAGAGGCTTCAAAATGGGAAAAGAGAATGAGGAGGATTTCGGGATCTTCTATGACAGGACCGAGCCGTCAAAGACAGACGAGAAAACTTTGAAGTGCGTCGTTGTTGGGAAGCGGATTATGAAATCGAAAATACCGACTGATGAGACGACGCATTATGTGTTACTGATTGCGCCCAAGAAAATGGACTCTCCCAGGGGAGAAAAGATATATGAGAGAGTGGGCGTTGGCTATATGAAAGGGAGGTTTATAGATTTAGTGGGTTCTGAAGCATCGGGGTTAGTCAATGTTCAGTAATTCCCTGAACTTTGCCCAGGCAAGACGCTTTGGCTTGGATTCCACTCCCTGTAGCTTAGCAAAACTCTCCTACCTGCAGACAATTTATCCAAATTTGAAGCGAGTCAGGATTTAGAAGAGCATTCCTGATTTTGAACATGTAAGCCAAGAATGTGCTGGCTTGACATTTCTGGGCGACCATTGGTCCGGTCACAGGCACGGCATGGCTGAGAATTTATTACTTTGATCTATTCAATTTCCCTATAAGAGCTGTCCAAAAGGTCTTGGGAGCCCGCTCTTACTAAACTGCTCGATTCCGTTGTATCCCCAACTCCAGTCCAGTAGAAGAGGCCTGCTAGGGAAAGATCCTTCACGAATTGAGCCTTCATCCGTACAGTCTCTGGAATGTCAAATGAAACGAAGGAATCCCCATCGACATGATACGCCGCGCCCAGTACATGATCTACTTGCGCCTTCTCAATCCACTCTTTGGAGATGTCTTTATACTCGATCTCATCACCCCCCTGGAAAGTCTGCCCTGGTCCCGTTGCACCCCGGAAGCGTCTTGCATAAGCTGGAATTCCCAAGACTAACTTGTTAGGCGGAAAGCCCTGTGACAGGACATACTCGACACCTCCACTGCAGGACTTTTTGAGAGAAGGGTGTCCGCCTTGCGGAGTAAACAGCTGCGAGTGGTGGCCCGAGAGCTCACTCCAGGGCCCGGCGAAATCGTATCCCATCAGGTTTAAGAAGTCTAACTGTTGGGCTGCGGCCGATAGGTTGATGTTTTTGAGGCAATACTGGCCCACTGGTAGAGTGGAAGTGAGCTGGTATGTTGGTGATGGCAGCGCACGCCTGATCGCCCCCAGTAGCTGGATGTAATCAGCGCCTTGTGATGCCGTCGTAGGGTGTTCCCAATCAACTAGCCCGCAAAGGAAGTGTTACTTTCTCACTTCTCGAATATATACGGGGAGAGGGATGTCAGCACGGAAGCTTACGATCTATTCCATCCAGCGAGAAGCGGTCCACAAACTCGCGAGCTGTCCTTGCAAATGCTTCGCGGCAATTAAAATCCGCAGCGACAGCGGGAAAGTCAGCACTCCCACTCCCTCCACCGACACTTAGCAAGGTCTTGATTTGGGGATGCTGCTCCTTTAGTTTGGATAGTGCGGCGAGACAACCTTGTTTGCCATCCACAGGAAGTTGGAGATCGGCCTTGGGATCGAGAAGCTGTTCGATTCATCAGTTATCAGCTTTAACAAGTTGATCAAAAATGCGTTTTTGGATCGGACACCCACCCGCAACGTCCCATCGGTGTTTACACTGGGAGCGAGAAGAAAGATAAATTAGCAAATATGACAGAGAGCTGTTGCTTTGATTTGAGAAGGATAGGTACCGGGCAAATGCGTAGAAGATGTGCGTGATAAACTGATGCTGCAGTGCTGATGGCGGACAACCCTTGTAAATTTGCCATGAGGGGTAGTAAACCGCGTTGACGAATTGTTGAGCCATCGAGGCCTGTGCTCGAGTGAGGGAGAATGAAATAGAATTGAAGGGTGGTGGATGGATGGTATTTGTAAGGTTAAGGATCCAATATTTTTTTGGAGACCTCCCTCATTGTATTGGACACGTAAGGCGCCGCACACTGTCAGCATGTGGGGCTGCAGCTGGTGGCGTGAGATATTGAATGGGAAGAATGTATGAGTAAAGGGCAATCTACCAACATTCAAATAGTATTTGGGTTATTACAGTTAAGTTGAGGTCCATGCAAGCAGTCTTTGTTGTGTTGAGGTTAAGATAACAAATAGGGTATGTCGCTTATACGAAACCGTCTTGTTGTGACGGCGGGATCAATGCAATGGTCGAAGGCTCAAAGTTCAAAGAATCTCATGTATTGAAAATACTAAGCTAGAGAGTAAAGGAGGGAGGAATACCTCGACCTGCAGTAGTGTACTGCCCAGACCTCTAGCTCAATCCCTTGTTTCATTGCTGTTTCCTAGTCCATATTCCCGGCAGATCATACGGAGGCGCCACACTTGTATTCTGTACTATTACATATAAAAAACAGTATATTGTAATTCATCGTGTTTTAAAAGAAAGTGTCACATGATAGCCAAATATAGCATATAGAAATAAATAAAATATAACAGAAAATTAGCCCAATCTTCGTCTTCTTTATTAATTCTCTTATTATAAGGATGCGTGGACAAGTAGCTGCGTTAATGGTAGTAATGGTTAGGAGTATTAGTTAAAGAGGAGTGTGAGAAATCTCGGTGCAAAATTTCAGGATCTAGCCTAGTTAGGCTAGCTTTCACGTGAGTATCATGTGATCTGTTTTAAACCCGTTCACTATGGCCCGTAAAAACACATAAAACATGCACTAAAACCGCCTTATTTATAAAACACGGTTTCATTATATACTCTAATTACAAAAGCGCAGCCCTTAAGCGACGCTTTACAATGGGCTTCTCCCGCTCGGAAATGCAGCAGGGCTCTCGCAGGGGCAAATTAGGCGCGAAGCGATGGCAATAAGCAAGATGAACCTTTAATGTTCGATCGGATACGTACACCACATCTCAATCCGCACACCACGAACTTCCCTCAACAGCTCAATGTCCATTCCGTCCTGCCGCATTGCGACTACAATCGTATCATACTGTTCCAAGCATGCCCTATTCCAATCACCATCGGCGAGACGTGCAATTTGTGGCAACATGCTCTGTTCCACGAGCCGGTCTGCAAATGACACATCCACCCTTCCTGATTGCGAGAGGCTCTTGATCAACTCCAGCCCCGGGGAGTTGCTCAGTGTTGCCTGCCCTGCCTTAAACCCGACGCCGACGACCAGCACTCGTGGCCGCTGGTTGATCGTCTTGTAATATCCCTCCTTGGAGACGGAGATGGAGTCGAGGACCCGTTGCGCAATGATCGATGGCCGTTCCCGCATCCTTTCCGTCGCCGCTTGGAGCAAAGGGAAGCTGTTGTTTGACAGGAGATAGTACGGATTTATGGGAATACAGTGCCCGCCAACGCCTAATCCTGGTGTGAAAGGCAGATATCCAAATGGCTTCGTTGCGGCGGCTGCGCACACTTCGAAAGAGTCAATTCCATGCGCAATGCATGCATCTGCCATTTCATTTGCATACGCAATGCATATCATCCGCTGACAGTTTTCGTATAGCTTCGTCATTTCTGCGATTTCGGGCTTGGAGACCGGGATAACAGTGTCGAAGACTGCCGAGTAGAGTCGAGAAATGTTCTCGAGAGACCCGGGGACGATATCATCGAGGCCTGACACGACCTTGGGAATGGACTGAATGGGCGGTTCTGTTCGGCCAGGATCAACTCGCTTTGAATCGATGCTCAGTCAGCCCCCGGACATCACGTTTTTACCCACAAAGAGAGAGCTTACCTCAGGAGACATGCCTGCGAAAAGGCCCCTGGATGCTGCGACAGGTCCAAGTAGCTGCCGGGTCATCCCCACCGCGACCGAACTCTCCACAACCACCGTGGCACCTGGACGGGCATACATGGCAACGGTTTTGATCGCTTCTCGAAGGGCAGAGGAATCAATTCGCTTGTCGGGGAGAAGCAGAGTCGGAACAGCGATCAGGAAGTGGGTGGCGTCCTTGAGCTCACTTGCATCGTTGGTGCATCTTACACTTCGGTTGTGTCCAAACTCCTCCTGAACAAAGCCGATCCGCTCCTTTGATATGTCGAAACCCAGTACCTGGAACCTAGTAGAGAAGCATGCTATTAATTGCAAGCCGACGTATCCAACACCAATCACGGCAACCATTGGTTCTGTATTCAATTTGATGGGCGCTAAGTGGAGTGACGATGTTGCATCCTCGTCGACGTAGTCGTCCGCTGGGGGAGTGGCGGGAAGGTACTCGTTCGGATAACTCCAAAGATTTCCTGTGTCTTCTAGATATTCGTTCGAGATAATGTTGCCTTCCGGTTTAATATTCGTTGACATCATTGTTGCAATGATCTTTTCCTGCTTAAACTTCTAGAAAATCTATGTACTCTAATGGGAAAACACCTTTAAGGAATACTTCTACTTTATATCGACATCACATCACTCTAGTGAGATTTGCTGTGAGGACAGCCTCTTCGGCTCGTACGTTTCCTGGACCGATTCTCATTCCACGGGGACCTCATGTCTCAGATGGCGCAGTTTTCCGGAAACCAGACCCACGCGACATCTGGGCCCACGGCCATGCCCTTGGGTAATTGAGGCTGAAAGAAGGCTTCCGGAATCGCCGGAAATCTTGACGGCCCGCACTGATGCGCTGATCTTCATTGTTAGCTTGACCCGAGTCTATCTTGCATGCATGAGTGCGGGCCGGATATTTCACGTGCTCTCGAGCATCCATTCTGATATCTCACAGATTACATTCAGTTTCAGTTAAACGTTCTCTGCTCGCTCTTCTGGAATAGGATAATTGACTGAGGTGTGTTGGGGAAGCGGCGAACTACAGTAAGTAATCGTCGACCATTCCATACACCTTGCGCCTATTGATTCTTCATGGCCGTGAAACTCCTTGATTTCCTCCAGCCCCGGTCCAATGCTGTCCTACTGGCAGTGGTCTTCTACTCAGCTACTCAGCTATTCAGCCAGTGGCGGCGACCGAGCCCACGTTCTCACCTGGCAGCCGTTGGTCTCGCCCTGAATAATACTTCCAGTCACCCCGCAAGTTTTACTTGCCTAGGCCCTACCGACTCCCACGGTGGCGTCAACATCCGTTTGTCGGTATTTGGCCCCGCAAAAATTCTCCCCGCTAACTTTTTACTCGGGTCCTTGGCGTTGTGGTTCTTTGTTCTAGCGCTGTCGGTTCTTACCGTTGTCGCTTCCCTGTCATTGGTTGCACCATGACGTAAACAGCTTCTGGTCAACATTGGCTCTGCAAAATTAGCCGCTTCTAACTATCTTCAGATGATGCGTTGCTAAACAAATCCCAATGTAGTAATTGGCGTTTAAGCTCAGTCAAGTGTGGACTTCGAGACCCAATGTCCCTGGTCGCCGACCGCCGCCGTGAGGTGTGGTCACGCAATGGCGCTCGAAAGTAATATGTTAAAAGTTTATAAAACTCTGAACAAGCCCGCGAACCAAGTAAAATTGTCACTCGTTTGTTTCTTCCTATACTATCCTTACTTGAACTTCCTTAAACCTCCTTGAACTTCTTTGAAGAGGAAATGGAATCTCCTGCAAACCTTCCAGGGCTTGTCAAAAATTTTGACCCGATCCCTCTGAAAAGTTCGAATGAGGGCTACGGAGCAGAGATCACTTCCCCAGAACTAACATACGCCCCCTCCGGCAGTGGCACAACACATGACGGTACCGGTCACTCTGGGAATTTCCCCACCCATCCGCACAGTCTTTCATCTGCGGCTACAAACCCTTCTACTTTTACTTCCACTCCCTCCAGCGCAATTGTTCTCCCACAACCTCCCAAGGCGTTTGTACCACTATATATCAATGATGGGCTGGTTTCCTTCATGTCACCCGGGGTATCTGTTACCCATACGTCTCGGCCACAGAATCATGACGAGAAACTGGCATATCTGGTTCGGTCGATTGCAAAGAAGGACACTGCACAGCCTACTACTCAGTTGCAAGCCCGGGGAAAGCAGCGTATGAAACTTGCAAAATATGCAATGACTCTCTTTTTAGTCTCGTTCAAGTGAGTATTTGGGACTTTGTTGAATCGGATCTACTCCGGCTTACATACATAGCTTCTTCTTCATTTTTTCGACGTGGTGGTGGACAAAGCTCTACTACTTATTCCTCCCAATCATATCGCTTCCGCTCGCCCTCAACTGCGCAATGGTAGCATCCATCATATTTTTCACCACGAAGCACAAAGTCCGCCCAGAGCGTACCATAATACCCGAAAGCCCAGAGAGCTTGGTATTGCTCATGCCGTGCTACAACGAGACCATGGAAGAATGCACAAAATCATTAGACTCCCTCGTTGAACAAGTGAACATCGACCAGCACAAGAAAGCCATAATGGTGATTTGTGATGGGCGTGTTCGGGGCCCCGGAATGGCTAAAACCACTGCGCAGTACTTGTTGGACGACATTTTGATTCGACCAACGGCTCGCCATTTTATCAGGAAAGCTTACTTGGCTTGGGATAATCAGTACATGGATATTGAGGTCTCAAAAGGCACCTACAAAGGAGTTCCCTTCTTTTGCATCGTCAAGCAGCAAAACCAAGGCAAACGCGACAGCCTTATTGTTATACGGTCCTTCCTCTACAACTTCAACAAACGAGAGCAACATCCTCAAGTAATATTTTCTCCGGAGTTCTTCTCCCAGATGGCTTCCTTCCTGGTTACAGATGCATCTATCTCTAATGTTGTTCACCTCATTGGGATGGATGCGGACACGATCTTTGACCCGACTTGCATCTCAGAACTTCTCAAAGAATCCCGCTATCCTCACACTGTGGGTGTCTGCGGGTATGTTGCAGTTGATTTCAAATCTTCCAACTGGAGCGCGTGGAGTCTCTATCAATCCACCGAATACACCATCTCTCAAGCTCTCCGCCGCTTGCACCAGTCAATCGCAACCCACAAAGTATCCTGCCTCCCGGGGTGTTGTCAGCTCCTGCGAGTATGTTCAACCACCTGCGGCGACGAGATTCTGCTTCAGAAATTTGGATACTGTCCAGGCCCGCTGGACAGCATGCTTAAGCATATTCAAGCAACCGCTAGTGAAGATCGAAACCACGTCTGTCTTATGTTGACAACATCCCCGAAGGCCCAAACACGCCAGGCCTTGAGGGCTCGAGCATATACTGATGTCCCACACTCGTGGAGTATTTTTCTCAGTCAGCGAAGGAGATGGACCCTGGGAGCGACGTCGAATGACCTGCTACTAACTTTTGCCCGAGGAACCAATTGGTGGGAGAGGATTCTTGCGTTCTCGAATGTTTTGACGTGGTGCCTGAATGTATTTATCCTGGCTAGTATTGCCTGCATGATCATGGCATTCATGAGTAAGTACAAATCCACCCTCTTGTCTGATTGACACATGCTAAAATTTGGGCCATACAGCGGTTCCATGGTTCATCAGTGTCGCTTTTGCAAGTGTGATGATTATCCCACTCATCTACTACATTGGCATTGCGATATGGCTCCCACGCAACGCCGTTGAGCGAGGGCAGTATCTCATTGGTCTCGTAATTTTCACATTTTGTGGACCATTCATCAACATCTCAGTCCTCCTCTACGCGGTGTACAATATGGACTCCTTTGGCTGGGGTAAGACACGGCAGGTTGTCACTGAAGAAACCGGCAACGACAGCGATACTGGCATTAGCAGCCTAAGCTCGTTGGGCTCTCGACATCTCCCCGACGACGAGGAATCGCAGGTGGTCTCGGAGAAGCCGACTCGCGATACGCCATTTACAGCTTCTCCGGGAATTTCAGGGTTGCTTGGTTCGAATTCATGCCGGGAAGGTGGCGCATGAAGCCATGCTCTATTTAGACATGGAATGCGAACTCGCCATCCAGCTAGTATATAAAAATAATCGTAACAATTTTTGGAGCAGACAAATTGCAGTGTAAAATCTTCACAATTGGTTAACAACGCCTTTTCTTTGGTGGCACGTGGCAGATCGAACGCACGACTACAATAGGCTAGTCGAACGAGAGTAAGCAAAGTGTCTTCCAATGAAACCCTCAAAAGTCCTGATTAAAAGCGCAAGGGACGGCTGAAGTCCCGATTACCTGTTCGTGGCTTTCCGCCATCAGCCTCCAACACTAACCTAATAAAATAAAAACTGGTCCTCCGCCGCAGATCACGAAGTGTAAACATACTCCCGAGGGGCTAGAACATGGGAAGACGTATCGACTTCTATTTTTTCCGTGGGACTACTTTTTAATTCGACGGCCTGACCGGCGGCGCCTTGTCTCACGCGTCTTCAGCCCACGTGTCTTAGCAGAAAGCGGCTCAGGACCCTCCCGCTGCTTGGCCCATCAAGGGGCAACACCCAAGATCCAGTGGCCAGTGCATGGTGGTGATTAGTGATCAGTGACCAGTGGCAATCAGTGACTACTCCACTCTCTCCGCAAGTTCTCGATGCTTCGTCCGTACAATGGGGATTTCCCCAGGTCTTGCCACTGGGCACACCAAGGCTTAGCAACATTCCACGAATCCCTGCACCGTTCCTCTAAGGAATGGAACTATGGTGGAACGTATCGATTAGAACGACTTGGCATTGTACCTAAGCGAGAAATTAGACTCCCCCCTATTTTTACCTCTTTAACTCGGATTTTATGATAATAAATGTTTATAATTAAAGAATTAAGCTAGTATTAGTAATCAAAGATATCAGTATATTAATACTACATGTTTTTATATAGTTCTTAAGGCACTTTTGAAATAGTCTTATTTTTTTGCTGTTCCTTATCTCGTATGTTGCCTCCTCTCGCTTACTTACCCCTCGTTTATGTACCTCTCATACAAATTTACTATATGAGGTACTTGGAAAAACCTAAGCCTCGCTTAGGCTCAGTCTGGAACGATCCAAGAAGGTTCCAGGAATGCCAACTAATCCATTCCAGGATCGATGCTGGACCAATACCTCAGGTATTATTCCCAAGCCCGTCCAGGCAGACCGCCGAGGCAATGTCTCTGAGCTTGTAGATGCGGCGCAAACAGACCCAAGGCTGGTTTTTAAAGCCTAGAGCTGATGCAAACAGTTCTGCTTCCGCGGTCTCTCCGGACTCCACCCTATGGCGCTCTTTACCGTGGCCAGACTCCTGGGTTCCAATGTGCTTGGCACGCAAGCCCTTTGCTGGCACCACTTTTCCCGCACTAGCTCTCGATCAGGACTGATTTCCAATGCAGATCTCACTGATTCAGTCTTTTGGGCCATTCAGCTCCATTTCCACATCATAATCAGGCGAGCAAAGTTATGTTGAACATCTCTTACGCTTGGCTGCACATATACTTAAACCATGTGCAGCGCTCTTCAAGTACTCTTCATGCCCCCTCGATGATACTTCTTCCTAAACTCATTGAATATTTATGCTTTCCATAACTATGATGTTGCCATACCTATCGACAGGATTGCTGCTCTTTTCGGCCGTGAGCAGGCCTGCGAGTCAGTTCGCCGCCGCTCATGGTACAGGCTTCCGCATCCGCTCATCACCTTCTCAGGACGAGCTGAACATACAATTTGGTGAAGGCGAAGAAGTTCGTTCTCTGCCTGAATTACAGTTACTTCAGCGCGGGAGCCCCCAAGCTTGTGGTGTTGGTGTCGGCTCATGTCCAGCCGGGCAATGTTGCTCTTCCGGTGGACTCTGCGGCACAGGAACTTCTTACTGCGAGGGACCTGACTGTCAACTCGATTATGGGCCAGCTTGCGATGGGAAGTAGGTGTTCTGATAATTGCCAAAATGAGAAATGTTTACTAAAGTATCATCGCAGCATCCCACCACCTGGATCGTCTACCCTCAGCGTCCCTCGTCCGCTCTGGGGCAATCAAGTTTATGGTTCGATATTATTCTCTGAGTTTTCCAGTCACAGAGCCTCTCACTAACGAACAGAGATAGGCGGCCGTGGTCTCTTCCATTGCCAAGACCCAGGGACAATTGCCCTTACCTTTGATGACGGTCCATATCTGTACACCCAAACTGTTCTTGATACTCTTCAAAGGTACAATGCAACAGCCACCTTCTTCATAACAGGAAACAACATCGGCAAAGGCCGCATTGATGACCCAACACTTGCATGGCCAGGCATACTACGCAACATGTACGCTGCTGGTCACCAACTGGCGAGCCATACCTGGACACATCAGGACTTGAGCGTCACCAATGCTACGTAGCGTCAAAATCAAATGGTGTACAACGAAATGGCCTTCAGAAATATCTTCGGTTGGTTTCCAACCTATATGCGCCCCCCATTTACTTCCTGTTCCTACGCGTCTGGCTGCGAGGATCACATGGCCGCCCTAGGTTACCATATGATTTATCTGGACATAGACACAAAGGACTACCTTAACGACTCCCCAGATCTAATTCAGAAAAGCAAGGACTATTTTTCCGGCAACGTTTCGGGCAATGTGGCAAGCAGTAGCTACCTCACCTTGACCCATGACACCCATTTCCAAACGGCAATCAACCTGACTGAATTTATGTTGCAGACGCTACAGGCGAGAGGCTTCAGAGCAGTAAGCGTGGGTGAGTGTTTGGGGGACCCGAAGGTAAATTGGTATCGGAATGCAACCAACGGTGCTGCTCTTTCCAGCGTCAGCTCGAGTTCCAGTACAGCCAGCAGTTCACCGTCAGTTGCCTTCGTATTTCCTAACTCTCTTTTCCTTGTCTCGTTTGCTTCATTATAACGTTTGAGAAAATGCAACAGCGAGTTGACGAGAAGTAGTGCAGCACAAACCCCCACCATCTCCAGCTCAATCTCAATCTCAACAACGACCTCAACAACTACTTTGATAACTTCAACCACTTCCTCACGGACGTCTTCCAGCGTTTCATCTTTGCCTACCGCCCTAGTAATCACAAAAGATGGCTCCTGCTCCTCACGAAGCGGGGGGTCATACACCTGCAAAGGGTCAGCCTGGGGCGATTGCTGTTCTGCCTATGGGTGGTGGTAAGCACAATGCATTCTCTTCATCTCCTCCCCTGCAACCCAATCAATCAACAAATCAACCAATTCTTCTCTACATAGAATGAGCGCTAATCAACCGCCTCTGTTTTATTAGCGGCAAGACATCCGCTTATTGCTCAGGAGGCTGCTTGCCTTCGTATGGGACATGCGCGCTGAGCACAGGAGTGATAGTCTCGACGAATGGCATGTGTGGATCTACGGTGAATCAGACGTGTCTAGGTTCAACCTATGGAAATTGTTGTTCCAAGTATGGATTTTGGTAAGTATTCTTCTTCCATCCCCCCCCTTTTGCGTGTGAATCGCTCCGGCGTAGTAGTGGAATCTTGCTCATACTTCTGGGTAGTGGGAGCACGACGACATACTGCACCACGGGATGTCAGGCTGGTTTTGGGACTTGTTCGTGAACTTGGAGATTGGAGATGTTTCTTTGGTGATGTTTATGGAGGGAGGCTGGAATTAAAATTGGACAATTACTACTATAG
This sequence comes from Hyaloscypha finlandica, assembly GCA_021399475.1. Taxonomy (NCBI): domain Eukaryota; kingdom Fungi; phylum Ascomycota; class Leotiomycetes; order Helotiales; family Hyaloscyphaceae; genus Hyaloscypha; species Hyaloscypha finlandica. Next base: position 303,173 of record JAJTUR010000046.1, on the reverse strand, counting down.
GAATAATCTTTTCAAATATTATTTTATTTTCACTTATGATTTTTTTTGACACGTGAGGTTATCTCTCTCCTCAACAAAGAGGCTGGAGCTGGCGCGCATAACAATAGCATAGACTTAGCTAATGTATGTCAATTTTTCTATGATTGTTCCTTGTCGGCTAATTAAATCGTCTGAAAGGCTGCATGTTTTTGGCAATCTCTCAAATCGAGTGGCATTGCAAGAACGGCGATGGTGATCTTAAATATAGATATCCTAAAAGGGGGATCTTCCAATAGAGGAAATTCGTCAACACAAGCTAATAAAGCTTGTAGAACATTTATTCGAGACAACTAAAAATACTTCTGAGAAATGGCAATGTCCTTAGCAGCAATCCTTGGTGGCAGTATTGATTGCATTGCATGATCACACTGAAAATCAAGCATTGGCAGCTGAAAACAAGAATTTCTAATCTGGATCTGTCCTAGGGTCCATGGAGATGTGCTTGGAGAATCATGCCACAACCTCAAGGCCATCTAGGGCCAAGCAGTGCATTATACACCACAGAGAAAACGTTACCCTCTACGATTGATGCCTCAGGAGCAGGACAACAGCAGTATAGTCTAGGTAGAAAACAGACTGACTGCAAGAAAAAGAATGGATAGGCATATGTGCTCAGACGAATGAAATGGTGATGCTGAGAACTCGTGGACGAAATCAAGGTTCGTGGGCTGAAAACGGCAAGCAGCTGTCAGGATGTAAGCGGACTGATCCAAACGGTATGTCGAAACAAAGAGCGAGCATTCAAGCACCACTTGGTTGTAGATCCAGATAGAGCGCTTCAATGTCTATGGCATGTGGTGAAATGGCCAGAGCAGACAAGAAGCTCAATGAGGGCCCAGATCAGAAAGATGCAAACGATTGGCGTGATACCACTCCCAAGGTACCCAAAAATAATAGTACGATGATTCTCATGTGATGATGCCGCCAACTGAGGAGCTCAACGCCGCCCTGGCATAAGGCTCCCAAAAGGCACCTGACTATACCCAGCCTCTGGAGATTGCTTGGCACAGGCCGATGACGGAATAGTGTCCAATTTTGGTGCAGAGTGCTAGTACGTTCGAGGTTAAACAAGAAGGTGAAGTGTTGTCTCACCTTTTATAGAGAAGTAGGGGAAATCTTCAAGTAGCTAAGACAATGTTGTAGAAATTGATCCGCATTAACCCCAGCCCAAACGGAAAATCGGTATCCCCGCAGTTTATACGCTAACTGCAAACCCGTTTCCTACCAGAGCACCGGGTCACGGACTTTCCATGGGAGCTTTACCCGGAATTTCCCTGCATTCTTCAAAGGGATTTAGGGGCGTTCAGGAGTTCACTTACCAAAAATGGTCACTTAAGCGGAGCGTATTCAACAGCGTACGGTACTGCACAGTGACTTGTCTCGGGCTTTTGTCTCGGTCAGTCCGCGGTGTGGCACGTGGCAAGAAAGCCAGCCCCACCCGGACCAGGCTCACAAGTATCCCTGGCAATAAAGTACTCTTAGCTCGAGGCCTAGACCACAACATTTTGTCGTTCTTCCTGGATGTGCACGTGATGCTAATACTAATGGGTTGACCAACCTACCAAGGTTATCCGCTCAATTAGATCTATTTTCGTTTCCTGGGATGTGACTGAGACGCGCCACCTCGTCATGTCGGCGATCTACTTCAACTCGGCGACTCCAAAACAAACTAGGAAATATCTTCCGCGGGAAGTAGTGGAGGTGTACCTGAGAGTGTTGAGAATGCCATGATACTTCAGCTGTTGTCTCAAAATTGGGAGTCCAGTTCAGCACTTTCCCGCCGTTTCCTTCCCAGGGCCCTTACTCAAGTGATAGTCCACCTTAATCGAACTGGCAGACTTCTGCCCACGAGAAAGGTGGCAAGTATTGCTTCTAGGCATACAGCGGACCATAGCGAATGCACTACTAGGGTATAGTAATATGGAACTATTACCTTATATTTCTACGTCTCATCTCAATTATCGATTGCCAATCGACGATTGGCAGGCCAGGCCATACAAAGTAGAGGGTACCCCTGTAGATGTTGAGGAAGTTTATCCAAGGGATAATATTGACGATGGAAATCAGGGTATGCAATCGACCAATGATACTGGCGCACTCTCAGTGGAATGCCACCTAAGGTTGTTATTTTTTTATGGAAAAAACTCCAGAATATGGGTACAGAGCCTGATGAAGCGGGGCGATCGCGCTACACTCAAATGAAAGATAGTACTACAATGCAAGCTTCCTTTTTAGTTGAGATTGAGCGACATGGAGATTTGATGACGAGGAATCACTATTCTGTTATTCTGTGGCATGGGGCATTTAGGCCATGGTCACGGAGAGGCAGTAGAGCCTCGATAGGGTCTGAGGGGAACTTCCGCCACCTCTTCGCAGGTCGCGGACCCTCATCATCCTCGTCGCTTGTGTTATGAGTGTTAGGCTACAGCGGCAGCCTACAGGTCTCAGAGGCCTATAAATACAGACTACGTATCACCGTAGAATAATCAATCAAGCCTCATTATTCTTCCCATTTCACGAACTCTCAGTTCAACATGTTGTGATATCCCACAGGTGCAATAGCTGAACCGTTCAAACCAGTTCAATCACCTTATGCTCAAAATCCATGGATTTACCTGCAAGACTGAAAATGTTTCCTTTGGCAGAGTGCTGAAAGTAACCAAAGCGCTGGTACTGAACCTGACCCGCTGGATCTTTGATTTGTCTGAGAATCAACCCCTGAGTGATGATAGGCCCCCCACCTTCATCTTGCTCAATCGACATAATCGGCATCACATGAAGATTGGCTGCGGGACCGAAGTCATTGGGACCAATTAGGTTGTCGAGCGTGCAATCAAATTCCTTAACCGTAAAGTCGTAGTCGACTGAGCCTATGCCTAAATCGAAGAACGGGACCGCTACATGGTTGTCTCGGTAGTCTTCTCTAGTGTCATCGTTGAGGAATGCAGCGGGCCATAAACTGCACTTGATCTTGAGAACTCCGCTGTTAAGCGCACCCATTTCGTCGTTGCCGAGAGGATTCAAGGTGATATCTTGGATGGTTATATGAATGTATGCCATCTTCTCCTTCAGATTGGCGTCCGAGAGCACTACTGTATGTATTTGGCCTTTGACAGATGCCCAAGACCAAGAGGGCGCCATTGAGTCGAAAGTCCGAGATGGGTAAGGCTTGCCTTCTCGACTGGAGTGCTTTACTACCCAGAGAAGGCCCATGGTCATGCCAGACCTCCATAAACCAGCAACATATTGATCCTGTACAAAGCCCTGCATCAGCTTGGCCAGGCCTGAAAATGCGACTAGCTTGTCTTTCGCCACTGTCAAGTTTCGTTTGCTGTATTCACCGACAATGTTGCCCCAAGCCATCAAAGCCAATTCACTGGAAGGGCCATCGACCTTTGGTAGAAGTCTTCGAGTCCGTTCTGGTGCTTCTTCAAGTTGCCTGGCAAAGACCTTCCGAATTACATCCATGTGGACACTCTTCAATGCCTGCAACTCGTACATCTCCTGGGGCCCTTTAGGATAGGCTTCACAGGCATGCAGCTCGTGACATTCCCAGTAGATTTGATCCCGAGCATAGTGGATCATGCGTCGCGAAATCAACCTCTCCTGCACAACCCATGCTCTTTGATTAAGAGGCTGTTGGTGAAGTCTGTCTGTCCAGAAACCTTCTTCTACCACATGCCAAGTTGAGTCTCCCGGCGGGGATTCCTCGGTGCTTGAAGGTTCGGTTTTAGGCTTTCGCTTGAAGAGGCGGTCGCGCAATCGGGGCTTTGTTGCAGTGGGCTCTGACTCTGGATTGAACAGACACGGAGATAGAAGATTTATGTTGCGATCAACAAAGCAGTGCCCATTGCCATCGGTCGCCCCGGTGGCCCCGATGTTGAACATTGCATTCCGGTATATATCGAACATTCTGCTAGATTCCCTAAGCCAATCAGCTTCGTCATCCTGCATGATGCACAGACTATCAATCCACAAATACTGCACTCCTAGCTGGAGAGCAATATCTATGGCCTCTCTATAAACTGTTGGCAACTTAGAGATTCGAATTTCTTGCTCGAACTCCGTCACGTTCTGCTTCAGCAACCTTGCATGGAGCGTCCCGCCCCAGCAATGGCTTAGGGTTGCGTAGGTTGAATTAATAGCCGTCTTAGTAGTGTCTACGAGATTGGCCTGGCCACGGCTTTTGATGCCAGACAGATCCAAGATGCGAGTGGGTTGGAATTCTGTTGTCGCGCGATGTTCATTGCAAATTGAATGTTTGTTAAGACAATCATTCAACCAGCTCTGTACCAGTGAGAAACTGGCCAAATCTGCTGTGTTTTTTGACATGCTCAAGTTTGACAGCAGGTGTCTGACCTCTTCGAATGTAGTTTAGATCCATGATCCATGGCATGCAAGCATTCAGGTGGATGACTCACCATTGTATGGATTGACCACGAAGGTAATGAGAAGAAGCGACAAGTTATCAGAAGGCTTAACTGCGTTCGAAAAGTGTTCGCCCAGGTAGATGGTGATGTAGTAAGACTCGTCTGTGCTAGTAATCCAAGGACCAGGCGTCATCGAGCGTCCTCCACGGCCGAGATAAAACCGCGTGAAATACCGACTTGCAATCTTCTCTCCGGATTTGTGAGTGATGCCATTATCCAAATGCCTTGGGAATGGAAGGCGGAGTCGAAATTTTTGCTCCCATTGATATAAAAGAGTGAGGCAGATATAACATTGGCTCTCCACTGCCTTGTAGAAACCAACCGATGTAGGGTGATGGACAAAGTCTTGGGGGCGGTGATCATCCCAACACATGCGCCCTTCAACATCAGTTGTGAGAGCTGTGTGGCATGCGCTGCAAAGCATTTTGCGTGGGTGTGCGGATTGCCCAGGAGATGTAATTCTGGGTTAAGATGAAATGGAGGTAAGCTGTTTTTAAGAACCGCCAAACCCCCTACTGTAATGGCGCTACATGTGGGCAGCGATTGCGATCGGCGTGTCAGCACGGAATAATAGCGCTCCGCTAGAGCCGTCCAACCTCTCACTTCCTCACTCAAAAGTTGAAATAGCAAGGCAGATTTAGCATGATTAATTATCGATATAAGTCTCGTAGAATTGATTCGATGTAAGCAGTGAGCCTTGTCAATGGAATGTTGTTCAAAGAGAAGGCACCGCCAGCTCCACTGTCTGTCTGATCGTGGAGGTCGCCAGAGGTAGCGCACCACCTGAACCTCGTTGGCGATGGACTACAGAGGTTCCGGTCATTTAAACGGATAATTTCTAGCCCACCTTAATCGAACTAGGGGACAAATATGCGCACAAGAAAGATGGCAAGTATTGCGGCGGCGCTTTCATCTGCGCCTGCCAAGCTTTTGCTTCTAGGCTTACAGCGGACCGTAGCGAATGCACTACTAGTGTATAGTAATATGGAAACAGGACCCTCCGGGGCGAGGGGAAGAGATCCTGAGCAAAATCCAGCTGACTCATTAGCGCGCTGAGGACTCAAGGCTCAGTTCAGGTTAGAGCAGCGACTGCTCAGGTTCAAAGACGGAAATGGACTTTGGTGGGCAGAGTTGTCGTCTGAGATTGTAGTGGGAACACATGATGGCGGTTTGAAGCAAAAGTCTTATTCCTACAAATCGCTATAAAGATCTTAAATTACAAAGTAAATTTTGGTTAAGAGCATGAAGAGAGACAAGGACAAGAAGTAAATTTTGCAGTACAGGACTTGAGCCGTTGTCTGTCCACCTGTGGGAGGAAGCTTACTTAACTTTTGTGCTGTACTGTTTCATCCAGATGAAGGAACCTAAGAGAGTTTAGAACCAGCTATCTTTGAATCAGCTTGTCAGGCCAACTCGCTCTGGCGGCTATTCCTGTCCGATCATTCCCAAGCTATCTACTGCGAATATAGAAAATTTTATGGTCAAATCCTCCGCAAAGAGTAATGCATACCTTGTGAAGCAAGCATGCACCTAGCTAGTCCATCTTACCAGACTCTTCGGAATGCGCCCCACTAATCTCCCTCATCCAAGATCTTAGCTCGTCAGCATGCCTCTTGCTCGCTACGGTATCCGGATGCTCCTGGCCAAGCACGTCTCGACCGATCTTAAAAGCTTGCCTGCTGATCTGCTCTGCTTCTTGGTACCGCTCTAGGCAATGCAACAAGCTTGCCATGTTTCGCATCATTCTCAGCGTATCCGGATGATATATTCCCAGGACGTCGGTGTAAAGCTCCAAGGCCTGCCGTGTGAGAGGCTCTGCACACATATATTCGCCTTTTGCTTGCAACACTGCTGCCATATTTGCTTGACTTTTGATACATTCCGGGTGACTGCGGCTGAGAATTTTGGTCCGGCCAACAAATGCATCTGTGTGCATCTCCCACGCTTCTTCCCACCGCTCCGGCTGTAGTACAGTTCCTAGGTTACTGATACTAGAAAGAGTTGCTATGTCGAACGGACCCAGATTCCGCTCTCTCCAGGATAACACGCGTCGGTGAATTGTCTCAGCTTCTGTGAACTTCCCTTGGCTCTGTAAAGTGATTGCTAAGTTTTGGAGGGCCTTCATTATGCCCTGGTGGTTTGAGTCAAGCGAAGTGTCTTCCAATGCTATAATCCGGTTACAGAACTCCTCAGATTCGGCGAATTTGCCTATCGATTGGAGTGCGACAGCAAGAATATTCATGCCCGTTATAATATCTGCAGTCTTGGCTCCTACAAGAGACTTCCTGCACTTTACCACGTCCCGCGCCACCAGCTCTGCTTCTGCCAGCTTGCCGGCTCGCCTAAGGCTGATGGCCAGAGTACCTCTCGCTGTAAGCGTACGGCTATCCTCCGGACCAAATGCTAAAGTCACAAAATCAAGTGCGACTTCTGCATAAGTTATTGAGCCATCGTAGCTTCCCCTCTCTCGCAAAAGCAGACATCCTTTTGAAGCTAGAAGACTCAGTGATGCGGCGCGTTCCCCAGATTTGAGATGCTCGTGTTGCCGTAATATTGCCTGCGCGTGCGGAAGGTAAGATGACCCTGCCTTGAAACTTTCGCGGGTCTCGAATGTATCTGGAAACTGCGTAAGGATAGCTTCAAGCGCAATGTCAAGGTACTCTTCGAGCTTCCCGACCAAGAGTAAGTGACTGCGCACGAATTTGAGCACCAAGGGGTTGATATCATATAGATCGTAATTCTTCCGGCGCTCGATCATCGAAATTAATTCTAGTGCCCCTAGGCTTTGACAGAGATCCAGATGAGTCTCTCCACGAGGAAGAAGATCTCTCGGGGTAGCCAAATTGTTTGGGCATGCCATAAACTTCAAGATATGGGAAGTGAATGGATTTCGACTCTCGATTTTCCCCAATTCTAGGAGGAATATCTCCATAACATTCCCAGATGCGACGTCGCCAAAGCCACGGGTGATCTGTTGTTGTAATAGCCGTGACCTCGAAGCATCGCTCTTGTGATATGACGTGAGATATTCCGAGACGGAGATATTGCTCCCCGAAATGAAAGATCCTGCTTGCACAATCGCTAGTGGTGAGTAGCTCAAGCTTAAGAGGAGCTCAGTGAGGTTCTTCTGATTAGCAGTATCATCCCACAAATGATTTCTAAGCAATTGCCTGCCATCTTCGGTGCTGAGTCTTTTCAGGTGGATCACACAATCCGGAGCTACAAGTCCTCTTAGCAGCCTCTGATCCCGACTCGTGAATAGCACTTTGCATTTATGGTTCTTAGGAAGTAATTCTGCAAGCCGCATTTGCCCAAACAACGATGTGCCGTCATTAAAGTTATCTACAATCAGTAGATGTTGCGGGCTTGCCGAAGATTCGAGGTAGCTTTTAATATCGCAACAGGAAGGCTTCTGAGGAGCCAATACGCCGGGCTTTTTCACAGCGGCAGCTATTTCCAGGTAGCTCTGCTCGACATCTTGTTCATGAGCGGCTTGAATCCAGAAAACCGAAATCTCAGGGAAGAGTTTTCGAATACTGCAGCCATATTCCAAAGCCAGCCAGGATTTACTAGAGAAGAGGCGTCAGCACTCGATCTGATCTGGTCGCTGCAGAGAAATTTTGGGATACATACCCTATTCCAGGGAGTCCAACAATGGCCGCTCTGGATTTCGATGCTAGTTTTTGTTTCAAAAGCTCGAGAGAACAAACTTGGCCAACAAAATCACCTCTACAAGATGGTAAAGTACTGGCGGCTGGTATTTCCGTCCTTGTCGGCACCAGCGAGACATACGGAGCATCGATTAGAGGGACTGCTTCTGCGACCTCGTCGATGATCAGCTAGGTGGACGCCGTCCTTTATTAGGCGGGTAACAATTGAAATCATAGAAGTGCCCGATGGTAGTAGGAAAGAAATTCTCCTTACCATTCTAGATGTGAATTTATAGACGATTGCGTTTCAGGGGAATATCACTACGTAGAAGTGTATGTGTGCAAATTGATAGCTGCACGCACATGACAGCTCACGTGATAGAACGTGGTCGACGTTGTACTTCGAAGGAGAGTGAAAGAAATAATCAAATGTAACACTTATTATTATATACTTGCCGCTTCATATATCTGCAAAGATAATTTTAGACCAAAAGGCACGTGCCTTGGGACACGACGCGTGACATTTGCTTAGTGTTTGGTTTACAGGGGAAAAGGGATATTTGATAGGATTGACTTATACTAGGATTATTCGGATGGCTTTTGTAGCTTAGGTAAGGAGGTTTAGGGAAAGCGCTAGAATAGGTGAGGTCGTACGGCGCTGGCGCTTGAGGAACGGCAGCGTTGAAAGGGGAACAAAATTCGGGTCCCTGGCACCAGCGGCAGTCGCAGCCGAGGAGCCCAAACGGGTCGCCCCGTCCACCCGGGGGCTCACCTTCTTGGCTCACTTGCTCAGCCTGGCTTAGGTTTGGCTCACCCACAGTCCAGGCTATAGCAGCAACAGCTCAGGTCCAAAGAAGGAAATGAAAAATACTCATGTCGAGATTCCGATATCGAACGGCCTTGTTCCAGTTGAATTGTATGAGAAAGCGTAAAGACCCATGAAGATCAAACAGTTGACCACATAGACTAACAATCAAAACAATGCCTCGGCGGGGACAGTTATCACCCGGGAGATCTACCATGGGCGGGCTTCCTTCAAGAAAAGCCTGTAGCAAATTCTGACCAATTACCAAGTTTTTGACAAAACCTGCGAACCAATATTAAGACGATGAGTTAAACGACCCAGAATGCGTAAAAGTAGCATGGCAAAAGAAGAACTGACATAGCTACTCTCGTATTCTTCCACGCGAATCTGAATCTGCATACTTTTCCCTTATAAAACCCGTCATGAGGAACAATGGCCCTCGAATGCCGAAATAAGGTGGACAAACACGCAACCAAGCCAAATATTCCACGAAGTCTATCTGGACCGTTAAGAGACTTGTAGGTCGTGTGGGCATTTCCTTGTTCGATTGTCCAACTTTCCGAAATAAAAACTAGAAGTTCCACTATCATTCATGACACCAGAAAGCTGAATCAGAGGAATTTGGTCCATGGAATACCGTGAAATGAAGTCAATCGAATAACTTGCAAGAGTGGACGCAGGGCAAATAGCAGCCAACGCATGAAGGTAGCGACTTCAAGTTTCCTCGCCTTCTCCATATTACCTTCGAATCGAAGCTTTATGAACTGGGCAATGGAAATTTGTAGCGAGATTCTAAGCCAAATGGACGAGTGAAAGCAGAAGCCAAGGTGAGTGAGAATCGGAAATGCATCCGCAAGGGAAAAAATTGGGCAGCTTCGCATATACGTGGAATATCGGCTACTCCTATTACACACTCCTCCACATGGCTGAGCCATGGTATTCAGTGCGAGCGTGACGAGGTTTCAGAAGCAAGTTTGCCAGGAGACCTTGGGCAGCAAGGCCCCTATTCCTTCCGGTTGTGAAGGTTCCAAGTGACTCGCAAAGCCCTACATCCAACCTGTTTCAAGTTACTTACTCATGCTGCAAAGTTGTGACAAATTCAGACACGGAAAGGGGGTTGAGGAAGGAAGGGAAAAGAATCGAAGTTAGAGTTTGCTGATCTATAGGCATTCCGGGTAAAGTGATCGGATTCCTGGTCTAGAAATCCTGGACTATATAACAATGTATCGGGCGATGTTGATCGATTGTTGATTGAGATGACGGGTAAGAACAAAGCTAAAGAGTTTTCAACGGCTCAAAACCTCGAAGTTCCACTGTTGAGCCCGATTCCTATGAAGAGACCACCGAGAAACCACTTGGTTACTAAAATGACTTTCAACGATTGTCTTATTGTCAGGGTCTCCTTACAATATCAATATCTTACACCAGAGATCTCCTTTTACCACTTATAATCCACCCCGGATTCATGCTCCATAATGTCAAAAGTCGGCCGCGCGCTGAACCACCCCGCTCCTTCAGTGCCCACAGTCTGATAAGTATACTCGGCATCCTTTTCATCAATTTTGACAGTTTCGCCACCTCTTCCACCGGCAGCTGCATCAGCCAAAAGCTGGGCATGACAACATTTCTCCAGACTCATAAACCAAAAAATTGTGCTCTCAATCGACCTCCCACACGTCAACAGACCATGATTTTGTAGAAGAGCAGCTTTCTTATTCCCAAGAGCTGCCGCAATGGCAATTCCCTCTTCTTCGGCTAGAACTATGCCTTTGAAAGAAGAGTATAGAGCGATATCGTTATAGAAAGCGCAGGAATCTTGTGTAATGATGTCGAGGTTTCGACCGAGAGAGCAGAACGCTCGTCCGTATAGGGAATGCGAATGGGCAACGCAGTTTATTTCTGGGCGAGCTGTATGAACGGCGTGGTGAATCATGTACGCTATTTATCCAGTCAGCATCTTCTCTATAGTGCTTACGGAGCGAGGTAGACAAGAATTGGGGACCGTACCTGCAGCATTCAGCAAACGGCAGGGTCCTCCGTCAACTACTTTGCCTTGGGCATTGACTCGAATAAGATCCGAAGCCTTCAAAAGTGGCCACGCGACACCAAAGGGATTAACCCAAAAGCTCGTTGGTTCAACCGGGTCCTGGACATCCTTTCGTCAGTACTTGTCTTCCTGAACTTTACCCCGCCAAACCCCTCCATTCGGCCCCCACCACCAGCACTACTTTCCCAACCATCCCCACTCTTGGACTCGGATCATGAACTCACCCTCAAAGTAATATGTCCGGCAACACCCTCATCAAACCCTAGCTTTGCAAAAATCCTAAACGCAAGCACCAGCCGGCCCTTCTGATATTCCCTCTCTTGATACTTGTCTTCGAACTTCTTCGGCGCTGGGAACTTGGGCATCTCGACCTCGGCTTTCTCAGCTTGCGCTTTCGTAAGGCCTGGCTCGTGGGTTGCTGTTCCGGGGCCACCGTGGGAGTTTGTTGGGACTGAGGCGCCTGTATCGACGGTCTCGTGCGTGTGGATTGCTGACGGGGGTGCCATTTTGAAATTATTTGATACTGAGAAGGACATGTGAATGAAGACAGAAGGAAAGATGAGGTATGGACGAAGAAGAAAAACCAGCAGATTTGGAGAGGAGAATGAGGGGTCGATGGATCCTTGCCCGTCGCGCGCCCTTTAATGCAAATAGACCTTTTTAGTAGACCTCGTCCGGCTGTCGGGCAGAGGGCGTGGGGAGGTGGCGTCAATGTGGGGAAGATGGAGATATGCCGAGGCCTGTTTTGGCAATTATTCCCGAGACTCCTTCCAAACGTGCCCATCGCAGTCTTTTGGTTCGAGAATTGGTATTTCATCGAAGCGGATCTTTGCACTACGAAGGCAGTATTAGTCCTGTACACATATAGGATGTGATGTGGCCACCAATTTGCATCTGGTTAACCACACACTTCGGACAATGGGTTGGAAGTCTTGATACCGACTGAAAAGCCAAGTGGCAAAACCCTTTCTTATATTGTAATTCATTTTCTTGGTGTATCAAGTGATCAAGCTCTAATTCTTCTATCTTTGTTCTTACTTCTATTTAACTGTGAAGCCTGTGGACTGATCGTGAAGTTGTGTCTTCAATGCATTTCGCTAAGAAACCACGACCTGATTCAGCGCTAAAGCTAAATTCTTAGACTCTAAAACTTGGTTTAGCTTTCACAAAGTAACACCTTAACTTGTGAGGGATTATAATTTATGGTTGTAGCATAATTGTGTAGGGAAGCAGGCGGCTTGGGTCTTGCAAAGCCTGAAATGTTGCAAAACTGCAGACGTTCCAGTCGCTCATCACCAACAAAAAAGAGTTTTAAGCCACGGTTGCACTGGCAGATGCCCTCGAGTACATGCGCTACGCTATCAACAAGCTTCAAACGCTTTGGATTGACACCCTCTGTATCGATCAAACTGATCCCGTTGAAAATCATGGCAGGCCGGGATGATGCCCTCCATCTATAGCTGCTCGACTTCTGGCATCATGTGGCTTGGGAGGATCGCCAACCTGCACGCGGCTACTCTCATCATTAACGCCTACGGTAGGATAGAGATCTTGATGCAAGAAATTCTTAGGTTAGTTTACGACCTCTCTCAAGCTAGCCATCTTGATGATATCGTTCCGAACGACTTAAGGGATGTGGAATATTGTTGGAAAGCGATGGATATATTAGTGCAAAATCAATATATTGGAGGTTGACAATCTGTAGAATGACTAGATACAGGAGAGTGAAGAGGTAAAAAGGAGAGAAAAGTGTCTAAAGTACAGTTCTTATACCCATTAGCCCTCCGCGATATGGGTGACACCAAGCTCACTACCCCCGATATATTACTAATCAGCTGATAACACAGATGACTATATATCAGTGAGCGCTCCCTGAGCTTCCATAGTAAGCCATTATGAATGAGAGTGGCGAAGGTAATCAGTGGTTGGACCTGGTGCTGGAAGGACTGGAAAGCTAGCTAAGCTAGTGTACCAATTCAACAAATATCACCGTTTACTTCGTAGACGACAAGTCTGGGAATGCAAGGTCTCAACGTCCTCGTTCACAGGCGGTGGTGGACCAGAGCTTGGACTATGCAAGAAGCCATTCTGCCTAGGAGGTCGAAGGTGGTTTGTGGACGGCTCCCGTTCGAATGTGTTGAAATTATTGCTGCACCGAAGAATTGCATCAAGCACTCCAAAAACATGCTGCGCTGAAGTGTGCTTCGGGATCAAAGGATTTGAACCTGACATTTGCATGCAGTTCTGTAACACGGTTGGCGAGATTGCGTTGGTGCAATGGTAATTGACTGGATCTAGATAAGAGCAAGAGTAGAATACCCATTCCCTCTGGAGCTTTTGAACTTGTTCCACAGCTTCAGCGATCGGCATGTCACTGATCTTTACGACAAGGCGTATGCGCTTCGGGCTTGTGGATGAAGACCAGGTGAAAACACTCCTCGTCGACTATAACACGGAGCCCGCGGAAATGTGTCAGAATCTTACGGGTACTATCATCTGGGTTGCTGGGTGTACCTGGTCGACAGGCATTTGAAACGATTGGAAAGTTCTCCATCCTGGCTCGTAGATTTTACTACGGCTTTTCTAGCTGCTGCGAAGTGTCTGGAGCGGAACTGACATACGAAGATCACGGCATAAAGTGATAGGATTACAGGCGATTTAGGCCCTTGGCATCCCTGGGGCGCAATTTAGGGGGTCAAGCCAGCTGTAAGGTCCTACAGCCTCAGACCATACACCCTAAGCAGATCTCAAGAGGTGCTATGAGGCATTCGCAAGGTATGAGAAGATCTTTATGGGTAGATAGCGCTGCTAGCAGGGCAACAAAACCGCTTGGAAACTAAAGAGGTAGTCACCATAGGACTCTTTAGCGAGGTACCCCTTATAAGTATAGAGAAGAAGCCCTGAAAAGGTATGGTACCCCTTGCTCCCGTCTTATAGCGTATTTTTAGGGCAATGGCGTAAAATTAAAGGGGAGTTTAGTGACCGAGTACGCTAGGAACATACACTGGAGTGCTGTTAAAGAACAGATGCCCTGTAAATCCGTCACTTTATGCCGTGATCTTCGCACCGAGACTCGGAGAGGCCTTTGTTCGACGCCTCCAATGAGCCCAAAACGGCTCCGGTAGTCAACGTGGACTCTACACCTTCCTTTCCAGGAATTCTAGACGACACACTCAAACAAGTCGGCGGATGACACCTAAATCTCGCGAGAACTGACATCTACTGTGCACTCGCTTGTGCAACACTGTATCGCTCCACCACTCCCCTAACCAAAGAAGTCCAAGAATTAAAGCAGGTATTCTGGTAGTCAATGATGGGCGGAAACGTGATGCTTGGTTCATCTGGGGAGATGCCGTCCATGCGTCTAATCCAGGATGACTACCGGGAGACTGTTTAGGGTTGGCTCCAAATACTGTTCTCTGGTGGAATGGCGAGAATCCGAGTGAGATAGAGTCGATTATCTTCACCACGAATAATACAAGGCTTCGCATTACTGAGAAGGGATGCCTCGGTTCGGGGCCAGCGGATGCGAAGGTCGATGATAAGATTCGGTCTGTTTGGGGGGAATGTTCCGTTCGTTTTGAGAGTTAGTTAAGAGAAGCATGAAGCATGAAGTAAAGGAGACTGACCGGTGAAGCGCTGGAAGGTGTGTTCTTATTGGTGATAGCCACTTGCATGGCATAATGGATGAGGAGATTCTGGGAGTATACGAAAGACGAGACGAGGCCAACTCTCCAATAGACTGGAAAGTAGAATGATACAACTGGAGAGTGCGCTTAGCGGGGAGCTTTAAATCTTATCTATACCGATCCTGGGAGCTTCCTTCACGTGTATCGTAGCTACTTATAGGCAGTGCAGGGGCACCCGGTCACGTGCCTTCGACGCGCGACTTCGGTGCAGTTTTTGCTCTATCACGTAGATTACGCAATTGAGGATATACTCTTAAAAGATATATAAGTAAGAGAGGGGGAATGTGTGCCTGAAAGCCCGTTTCGCACAGACTCACGTAAGTTGATTGCTGGTGATTGCCAGCAACCAAATACTAGCGTTTAAAACTCGATATTCAATGCTGGTATTTAAATCCTAGCATCCCAAAAAAAATTTGCGAAACACTTTTAGATAATATTTGAATGCTAGTATTACGAAATCGGTAGTGTTAGTAAGAGTTGCGAAACAGGGCCTGACTCGCGTATAAGGGTAAATATAAGGGGCTAAACACTAAAAATAAGACCTTATTTTATAATAAAATTAAAAATCAAGCCTTTTAAAAGAGGAGAAGAAAACTAGAAGGGCACTAGTTATATATAAAATTACTACTTTAGGCGGACAATCCTGGTTTGGGAATACTACACGGACTGAACAAGGGGTCAGGAGGGGCACACTCCCCTTGAATCCCTCCGGATGGTTTCACTCAGTTTCAAGACTCACTCGAAACACTGGTAACGTTCAGCCCCTCGCCCCGAGGGAGCATGTCTATCTTCACTAATCTATGTAAGACACTTCGAATCTTTCCGTTTGACTCATGTTTCTCTTCTCGATAAGTAATGTGGTCACTAGAAGTTTTTTTTTGGGGGGGGGGCGGGGGGGCGCTGTGCGAGCGAGCGAACCTGTGCGATGTCAGCTCAGTAGTTGAGATGATATGGTCGTTTGCGTGGGGAAATGTAAAACGACCCCCTCCCTGGGTGTTGATTGCAGGGGTTAGCGGCGCTCAGACAGGAACACCAAAACTCTGGACTTTCTTTTAGCCTAATTTACTAAATAAAGAACTATTATAATTTAACAATTTCTTTACATTATAGAAAGCTAGATTATAAGCTAATAGGATATGGAGTTTTTATTATAGTAGATTAAGGAAAGTTTAAGAAAGTAAGGAATATCGGAATTTCAAAGCCTAAAGAGTACCTGAAAATTTAGCGAATAAGCACCTGGAACTAATTTACCTCGTCGTAATAATTACGTTTTTCTAGGTACTCGATCGCTAAATTTTTAGGCTCTTATTACCTTAAAATTCCGACTTTCCTTATATTTTTTAAAACTATCTTAAATCCACTAATTATTATATAATAAAAGCTTTATATTATATTAGCTTATAATTTAGCTTTTCATAATTTAAAAGAATTATTAAATTATAATAATTCTTTGTATAGTAAATTAAACTTAAAGAAAAGTCTGGAATTTTGGTGTTCTTCTACTTTAGGTTAGTGCGACGCTACATCGACACCCGGGGGGGGTTCGTTTTACATTTTCCCGTTTGCGTTAGCAGTAAAATGCTGGATGAGGTCTAGCCTCCCCTGCGCTGCCGGTCAAGATGCCGAAGAGCAGCGAGGCTGAGACACCTCCGCATTTGCTTCGCCTTTGGGCTGGGAATCGCCCGGAGGTCTCGACGGAAAGTGGGTGAAGCATGTGCGAAGCCAAATAGCGGATAATACCCTTTCCACACGAGATCACTAGCCTATGAGCGGTCAACGCTCGAGCTGTTTTACTCGTTTAGTGCAACGCATAGTACAACCGGTCAGACTGAAGGGTAATTAATAAATTAGGCGCTCTTTTACTTATAATAATAAAAATTAAATATATAATAGTTATATTTTTAAACAATTATAATAAAAAAAGTACTTGTTTAATATTATAATACTTGAATAGGAATATAATAACAAAATAATAATTAAGTATAAAAATTAATTATATACTATATAAGAAAAGCGTTTCTTATCTATAAAAAAATTATTAATAGATTTCATACTTTATAACTCTTACAAAACTCAAGATATTGAGAAATAGAGGGCGTGAAAATAATTACTACAAGATAAACTATAGTTTTAATTAATACGATTCATATTAATTAGTATTATAGTAGTTTTGCGTTTTTTGGGAGTTATTTACGACAGGACCGACTGCACTGATCTCTCCGACCGGGATGTGGGGAAGCGAGGGAGTCGTCGCGAAACCCTGAGTCGTCCTTTTAACCCTTGGACAATAACGTCTGGCATGATAGCTTTGCTTTACCATACGAGTTTGTCTTTGGCGTTTCCCAAATACGATATATTTCCCATACAAGCTCAACATGCGTTCACAACACGGTAACGATTCGGGGGAAAAGAGGCAGATCGAGCAGGTTGAGAATGAGAACGAGCAAATTGACCAAGATCTCGACAGGATCGCGACAGTCAATGTCGATAACTACCATGGACTCAACGCAAAGACCGTCTTGGTCTATGCCGTATGTTCTTCCGTAATATTGTAGCGTTCGCAATCTGATCAGTTCTCAGTCTATAAACTTCATTGCTTTCGCCCAGCTACTGAACCTGGTGGGTGCGGCCGCGGTAAGTAAAATTATTTCTTCGATCTTCTTTCCGCTTCCATTTCCAATACACCGCCACCACCCTACTGGTGGCAATCCTTTTATGCGCATTGAACTGATATTCTGGTCTTAGTTTGCTAGAGATATTGCTGCTGCTGTGGGCGGATCCGATAAAACGGTCTGGCTTTCTCAGGCTATTGTCATCCTGACTGTCGTCCTGGGCCCTCCGGTTTCGCAAGCAGCCGATCTCTGGGGTCGAAAATGGTTCCTTGTTGTGTTGACAGCATGTGGTTTCGTTGGGAGCATGGTCGTTGCACGAGCAACCTCCATGGGTATGGCCATTGCCGGCGAAGTCATCTGTGGTCTGGTCTATGGTTCCCAGCCTCTGCTCTATGCTGTTGTTTCCGAGATCTTGCCTCGAAAGTATCGACCTGCAGCGCAAGGAGGAATCAATGCATCTCTTGGGCTTGGTGGCTTGACAGCACTACTCGCTGGCTCGACTATGATCAAGAAGTATGCTGAAGGCTTCCGCGTGTTTTGGTACTTGGTAGCGGCAATTCTGGCTGTCTCGGCATTAATTTTCGCCATCTTGTACAATCCACCACTCAGACCACTGCAGAAGTCTTTGACCACCGGAGAGAAGCTTCGACGGCTCGACTGGGTAGCATACTTCTTGCTTGCTACAGGAACGGTATTATTTGTTATGGCTCTGTCGTGGGCGGAGAACCCGTACCCTTGGCGATCTGCTGCGGTGCTCGCTCCACTGCTGATCGGTGCAGCTATTCTTGGAGCCCTCGCAGTGCACCAAACTGTGTTCAAAAAAGATGGCTTGCTTCATAACGAACTTTTCAGTGGCGGACGCAACTTCCCCGTCGCGCTGTTTGTCATCTTCGTTGACGGAATGGTCTTCTTCGCTGCAAACAATTACTATGCCTACGAAATGGGTGTCCTGTTCGAGACGGATCCTTTCAGAGCCGGGCTTCGATTCGGCATTACCTTCATTGCCTCAATTGTGTCCTCCTTAATGGTCGCAGTCTATTCTTCTATAACCAAGCACGTCCGCACTCCCATCGTCGTCTCTTTTGCCATGTTTATTGTTTTTAATGGTATGAAAAACATCCTTCGGGACCTCATATTACACCTCAAGCTGACGTTTCCAAGCGTGCATGGCTTCTGTTGGTACCGGCAGTTCGACTGCAGCATGGGTCTACCCTGCCATTGTAGGTTTGGGCATTGGCTGGAGTCTCACGTGTCTTGTTACGGTTGCACAACTTAGCACGCCGCCAGCCCTAATTGCAGTCACGACCGGAGCGTTGATCGCCATCAGATCTTTTGGAGGATCTATTGGCCTAGCGATTTGTGAGTACTTTCGAATTTAACCAGAATAGCAACATGAGCTAAGCATGCCTTCAGTCACATCTATCTTTAACACTGCTCTCGCCCAAAAGCTTGGTCCAGGTATCGCAGCTGCAGTCATCCCTCTTGGGCTCGCGCCAGCAAACATCGAAGCTTTCATTACAGCTCTCGCAAATAACGATCAGGCAACTCTGATGGCCATTCCTGGAGTTACGCCTCAGATTATCGGAGCTGGTGTCAACGCTCTCAAAACGGCCTTTGCTGCTTCTTTTCGCAACGTTTGGATCGCTGCCGCCGCTCTGTCTGGAGTGGCCACTATCGGTGAGTTTTTCCTTCCAACCACACTCTCCAAAGAGAATTACACACTGACACACGTATCTCTCCTAGCTTCCTGCTTCTTTGCGGAGCCTAAGACCATTACTATGCATGTCGATGCTCCATTGGATGAAGAGTAGGCATCATGAGCACTTCTTTCCGACTCACGGATGGAGAGAAGTTGTAAATCAGGAAATCTAAATTTTATATTTGTTTCTACCACGTTTCTTATCCTCAACATAAGAGTGGCCATTGCCTTTGTGACCCAATCGAGGAGAGTAAACAAGGCGTGATATTTGTGTGGGAAGCGTGCCTTCCCGCCACCTTGCAGAAATGTCTGTAACACCGAACCTGTCACTCAGAGTCTAACGAAATCTTGAAAGTAGCAAGTCTTTTGAAATAAATTTCAATAGAAAGCTTTCTTGTTTGGTTTTGTTATTATCTACCTAGTTCTATATTCTATTCAATTTTGGCTCTTTCACAGCTTTAAAGTAACACCGATGATTTGTGTTTTACGGGCCTGGGAGGTGAAGGGAAAATCTCTTATATACGCGTTGGAGTAACAGACTATGTACTACCAGAAGGCTCGTTCTAGGGACGGATGCTCTTGCAATTTGTTCTTCAAAGAGGATGAGAAATAAGAAAAGGTAGGCTCGTTGAGACGGTTCGTGTTTCTAGGCTGTCCGTTCTACCGAAATGTTGAGTTTCTCCCTCGAGCCCTTCTTCAGCTCCTCCAATCCCTCTGATATCTTATCCAAATCTCCAATAGCCTTATTTTTAATTGCTCCGATCCCCCGTGTCCCCAAAAATAGCGGGAGATGTTCCCACAGGTACTTCCCAAGCTTGAGTCGCTATGCTTGCACGCTGGGCCCCATCAACTTCCCCTGAGTATTACCCGAGAAGCACAACGAGAAGGTGACATCTAACCTGTTCTCGCTATCTTTATACATGACGGCGGTACATAACTCGCCCCTGCCGTGTGCAAGGCTTGCTGGCGCTCTCCGTGCTAACGACGGTGTTGGATGACGCCTCAAGGTCAGGTCAAGAGCTTTGATCTTCTTCACTACGTCCAATTCAGCGGCATTAAATACGGTAGAGGCATATAAACTCTGTTCATAGGAGATGGGCTGTGCGGAGCAGGTTGCTATTACTTTGTAGTCGGCTAGACAGGCGAGCTGGAATGCGTAGACGCCAACGCTGCCGGATGCACCTGAAACTCTTAATTTACCAACGAGGTGAAGAAAGAGATGATTTGGGACAGAATGCTTACCCAAATAAAAATTGTAGTAGTATTCTTGCCTTTTTTTGTTTTTGTTTTTTGGGCTCAATGGGGGGAGGTAAAGCCAGGTTTATGAAGAGAGCGCAGAAGGCGGTAGAGAGTGCAAACGACGTTGTGGCTGCATCAGCGAAAGCAGCGCTATTAGGGATCTGGGCTGTCGGTTCATCGTGACCGAATTTTTACCATTGGGAGAGAGACTGCGTCTGGAGTTTAGTTATTTTGCACGTGTCCCGGTCGTGAATCAGGACATGCGATTGGGGCGAGCCGCCGTCACTTCAGCCTATAGAACTGATGCTCATGATCCTGTCTCTGACCTCGTACTTTGAAGAAGTGCATTTGTCGACTACGGTGCCAGATATGTCCATCCTAAAACCATGATTGCAGAGACTGAGTAAGTTTCAACGACTGGCTAGAAGCCAGAGCAGGTCATGAGATGAGGCGTTCTTGCGATGAGGGTAGGGGGGTGTGAACAGGTTCTTGCTGAGTCACTTCCAGTCCAAGGGGTTCAAGGAGTTTGCAGCAGGTTCCACTTAGATTTAGCCATCCTGAAGTACCTTTATTAGTCCATACTCTTGCACTTCTAGTTGTGCAAGTGGGGCAGGAAGAACCACCTGCGTAGGCATTTCATCAAGATCTGAATTCAGCTCCAACTCGAACAAGGTGTTTGCGAATATCCAATTCGTAATTCGTAACAGCCCGCCATCTTATGTAATGAGACCCTAAAGCCGAAGGGGGCCGAAAAACGTATCCCCAAGCAGGGGTGGTTCCTAAGGGCAGTGTCAGTTTCATCGAACATTGCCGAATCTGCGCGAACGGGAAAGTGGAGGGTAACGCGGAAAAGGGGGGCGTGTAAGGTGGGGGCGGGGAATTGCGCGGGGAGTTGTGGATATACCCCGTGCAGCAGAATTAAATATAAAATATTAAAAAGCTATATAAAGTACATAATATATAAAATTAAAATACAAAGAATTTCTTTAATTTACATTTTCAGACTATTTTAATTATAATAAAAAAGCTTTTATTATAATTGAATTTTTTTTTTCAAAAAAAAAAACCATAAAACTATAAGAAAAATATAGAAGTAAAATAAATTTAAATACCTTCTTTAATTTTTTTTGGGAATTTACTAATTATTATATAATAAAAGCTTTATATTTTGCTATCTTTTAACTTAGCTTTTTATAATATAAAAATAATAGTTAAATTATAGTAATTGTTTATATAGTAAATTAAACTTAAAGGAAAACTAGATATTTTAGTGTTCTTCTACTTTAGGTTCGTCCGGCCCCTAATCGACACTCCCCTGGATATCGTTTTACATATTCCCCTGTACACGGGTCGCAAGGCCAGGGCGGGCCAGCATCAAACCGACCCGGGGTGAGGATCAGCATTAAGTCTTAATAAATCTCTCTCCCTCGGACGGCAATCTCAATTTTCCGCACTACCACATCTGCGCCGCCGAGGCACTCGCTGGCTCTGGCGCTTTGCTTTCAAGTATCCGTTCCACCTTGGCTTTTGGCGGCTCCAGCGGCTCTGCCTCTAGTGTAGCCCTCTTTCGCTTCTGACCACGCTTCGCCTTGTCTGCCGTGGCCTCCTCTGGCTCTGGCGTGACACTCTTGCGCTTCCGCCCAAGTTTCGCCTTGCCTTTGGCTTCTCTCGCAGCCTCTTTTTCAGCACGCTTGGCTCGTGCTTCCTCCAGGTCCTCATAGCTCATAACCTTCGCCGTCCCTAGGATCAATAACCTAGTCGACCGTCGAACTTTAGCTTCGTTGTTGATTGTGGTCAGAAACTAAAATGTTCACCACCGTCAATTTTTAACTCCTCAGACAGCAGTCTAAATACATATCGACGGTAATAGTTCGGAGAGGGGTATTAGCAAGCCGTCATGGTAGTGGTGGAGTTAAAACATAAAACATTAATAATCGGACCTGACATCAGTTTCGCAGTCTACTGTATTGTGATTCTCAATTTAGCATGCTCTTATATGCACGGCTTTCACTGTGGAAGCTATCGAATATAGCTGCTTGTTTATTCAATATGCGCTAGAAAAATAGAGAGACCAGCAAGGTATTGTATTCGCTCGGTTATGCAACTGCCAACAAAATTCAAATACCTGCAGCAAGGCTACATCCCAGACAACACTAGATCCTACACTAGATCCTCTGATCCGCATTAACGGGAGCCGCCTGCTCAGAGGTAACATGTGAAGCAACTTTCTCACAGCCATCTTGAACAATATCTCACTTTGCTTAGTATTCTCGATCTTTTTCAAAAACAGGATTTTACTGCGGGGATCCGTCTGACTATATCGTTTGTCAAAGAATATCGTCAATAAACAGTTTCAAAATGCACAAGCCCTCCAAATCAGGCTCTCGACATAAATCTGAAGAACCTCCAACACCTTCAAGTTTCAACCGGGTCAACCCGGGAAGAGCGCATTCCCGTCCGTGGCACCATGCGTGAAGCCAAAAAAGCTGCCCTCCAGAAACTAATCGAACTCAGCTCCCAGCGCCTGGAAGATGTTGAAATCATCGGGTTGATAACCACTGATTTTGGGCCCGTCAGCTCCGGCGACGGCCTGCTAGCAGTCGGGGCAGAAGGCGGTTTCCAGGTGGCCAACTCCCCGCCCCTCTATGAGTTCTGGCCCAATCCAGGCAACGCCGACAGGGTAGAGGACTTTGGCTCCATCCACAACATTAGCGGCGACCGATAAAACTTCATCTTCAAGCTCAGAATGGACCGGGACGAGTCCAAGGGCGAGCATGTGAACCTACAGGCCACGGACAAAAGGAAGCAGAAGACCTCGCACTTCTACTCCTTTGAGCCTCATCCTGCATCTGAGTTTGACAAGAGAGGAAAATATATTAGACTCTTGCCTCCGCAAGCGAATGTGGGCATGAGCAAGTCCACGGCTGAGCAGGCTGCGGCGACGCTTGTGAGTATTCCGGAGTCGTACTTCGTGGAGGTGCGGTATTTCAGCACAAAATAGTGCGGTTGTAACTACAACTCGGCTCGGAATCTCGGCGAGTTTGGTGGCGGCGAGTATGCTACGAAGGAGGAAGATAGGAAAGGGTATGAGATCTGGCAGGGTTTTATGGGTTGGCGTGTTTGGGCAGGTTTGAGTAAGGTACAGGTGGTTGATGATCGGCTGTATTTTGGAACGGGGATTGACTGGAATGCTGATGGTAATAGTGTCAGAGTGCCGGGCCTGTTTCCTGGATCACAAGGTTGATTGACAAAAAGACGCTTATTTATCTTCAAGCGGGGCACAGTAGTTTTAAGATGGTGTTGCAAATTCAGACTAATCTAGCTCTTTCAATCCCATACAAAACCATCTGTCTAAAGGGCAATTCTAATCACCGCAAGTGGTGGTTTTCGCTGTTCCAAGTAAAAAACAAGGGAAAGGGAAAGGAGGCAGTAATAGAAGAGAGTGAGAATACTAAAGGAGGGGCAGAGGATAAAGGAAATATAAGTAATAGGGAGAACACGAATAGTAAGAAGATATACCTTATAATCCATAGAACTTGCCTTATGAATCACATAAGCTAAGAGAGGGTTAATAGTATTAGAGAATAAGGAATATATAAAGTATTTTAGTAGAGATTTTATAGCAGAGATTAATATAAATACTATTATCTATATTAATTATAAATAGCTTCATTTCAGCCACTTCTCTGTGAGTTATATATATATATATGAGTATAATAATAGTTTATAATAAAGGGACCTTAATTTTAGTAGGAGTAATAGATATATATAAAGCGGGGTACTACTATTCCTAATAATTTTATATAGAGTATACTAAAAACAGAGAAACTACTACCTTACGGGTAATTCTAGTCATATGACTAGATTAAAACGAATATATAATTATTAGGATATTAAAAATACTATAAATTATTAATTTGTAATCTCTATAACCTTCTAGAATTAGAAAGAGAGTATATAAGTAGGGTTTTACTCGCTTATAATCGATTGTTTATCGATTTAATTAATACCTAATAATTATAGTATTAACTATTGTCGATTACTAAAAACGCTAATTATTACTAAGCCTGATTTAGCGGGGTTTCTTTGTATTAAACGGTATTAAAATCAAGTGCCTTTATAGACTAAGATTTGCTCTTTCTTTCTGTATTCAGGCCTCCCTGTCACGTGCAAACCTGCGAGGGTATGTTAGTTGCCTAAATTCTGTTTGACCAGGGTACTAGACCCTATATGTAGACCTGCAAAACCTCTCTTAGAACACCAATCGAGTCCTTCATTCCCAACATACACGAGCAGTCACATATCGAAGCAATTCCCACCTGGCTGTGAGACAGTTCAACCTCCACGGACCACGGTCAACACCAACAGCAAGCATTCACAATGACACAGTCTGGCCTCAAGGTAACGATCATAGGTGGAGGGCTTGCTGGTGCGCTGGCCGCCCGAGTACTGCGCGAGCAGCATTCTGTAACCGTGCTCGAGCTCTCAACAGACCCCATCGAAGTGGGAGCAGCGATCAGCATTGGACCTAACGGTACTAGGATCCTAGCGAAGCTCAACTTTGATCCTACGCGGACAGGTTCGATCCCTGTGGGAAACCTGCGGACTTGGAACAAGGCGGGAGAGATGGTGAGAGACATCGAGGCAGACTACGCCCAGGACTACGGTAGCCCCTGGTTGCTCCAGCATCGGGCAGATTTGCGAGCGGAGTTCTTGCGACTCGCAACGGCGCCGAGTGAGGAGTTGGGCTTAAAGGGCATGCCAGCAATTGTTCGGTATGGTACAAAGGCAGTCGACATTGATGCCGAGACAGGGACGGTGACTCTGGAAGGCGGCGAGAAACTAGACGCGGACCTTGTCATCGGTGAGTTAGAAGATCTACTGCATTCATGGAGACACAATAATACGAGAACTGAACAATAGTGCAGCTGCCGATGGTGTAAAATCCATCGCCAGAGCAATGGTCGTTGGCGACGATACCTTCAAGAGTGCGCGCCCTTCTGGTTTATCAGCTTTCCGGTTTACCCTCCCACGAAAAGAGATTCTCGAGAAGATACCCGACTTCCGCATCCTGGATAAATCCAAACCCGGAATGCTAAAAACGGTCCTCTCATTCGATTCATCCCGGCGGTCTGCTGTGTTATACCCGTGCCGTGATTTCGAGCTGCTCAACGTCGTCTGCATCGTTCCAGACAATATTCTGAAGACTGCAACAACCGAGTCGTGGTCAGCCGCGGGAGATGTCGTGGAGCTGCTCCGCTGCTTCCAGGATTTCCCCCCGTGGCTTCTTGACATTCTGAAGCTTGGGAAGAATATCAAGCTCTGGCAGCTTCGAGACCAGGATCCTCTTCCGACGTATATCCGAGGGAAAACAGTACTAATTGGAGATGCGGCACACGCGATGACACCACATCAAAGCCAAGGTGGAACACAGTCAATCGAAGATGCGGAGGGATTTGAGCTTTTCAACAGACCTGGTGTAGCGCCAACTGATGTGCCACGCATTCTGAAGGAGTTTGACTCCGTGAGGAGGCCCAGAGCAAGTCAAATTCAGGACAATACTAGACAATCCGTCAACAAGAAGACTGTGGAAGAAATCTACCGCTTTCAAAGATATAACTGGACATATCCTGGAGTTATCGAAGGCTTGAGAAGAGTTCAAGCAGGAGAGGAATTGATACAATTTTAGACAAAATCACTGAATAATTTGTCATGAAACGTCACATTCAGCACTAAGGTCTCAGGAGCTGCCTTGCTAAGTTCTGTCCGAACACTCCAAAATAACAGTCTTTCTACAATAGTACTATTTCTTACTATTACGCATTTGGTTTTCTAGGCTTCTCATTTGGCTTTCGTTTCGGCGATTTTGAAACACGTAAAACTGTTATTATAACAATCTGAAGTGCTGTAGTTCGAGGTAATCTTACCTCCGGGGGCTCAGCAGTAGCCATCATGTTACTTGTGCATGACTCCTCGCTATGGATATAATGCCAAATACCGATTTTTGTTGGATACGTTTCTTGAAGCTTTACTCCACCAAAAATAAATTCATGTGGCCTGTCAGTGAGCCGACTCATCTAATACTACTCAATATACTAGTAAAAATGAATCCAATAATAACGTTTTATTTAAGACATGTGGCTTCTAAATAATAAGTTCAAGAGAGAAGAGATATATAAGGCTTACTTTAACTTCTACTTACTCTGAGATATAATGAAGCCTTTTAAAGTAAGTTTAAAATTAATAATCAAGCCGGGGGGCCGCTGCTGTAATACTTACTTGCACGTGACTTCCTACTTAAGTTAATCAAGTATACTCTTAATGATTATTGAGTAGAGTATAAGTAGGAACATATTTTGGCTGAGTAGCGTGTGAGTAGGACCCACTACTCTACTCTACTCTACTCATTTAACACACTGCTCCCATCCGCTAACCGAGTACGTACACTTCTTTTCTTGCTCAGCCTCCGACTTTAACTGCCGTTCCCCTGATGGAAGTTAAGGCAAAGCGAGCCTTCCCGCATGTTTGTGATATTCGTTGTCGTGGGTTGCTTCCCCCACTTTCCGCAGCCATTTTCCCCGCCCCCTCACCCCCGCAATGCGCCACCGGAATCAAACAACCCCCCTTCAAGCTGAGCTCGTGATACCTCCGGTACGGCACATTCTTCACTTCTCACCTCTCAAGGCTGTCCTGCTGGTGCAACCCTTTCCTGAATACCGAATACTCAGCCGCAAAAGCGGCTCTTGCATTGGAGAAGCTCCCTTTAACTCATCACAAACGCCAGGAAGTAAGCTGCCGTCGACCACAAGTTGTGCTTCCATACCACTCCTCGCTCATAGCAGGGCACTTTCGATGCAAGGCAGTAATTCTCCACATTCCGCCAGCATGTCCGAGGTCACTGGAGAGATCAAGCAGATTGCGTGCGGCCGCCGCAAGCCAAACATGACGCGCAAAGAGTACAATGACCACCGCTTCCGTGTCCACGGAGCCCTCAGCGACGCCGAAGAAGCATCACCATAGTATACAGTTCACCTGGTTTTTCTTCCAAACAATTACCCACTGACCCAGTCCCCCCTAGCAAATACATCCAGACGCCCATCTTTGACGCAGCGTTCGGTGCGCGCCTCGGCGGCTTGAACCTCAACCATGCCTGGGTGGGCCGTGACGACGTTACAGAACTCACATTCCGTGGTTGGGACCACCTGAAACAGGTCTTTAGCAGTAATTGGGTGAAGACAAAACTCGGGCCTGACGGACCACTTTTTGCTGATTTTGAAACCACGATGGCATTGCTTGCGACCGAAGAACCGGTGCCCCTTCCTTATGAGATGAGGCCTACCGCGGATGATGGCTTCGCGACGGTAGCGACATACTTTTTGGCGACACCGGACAATGAGCGACATGGTTGTGCGGTTCAAGATAAGGTGCAGACACTCCTTGTCCGGGCGCTGAGCGAGAATGCCAGGCAGGAAGTGTATAAGGTGGAGGTTAATGTGGGCATTACCAGCAGTCACTTTGATCTCAATGCTTACTTTGGGGGCGGGAATAATCCGCAATACTGCTTGGTGTATAAATTGTTTATGAAGAGCGCGGCTTCGGTCCCGTATGTTCGGAAGGCACAGGCAAAATTTGAGATTCTGGCTAGGGATGCACTGGATTTCTCTACCTCTTTTATTGTATTTGGAAAGGAAGCCCTCGTTCTTGATCACGGCAGAGGAATCAGGGTATGTATATCTATGCTTCCGAAAGTGCTTGGGAATAATAATTTTTCTAACAGGCGGCTTCTAGTTTGATTCCAAACGCCAGCCTATGTTTGACGACACAGAGTATTTCAATGCAGTGTCACATCTTGACATGAAGTAATCAGTGTTCAGTAAATGGTGGTGGCAAAGCAATATACATTAGACCACGGCGTACGTGGAGTTTTGAATTGATATTCTAGTGTTGATACATGCCAGGCAGACTTGCGCTCATCCACGGTTGTGTAGAGTGTCAGGGTTCTTGGACGTCTAGATGCTCGAGGGACACTTCAAATTTCCAACGACGACGGGTCCCAGCCACTCTAATTCCCCAAAATTTGTTCATACATCATGTAACACTACCTGGGACTCACTTCAAGTCCCTAGACTAGGTGGTTTTGCAAGACGCCAAAAGAGAGAAGGCTGTCACGTGAGAGGCGTTCCTTCCCCATGTGATCCAAAATGTCTCAGTCCTGTCGGGCCTCATTCTCGCAACTTCATGAACATCAATCTGATCGTCACGAGGTACGATGCCGGTCCACAAACTCGTCTTATTTGTCGACTCAGATGTCTAAGGGGGGGTCTACTTGCTTACACCGCTACAGTCAGACAAATAGCCTCTCAATTCTCGACCTTGGGGTCTTGCGGCGGCGAGTCGGCAACCATCCAAAACGCCCCACTAGAGACATAAAGTGAGGGGAACACAACAATGGTGTCTTTCCCGTATAGAGCGCTAGATATCAACAGCCATGAGATACGCATCCTTGAGTTCAGCCTTGATATTGAAGAATCGCGGGGTGTCGGTTCAAAACTAAAACCTCGTTTGAGGAACGTTGAAGCACGTGTCTCTGATTGACACCGAGCCATACACTGCTCTATCGTATTGCTGGGGAGACTTGTCTTCCGACGAATTTCTCCGACTAGATAGTGAAGGAGCACAGGTTCGTTCTATTGCCATCACAGAAAACCTCCACCGGGCTCTGTTGGCGGTGTGGGAGCGGAGAGGAGAGAAACAAGAACTTCGAATTTGGGTTGATGCGCTCTGTATCAATCAAAGCGATTTGTACGAACGAATTCAGCAGGTTCAAATGATGAGGCAGATTTACTCCAGGGCAGAGGAAGTGTTGGCCTGGGTTGGGCCAATTGCGGGAACTGCTCCATCGCCAGCGATTGAGAGGTCTCTTCGCAAAATGCAGATGGCCATTCATCAGCCAACTCTATCTGCGGATCAGGCTCTATCCTCCATATCAGATTCAATGCTGAAATCTGAGGACGAATGGGACGCGATGATATCTTTTTTCAACAAAGAATACTGGAGAAGAGTATGGATCATACAAGAAATTACAGTCGCTTCGACGGTGACGATGCTCTATGGAGCTGTTGAGGTCTCCTGGGATGTCCTCGTCCCCGTTCTCAGGTCACTCGTCAAGAGATCGGCCCACAGGCTTGGAGAGCAAGGAATTCACATGGGTGGGATCGGAGCAAGTCACCTCCTGAGGTTCAGGGAACATTGGATTGACACCAACAAGCCAATCAGCATTTTACAAGCCATGACATGGACCACCCACACGAAAGCCACGGATCCCCGAGACAAAATATTTGCCTTGCTTGGATTATGTCATGACGGTTTCCGAATCGTGCCAGTGCCCAACTACAAGCAGTCACTAAAATCGATCATTTCTGAAATGAGTAGGCTGAGCTTCAGCCTTTATCGGAGTTTGGATCTGATCTGCCTCAGAGGGCCTGGTACAAAGTCGCAAGATCCTGCCGAAATACCGACCTGGGCACCAAACTGGCCTAGTCTGTGTAGGTGTTGGGAGAGAAATCCTTTCGCTTTTCGGACCGTTCTGTGATTTTCTCCTGAGAAATTGCCCTCTCATGAAACAAGCCGTACCAAGTAATTACTAACTCTCCTGTTACCTAGGGTCATCGCCATACATAACCTCGCTCGAAAAATTGATCTTTCAGTCTCCGAAATCGTTCGATTTTGATCCAGTTCTCACAACTTCCACAACCTCTGTGCTCAGAGTGAAAGCCATCTATGTTGGTTCCATAAATAGGATATCCTCTTCACTGGAAAGGCACACACAAAGTACACAACTCCAAAATTCTCCAAAACCTTACATATTCTCAACTGAAAACCTGCGAAAAGAGCTGGATGGCGCCACCAAGGAACACGTGCGGGTTCGATTGTTAATTTGGAGGACGCTCACAATGGATTGTTTGGGTGTCGACATCCGAGCAGATGAGATCGATGAATGCTTTACTAGCCTTTGGACGCCTCAAGGCAGAGGCTCCATCTACAATACTCAAATCATCAATTGGTTAGACAGCAATGCCTGGTTCAAGATTGGACCCTGGACCATTCGGGAGTGGTCACAGCTTCAGGCACGCGTGGCTGAAAATCAGGGTGTCTGGTCATCTTCATTTTTGAGACCAATGGCAGGGCGAGTGAATGCAGAGATCACTGAGAGAAGACGCATCGAAGCATGGGACGCTACCAACCAAGCCTTGGAGCACGTCTTAGGGAGTGGAATGAGACTCGCAGAATGGAACCACGTATTAGAAAAGCGACCGAAAACGGTGAATTTCATGATAGGTCTCGTCAATCCACATACAAGATCTTCAGATGGCGTTTTCTTCCTAAGAGGCTGCAGCGTTCCTGTTGTCTTGCGACAAATAGCTTCTGATACGTACCAAGTCATCGGTGGAGTTTGGCTCACGGACCGCTACACTGGTTATCTGGAACAGTTCAGAGAAAAGTTCGACGTTCCATATCACGCTGAAGTCGTGGTTTTGGATCTCGTATAGTTGGCCGATGTGGTCCGACCTTTTGCAAACTTCAGCAATGAAACGCCACATAGTAGGCCAAATTTTGCAAAAGAAGGATGGTTGAGACATGAAGTCCTAAATTAATCGAGACCAACTTCAAACCATGAGTTTCCATATATGCACGTAACCCAAGTAAAAGAATGAAAACAATGCCCAAGGTAAAGGGGTTGCTCCAAAAATAGAAGTGTGGCGAGAAAAGTGGGGCCGAGAATGCGCTGCCACTTCTCACTTTATCTCGACCTCATTTTCAATCTCATTTCTCTATCACCACACCTAGGACTTATAAAAGCGATAAAATGAGATCCATATAATATCGGTTGTACCAAAGGGGGTAAGACTATTTTATGGCCTCAGGATCAATCTGCGCCAGCGGCACTGCCATGTTCTCTCAACTTTCAAGGCAGCAGCGTCATCATCACAGGCTTCAATTTCAGTCTCCAGCCAGGGCTCTGGCCAGATCTCTAATCACAAATCTCTTCATATAAACTCGCATTCGTCCTCTATCACTCTCAAAACGAATCCCAGACATCACACATCTCTCAACAATGTCTCGACCCCACCAGCCCCTCTCATTCCTCGATCTCCCCGTCGAGATCCGGCTCCAAATCTACCTACACCACATAACCTCCTTCTCCTGGGGCCCAGCCCTCCATATCAACCTAACATCCCAATTCAACCCTCTATACCCACCCTCTCTGGGCTCCGGACAATTAACCTACACACCCTGCCTCTCCCCCAACCAATCTCTCGTCCCCTCACCCCTCAACCGCATCTCGAACACCATGGACTTGTTCCGCTACCACACACACTATGAAACATGCAAAGGATGGCACATCCGAAACGGGACACCGCCTGCTTTACAAGGGACATATCTCTCGATGTTTCTTACCTGTCGAACCGTGTAAACCTGCCTCCCCTCGCTTCCATCAACAAACGAAATCCAACTAACAAACGCACCCAGACACCAAGAAGCCATCCACCTCATCTACGCCCTCCACACCTTCACCATGCACTCCCTACCAACCCTCTACCAATTCCTCACACTCGCCCCTCACACCTCCCTCTCGCACCTCACAACCCTGAACATCACCCTCACCATCCCTCCAACCTACCTCTCCCCACCACCCCCTCCTTCTACCACGGTTCTGACACAGCCCACTCCCAATGGATCACCTGCACCTTCCTTCTCTCCCACCTCACATCCCTCTCCTTTCTTCGCATAACAATCTATAACGCAACCTACCGGCGCTTCCACGAAGACCAAATGCTCCTCCCCCTCCGCTCCGTCCGCGTGAAAGAAGGAGGTTCCTTTACTGTCTTCGTCCCGTTTCAGGAACCCACCAGCTCCGGTATCCCCTCTACCTCACCTGTCGAGGGTAGTGGAGGTGGAGGGACTCCGCCCATCTCAGGAGCTGGAATTGGGATGACAATCTCACGACGCCCCCGCAACCACGAGCCAGCGATCGAGCCCACCTTCCTCGAAGCGAACGTCAACACCAATGTTCCCTTTACGCCGACATCTCGCCGTCGGAGACGGCGGCGCTGCAGAGGTATTGTGGGTAATTGGATGAATAGAGAGGATTGGTTGGGCGTAGTAGCTACGGTGTGCTGCTGTCCATTTGTTTTGCTTGCGATGTTGTGGGGTGTGGTAGTGGGGAGGCGGAGGCGGCTGGTGGCGTGGTGGGGGAAGTCCAACTCACCTTGATCAGTGCACCCAATTTGGGGCAGTTTATCAGGTCAAATCATCACTGTTATTTTATGTCTCTGTGGACACACGCACGACCCATTTCAATTGTCCCAAATCAACGCGAACATTCAGAAATTCATCGCTCGAGAAGCCTCCTCGATCTACCATGCTATCTAGGAGAATCATCGCTGCGGGATAAGAACTAAAGGGTATCTCGTACAATACCAGTGTGTCAAAAAAGTAATCAAGGTATTTCGAATATTCATGAATATTCATGATTAGCTTGATTAGAATATGATTACTATAATGCTCAAAAATTTGATTAGATTAGAATATATATTCATGAATATTCATGAATATGGTGATTACTCGTCACGTGACTATAGTAAATCAAGGTTTACTTAATAATTATTAAATAACTAGAGTATCTATTAAGCAGCCCTATTTAAACTAAGCTAGGGCTTATAAAATACTAGCTAAATATTAACTTTCTAGAATAACAAACTGATTATCCTCCTCGGAATCTTGTTTTTTCCCCTTTAACTCTTCCTTTTTAATCTCTTCCAATTCATCTTTAAATAGCCCCCAGCTTTTTAAGCAAGATATTAGCTCAAAGGTACTCTTATTAAGTCTATTACGTAATTTAGACATAATAAGAGCGCCTTGAGAGAAGAATCTCTCGCTAGCGGCTGAGGAAGCAGGAATTCCCAAATATTTCCTAGCTATTAAAGCTAAAATAGGAAATCTAGCGGCATTAGACTTCCAATAGTCTAAGGGCTTAGTCTATATTTATATTAGTACTAATATATGAAAAAATATTAAGAAAATATCGGCTGGTTATTTAATAGAATTTAAGTGAATTTTACTTACTTTTTTATCTTCTCTCTTTTCTTCTAAATAAGTTATTAATTCATCCTCTATATTAGAGGACGAATTAGTAATATATATATCCAAGTCGTCGGAGTCGGAATCGGCCATACTAAGATCCGAGGAATCGGATCTAGCTTGAGATATATTATAATCGTGTTTATATCTAAATTAAAAAACTAATTAGTAATTTATTAAAAGCTATAAAAGGAATTACTTACACGTTATAATCAGTCTTTAATCTATTATATATATCTGAAGATATACCAGTAGATAAGCCAATACTAGCTAATCCTTCTTGTTTGATTCGAGGATCAAGAATAAGAGCTAAATATAAAGCTTTACTTTTATTATCTAAAACGCCTGTTTTAGGATAATATTTTCTAAGCTTAGCTATACCCTTATCAATAGCATCTATAAACGTTTTATCCTATTAAAAATTAGTATAATATTATTAATAATATAAGGGAAATTTAAGAAAAACTTACTTTAAATTCTTTTTTAAAAGTCTCTAATTTATTATATATTTTATATACTTCAGGTATAATATAATATATAGTAGGATAGTTTTCTGCTTGTAGCTTTGTCGTAGCCTTAACAAAAATTGAAATTATATTTAAAATATTATTTAAATAAGTAATTTCAATATTAGTTAAAATTAGACCTTTATCTTTAAAAGCCTTTGAATTCGAACTATTAATAACTACTTTAATAGCTTCATATATATGTAAAAAGTTCTTTAACATATAATAAGTCGAAGACCATCGTGTTTTTTGATCTAAAAATAGTTAGTATTAATTAATATTAATTATAATTATAAAAGAAATTACTTACCAAGTTGAGGGAATCGAGCATTTTCTATATTAAAAGCTTTAATTTGAGCTTCTAATAGCCGTCGATTTTCTTGATTATATTTAAGACCTATAATAGTCTTTCGAACCTTTCTCCAAATCGATAAATCTATAATTTATTAATAAATCCCTTATAAATTAAATAGAAAACTTACTTGTTACTTGTTCTATTTCTTCTTCTTCTTTATCTTCAAGTTCTTCCATTTCTTGCTCGTATAAATCTGTAGAATAAGAGGTATCATAATCGTTCTTAATAAGAGCTTTTAAGATATCTTGAACTACTAAGTTTAATACGTGAGCTATACAAGGAATATCGCCTTGAAATTTAATGCCTTCCTTATTATAATGCTTTATAAAAGCCTTTAATAAGGTATCGTTTGAGCTAGCATTATCTCGAGTAATACTAAATAATATATATTAGTAATTATTTAATAAATATTTAAAATTACTTACCTAGTAATATTATATTCGATATTATATTGCTTTAAAGTTTCTAATAAAACAGAAAGTATATAAATACCAGAGTGTATATCGTTTAAGTCTTTCATAGCTAATAAATAAGATTTTAATATAAAATCTTTATTTATAAAGTGTCTAAAATTGAATTAGTATATATTTTTAAATAATTAATAATTAATTAACTTACATAGTAATTCCAAGGAAAGCCTTCTGATTTATAAAGGTACAAGCGTCTAAAGTAATAGAGAAAGTGCCTTGAGAATTAATATTCTCTAATAGCTCTTCTTTAATATTTAAACTCTTTTCGATATAGCGTAAATTAAGTTCGTCTGTAAGGGTCTTTGAATATATAGCTGGTACTTGACTATTAAATATTAGTATATATAAATAAGAGGGAATTTAATAAAAACTTACTAATTCAAATAAGATATTAGCTTTTTAAAGCTTGGAGTAGTAATAGCCCGAAAAGAAATATTATTATTAATAATAAAGTTTAATAATAATCCCTTAAAGTGATTAATAGTAAAACTTTCTTCTCGTTGTCCAGATTGCTTATTAAAAAGGCTACTTATAGTTGTCTGTGAGACTTGACTAGAAGCTTCACTTTCACCTATTAAATATATTAGTAAATATAGTCTTTTATTTAATATAGGATAACTTACTATTATTCTCGCCCTCTTTAAGAGCCTCAAGATCTATAAATTTATGCGAGTTTCGAAAATGAGTATAATAATTACTCGTAGGGGCATATATTCGTTGATTTATCCAAGCTTTACTATTATATATATTAGTTAAATAAAAATTATATATAGATATAATAACTTACGAACAACCCCGAACTAAGCACCTTATAGTACATGTACGAATATCTTCAGGATCCTCTTGTATAGGATCTAAAGTCTTTCTTAAGTAGCCCTTTTTAAAGAGAGGAGCTTGCTCGTTAATAGGCTTTAACTTAAATTCAGGTTGATTTTGAGTCAAGTTAAGCTTAATCGAAGATCCTTGAGACATTTTCGAGTATATCGAGTATAATCGAGTATATTTGTAGTAGAAAGTATATTGATAGGAGTAGTAGCTGAGTTTTTATATGTGATTAAAGTATAGGTAAGAAATAAAAATCAAGGAAATCAACGTATTCTTATATAAAGTTCTAATATTCTAAAAGCTTCTAAGTTCTTCTTCTGATTATCTAGAATCTACTTATTTCGAAGATTCTAGTCCTTTGATCTTTAATATTTAGCTTTAGAATTACTAATATTACTAAATAGCTAAGTCGAGGTAATTCTAGAAGTATCGTCAACCTTCGGTTCGCTTACCAAGCGTCACTATTTCTAATTGGGTGGCGAAGTGGCGCTAGGGCGGGAGCACCCGGAGCTTTACCCGATTTGGCTAGCCGCTCACGTGTAATATCACGTGCAAAGTATTCAAAGTAATCATGAATATTCATGATTACCTTGATTAGAATATGATTAGAATATAATTAGTGCGAATATTTGATGAATAGATTAGATTACTGGCCGGTATTCTAATCTAATCTATTCATTTGACACACTGTACAATACAATCACAAGTCTCATAACAAATCATAACGTCGCTCCCAATATTATTTGAAGCTTCATTTAACCTCAAAATGCCAGGTCGTCCTCGGTCATTCGGTCATCACCCTCTTGTTGCTGAGCCCAGCTGGAATTGGTCGACAGTCCGTGGAATGGCTTTTCAAGAGTTGATTTAACGGAGCTTCGGGCGCGCTGTACTTGGTCTTCAGGAAATTCGGCAAGAGCGATTTGAGTTGGAGATGGATATTGAAGTGTCGGAGGGCTGGTGGACTGTGAAATATTGAAATTTGGTCCAGGTCCTCCCAAGTTCATATTAGACATGGCGGAATTGTTTGGTGGAAGAGTCACGATTGTCTGCGCCTCTTGTTGAAATCCACCTGTTTGAGTGAAGGATGGAGTCGCAGGCGGGAGATAGTTGCCGGGTTCGAAATCATTGTACCACTGTGGTCCAGACATTTGAGAATGCACTTGGTAGGAACCATTATTCTGCTGCATGCCGGACATTTGGGATGGGCCGTACTGGAAGCCATCGTTCTGTTGTGCCGGGAATAACTGCCTGTTCAGATGCAGTTGGCCGTCGTTCTGGTGGGTTGAGTACACTCCGAAGTTGGGCTGGAAGTCATGGTTCCAAGCCATCGGATACATCGGAAACGGGTGAGCAGGCATCACCGAGGACAAGGCATCTCTCATTCTACCAAGCTCTCCAATGTGATTTTGGCATTCGAGGTACCCCGCAGGGTTCACAATGGCGTTGGGGCAGGTCCGGAAAAGGCGCATCTGTTCAGCATCAATATTCCTAATCTGATGGTAGATTTGAGAAGCTTGGAAGTGAGGGTCAATGGCAGAACTTCCGTGCAGATCGAAGGGGTTAGAATTCTGTGTATTGTTCCAAACCGACGAGGACAATTGGGGTTGATTGGTGGGGTTTGCGGTGAATGCATGGTTCTGGACTGACTGGCTCATTCGCCTCTGCTGAGTCTCGAATCCCGTTGATGGATTAGAAG
Source organism: Hyaloscypha finlandica (assembly GCA_021399475.1). Taxonomy (NCBI): domain Eukaryota; kingdom Fungi; phylum Ascomycota; class Leotiomycetes; order Helotiales; family Hyaloscyphaceae; genus Hyaloscypha; species Hyaloscypha finlandica. Next base: position 265,968 of record JAJTUR010000046.1, on the reverse strand, counting down.
GTAACGGCAATCCGTATTGCACTGGTTCCTTGGGACCGTTGTCCCGTACACCTTGTTGGGTCTCGAGTTCCGTTGCTGGTTCGGAAGGTAACGAGGGACCAAATTGAACTTGTTGCTCGGAAACATTACCTCGCATGCCCTCCTCGGTCTCGCTGTCTTCGCCGGTTTCACTTCCACCATCCCGGACCTCAGAAGACGGAGTTGCCTTATTTGGCGGACGGCCACGCTTTTTCGCAGGTGTCTTCGTAGCAGGCGTCTTAGATGAGGGGGTTTTAGTGACAGGCATCTTCGCAGGAGGCGTCTTAGTTACAGGTGTCTTCGTTGCCCCTGTTTTCGCAGCAGTTGTCTTCTTAGCAGGTGTGCGAGTTGATATGGAGTTCTTTCGCTTGGTTCCAGCTTTTCCGGATGGTGGTGTTTCGGCTTCCGCAACTTGATCGGATTGTCCAGAAGGTTCTTGAACAACCTGCGTCGGCTGCTTTTTATTTGGCGGTGCACGCTTTCGCTTTGGTTTTGACCGATCCTCTTGTTCAGGGGAGTTATCGTTGTTTTGTAGGCCGTGGCTTACAGGTTGTACCACTTGAGATGGTCCATTGTTCCCCTGGCCGTGAGCTTCGACTGCTCCTTGTGCTGAAGGGCCGCCAATTCCCTCTTGGTATAGACGACCAAAACTTGGTAGAATGGGACCATCGACCCAGCCCAGCGGAGGTCCGAGGCGAGGATGCTCGAAATGTCCCTCGCGCTGTGGAACAGTCGTCTGATACTCGTTTCCGGAATTAGGGGTTTTCATATTGTTGCCGCTGGTAGAGGCACGAACGTCGCTTGCCGATCGTTCCACAGCGTGTGAAACAAATTTTTGAAGTGTCGGTGCTTGCTGAGTTAGGCAGGGGACTTGCTCCTTTTTGGATTTCTTTGGCGTCTTTTGAGTTCTTCTTCGCGGGCTGTGTTTGGGTGGAAGATGATTCTCGATGTTCGCCAGCTGCATCAACACTTGCGGAGGCAATACTTGCTGAGAGAATACCTGTTGCTGGAATCCCTGCTGCCAGAATATTTGTCCTGGGACTTGCGGTTGCTGAAATGAGGACATGCCCTGTACCTGGCGTATACACTCTTCCTTGAGAGCATTGACAACATCTTCCCATGCAGGCTCCAAATCGATTTGACCTCCGTTGAATTCGACGACCTTCTGAGGAACCACACATTCGATGCTTTTCTCAACTCCTTGCATGATAACACAGGCTGCCGCGGAGTACAACCACACGAGATGTCTGCTGCGGCCATTAAACTCATGGTTGACAAGCTTGCCCGCCTCATTCAAGTAAATGCCGTCCCAACCAGCTGGGTACTTTCTCGTCCAAACGGAGCAGGGAAATTCCACCGTAGGCTGTCCAGGAACATCTGCGTCAATCTTGCTCGAGCCGACCATAACACAATGTGCACGATGCTTCGGAGGTTTGTCATACACCATAGACATCTCGATGCAGCGAACAGGAACTCCCTTTTCGTCATATTGGTCCCGTTCTTTCAAGAAGACTGGTCGCTCAACCAATTTACGCTTCTGCTCAGGATTCTCCACGAATATTTCAGTCTTAAATGGGGAAGGCGAATGGGTAGGAAGATTGTTGATGAACTTATGCAACAGAAGTTGTTCGACCGCCAGTGGGGAAGGCATGTCTTGAAATGGGCTCTTGTACCGATGGGGCGACGGCTGGAAAAATGCATGCTCACGAATAGGCGACGACTGGAGGTTGAGATGCTCGTGAGTTGGAGATAGTGGTGGCTCTGGTACAAAAGCTGCTTGGAAGGGAGCGAGGCCTAAAGGGGGAACTTGAGTATTGGCTCGGATATCACCAATCTCGTGCATCATAGCTTGAAAAGGGTCATTTTCCTGTCCATACTCTGGTTGATTGTTCTTTTAGAAGTCAGTAGAATGGTCTGGCTGAGGTGGCAATCTTACCTGGGTCCCAGCGATTTCGGGAATAATTTGATCCGCACCGATATTGTCCTGAATGTTCTCTGGCGTTGCTGTAATTTGTGCTTGTTGCAGAGTCAAAACCTCCTCGGACTCATTGTCCTCATGCAATGTCGTACTATCTGCCTGTTGCTCGGTCGAAGCCTCCTTCATCTCATTGTTCTCGGGAAATGTCGTGCTATATGCTTGTTGCTGTGTCGAAACCTCCTCGATCTCATTGTTCAGGAGTGTTTCCAAGGGTCGGTCGTCGACGTTCGAGGAGTTGTCCATCTTTGCTGTCTGCCAGGCCGCTCCTTCCCGATATGTCGAGTCAACGTGCTTCCTATGAATTTCGCAAATGATGGATGGACTCGAGAGGTCTCGATCGAAGATGTTTCGAAGCAGGAGCGTCCTGCGATCCTGCAGCGCAAGAGATATGTTGCCCTCGGGCAAAGAGTCGCGCAGCAAGTAACTCGTTGGTTGCGCGACTGGTGTCACGATATGGACAAGCGTTGCTAGAGCAAAGTGTGCGGCGCTTTATAGTTGTAGTTGTAGTTGTCGTATTGGTGTTGGTAGTTGAAAATCGTTTGTAAATAAACCGGAATAATATTGCCCCTGAGGGCCGAGGCGGTGAATGGGACGGATTAAACATCAGAGAAAGTGAGCTCAAACGGACCTCGCTTCAAGACAATGAAATACTAAAGGTGAGCGTTTTATTCACCATCAAGGGCTGTTTCATTGTAGTTGTCATTGTCGCAAAGAAGAAAAATGAAGTGGATAGATCAGGGGGCCGACTACGGCACATGACTAGCCCTCTCTGCTTCACGCTCTTGCCAGAATGGAGTCGTAAAGCTGTCCCACTGTACCTGCTCCTCTTTTGCCATAGATTTCAGAATTTGCTCGAAAGCTCAATCATGTGGATAGTGTATGAAGGCGGTAGCATCTCGGCGGGGCCAGTTACGTAGCGATTTCGTCCGGGGTCGATCGTCACTGACACCTCACCATTCTGCCCTGGTATTGATTTCTACTCTGTTAGATAGCTCTTCACACGCACACAGTCTTTATTCTATTTCTTTTGTACTTATACAGAACAGCCATATTCAGGACACAACATCTCGGCAAGTAAGATTAACTTACCTTTCTTCTTCACGCGATTCCACCCTCCTATATCTGATCTCAACCACCGCCCACCACCTGACTGAATGTTGACCTTGAAATTTCGGGTCACAGGTGCGGTAGCAACTGCAAACTCCACTTTGCTAATGTCCCAGCAACAGGCAGAGGCTCTCATTCAGTAACAGAATGCAGCTTCTTTCCCACCATCCGGGTATACCCGTTTCAAAAATCTTGTTGAACTAGTTAGCTTAGCTAGCATCCATTCCTTCCACCACCAGGTTTAACCACTAGTTCAGTTCGTCCAATTATTTGGTATTACTATTACTTACCTCGGAACACACCAATCGTTTATTCATATCGCCATTCGATTACGTTCCTTAATCGCTCAGAAATCTGATTAATAATTATCCACCACCTAGTAAGTGCGGGGTAATAGATCATATAGTGGGTTGGGAATCAGAAATATAGCTAGTGAACCTATTCCCCATGTTTTTAAGATCACTTTACACTATTACCATGGCGTGTCTTAATAACTCCTCTGCCTCTCAATTTTTTCAATTTTTTCAAAATTTCCATTAATCTAAATATCGAGATCTAGACTTATGCTTTAATCGTATTCCGAATCATCAGGATTGAATGCAATCCGTACTGGAAATACATTACGCATTACAAAGATACGCCTGGCGAAGTGGACAAAGCACGAGGGGTTCCGGGCACGCTCCTTGGAGCCATTACATATGATGCAGTTCCATCCGTACTATACATTTGCTAACTTTCTCGACACATAGCACTAAAGGTCTCCAAACCATTTTTCAAAAGACAATTAATTACCTGATCCTATGTGTTTCAACTCTACCCGAGATAAGTTGCTTCTGCTGTGTCCCACAGCCCTCGCATAATTGCAAAAGCTAATTCCTGGCGCTGCGGAAGTCTGCGAGGTACGGATTGCCATTGTTGGATTCAAGTGGTTCTCTGCTGCCAAGAAATTCGGAATCAAATTCTTTCCGAAACTGGATAAATTGGTGGCCGATTCTGGATGTACAGGCCAGACGAATTTGAACCCCCCATTATTCCCTAACGAGTGAGATTCTAAAGCTCTTCGGCGAGTTGGAACTGTATTCGTTAGTCAATATGAAGTATTTAACAAACGATGAGATGTGGTGATATATGGTCACTGTAATTGCGAAGCCATTTTACTAAGCAAGGAATTTTTTGGTGAAGAGTTCAGCGATGTACTCTGGTATTTAACAAACTGAGAATAAATAAATGCTACATTAGCTACGAAGTAAAGCGCCTTGTATAAAAAAAATCTTCATTGTGGATATATTAAGCTAGAACACTCCTCGACTTGATTTACAAGGTGTGGAATTTCTTAGCAGTAAGACCGTAACATGCTAGGGTTTCTGACGAGTTTCCACATGAATTTTACTGATGCCTTCTACTTCAAGACTAACGCAAGGCTGATGTAACAGGTAAGCTTCGTTCTATGGCCCAGGCAGCCAAGTGCCAAGTCACGGGGGTCAGCTTCTTGTTACTGAGCATCTTAAAACCTCACCAATTCCTTCCGTCGCAACTACCGATTATTTTCACCGACTATGATTCAAACAATCCACTTCTGCCCTTTTTCAAAAACTTCTACGCCCACGTTCCACCACCTTTTCCGCCTTCCAAAGGAAAGGAAATCCAACTCAAAATATGGATGTTCCCCGGATCATCCGGCTCGAGTTCTACAAGAAAACTCTCGACCATCAAATTCCAAGATACCCAATCTGCTTAAACACCGCTTGAGACCTCTGTTTCTTCGACAGCACCTGGTATTTTGGGGGGAAATTTTCTTCTTCTTGAGATGTCATAACAAGTCTGATTGCGACATTCAGTTTATTGTATTCAAGACCGGCAACAATTGTGAAGATACTCAATGGTTTGCTTTTCTTGTCGAAGAATCGTATCTCATATTATCTTAAGTATTTATTTAAAGGCGTTGCCTCCATGGCTGGCCGACAGACAGCTGACTCACTGGTCACTTCTGACGGTGTAATAAGAAGTTGCCGGCCGTGTTTGGGCAGGAAATTTTCCGGTCATTGAAGCACGTTGGCAGAGAGATGGCTTCCAAGTTGGATACTTGTGCTGTTTGAAGGGGAGCAATGGGGGAGATGTTTGGAGAGGGACTTCGGGGGAAATACGTTTGTATGGATTGCGAGGATTCAAATTCGCGAGGGACAGGAGGGGAGCAACCGCAATACTTCTTCAGCGCAATAGATGCTCTTAAAAGTGCCATTAACGTCTTAAAAACGGCATCTATTACAGTAGTAGCAAATCAAATTGTACTTCAAATTTGCTCTTCTGGACGTTTTATTTTCCCTTGACATATCTGGGGTAGAAGCTCGCTTATGACCCCCTTTCTCAGAACCGTTAATTAAGCGATGTCATTAGCTCCGCGTTCCATGACAGATGAAACTCAACCAGCTCCAGCCTTATTTGAAGCATTCAGTCGTGCCATATAGGCCCCCGTATAAGCACACAGCCTAGCCGCTACCAGACCCGAGGACTCAAAAGCAGGGTCACGTGCTCGGTTTCTATGGCAACGATCATACTTCACTTGAATTTTCAGTCTCCTTCACAAACTTTTACAACTCTAGTCATCCGCTACCATAATACCCTTGATATTGTATCCTTCAATCTTTCGAGATAGTCTCGATCTTCCAATATTGAATAGGTCTGGCCATCTTGGGAAGTATCACGTTTCACCTCAATTATCAAGTTTTACGCACCTTCCTCTTCCTCTCTCGATCATCTCATCCTTGTCCTATAGCAACCTAGTTAAGCGCCACCCTGCTGTGCCGCAATTCGATTTTCCGTCTCTTGATTGGTCTATTCTCCCCCTCAACGTATAAAATGGGTCTTGGAACCAATCACCTCTCTCTAAACAAACAACCACCTTGCTCGACAGCTGCCTAATTGCTGTGCCGCAATTCAGATAAAGCCTTACTTCCATCTAATTGGTTCGTCTATTCTTGCTTTTTGAAAAGCTTCACTTTCATTGGTCAGATATATGACTAAATACGCGCATTGCGTCGTGTTTGTTAGCGTGATTTTCGAGATCGCGAGTATAAAAGGCTTTATGGAGAGAGAATGTGTCCATCTTCCTTCTCAATTTTTCGAAAGTTCAAGGAATTCTTGAGGCAAACCTGAGATTTTCTGATCTCGTGTTCTCAAGTTCACTCGGGATCCCATATTAGTCATCATGGGTGGCGGTCCAAACAACCCTGTGCTCATCGAGGATGACGATGTGGTTAGTCTTATCTCTCTTATGCTTTTACCGTTCTTAATCATCTGTACATCTCAAACGTGAACCGTGGCTAATGTCCTCGTGTTTCAGACGCTCGGTTCTCAAGTCAATGCCCTCGTGATCAAGGACGAGCCAGACAATGATCACGCAGTCGTCATCAAGATAGATGATTCAGACGATGAGAAAGAAGGTGTTCTTGATGGAGAGGATATGGATAGCGAGATGGATGAGCCAGCAGTGACGGCGCATAAGGGGGAGTTGACCAGGGAGTTGAAGGCGTTGGGTATCAATCCGAGGCAGAAGTGAGTAAGAGTTTGCTGTTTCTTCATTGCCATGTTTGAACACCTCAAGTCCATTTCAGAAAGTCGATATCTGCAAGTCCATGAATCATGGGTCATGCCCCAATTTTGATTGTTGTTGTCTGAAGAGTTCTAATTTGGTGTCGACTCAGACCAGATTACACCAAGCCCCTCAATGAGCCAAGCTGGGGCGACTCGGATGAGGAAGAAGACTCAGACGTGGATATGGATGCTGAAGGGATCCTCGGTGGTGAAGATGAGTCAGATGAGTATGAAGATGATGACATGGAAGAAGATGAGATGGTCGAGCGGATCAAGGCTGGCAAGAACGGGATTATGGCGTAAGCGCTCTTTGCTCTCGGTGTTTCATGATTGGTTGGTAGGTTGCACTTCTTGTTTCAAAGTTCTGTCGATTGATGGTTGCGTTATTCTTACATCATCATGTGTCACTTTCTACTCGGACCTCGTAATTTCCCATGAGCCGCACGCCAACATATCTCAATCTCTTCTAAAAATTTCTCTTCAGAGTGGAAGGACTGTCTTTTCTGTTTTTGTTCTGATTGTTCCATGTCAATAAATCAACATGTACTGGCCAGGCCTTCCTCGACGTCGTGCGGAAGACGAAAAACGTGAACCCGACCCTGAGGAGAAGAGTAAGCGATGTTGACAGGGAGGGGATGGTTCTGGAAATGAACACGGTGAGATCCTCTATATGTACATGGATCAGACCAACAACACCGGACACGCATAAGAAGGAGCCGAAAATTGTAGCCACGGTTGCAGGTCCGAAGACACATTTGACATGGTCTATCGGTGCGGAAATGAATTTCGGCGCAAAAACAACTGACAGCCCAGCGAGTTCCCACAGGAGACAGCCGATTAACTCAATGAGGGACCCTGATGAAGCGGTGATGGGCAGTATTGATAAGATGTTGCCGCCCAACAGCCCAGGTGCCTGGGAGATTGCTGACGAGCGAGCCCAGAGGGAGTGCGAAACCATAAACATCAGCTAGAGGCTCTGCGGTGGCAATCGTGGAGGTACGAATATTGAAAAATACTTCCTACAATCGTCATTCACATTTGCCATCCTGGAGAGCAAGCTCGGCCACAAGACGAATGACCTAATACACAAGAATCGCCAATCAATCTCCAAACTCTGGAGGCTTTCGGTCGAACCAGCAACATCAAGTCTCAACAAATATTCGCAGAAGCACTTCGTCGGGCACTGGAAAGGGAAATCCTATCGTGCAAATAATAATTTCGACGCTTGTTCGTTCTTGCTGGGTCAGAACTTTGACGCAGCCGATGGTCTTGATCAAAACCCTGACGCGCTATAGTGGTAAAAATGGCTTGTGGGGTGTCACAATATAAATACCTGTAAGGATTTAGAGATAAGCACGGCACCAAATAGCTTTCACGGCATTCTCAACCGTCCCGATTTTATTTCTACGGTCATATGCGGTTTGAATATTCGCCCGCTTTTGTTTGTGTTCCCGAACTTGTGATTGGGACGATTTTGTGTATTTCGCTTATCACTTTCACCGTGCCGTCCTCTCCGGGACCGTGGGGTCTTCTCTGCTCTTTTCCTTGCAAAAGAAGCGAAAATTCCACTAAGGAGCGGATCGAAGTTCGGGAGTGGGCCTGGGTGCGCAGTACTGTATGTGAGGTGCTAATTTGCATAATCCCAAGCCCCGTTGTTTTATGAAGACGGGAATAGAGTTTGGTGGGGGGTGGGATCGTGAATCCAGGGGAACGGGCTGGATCCGGGATGCAGGGGTAAAGCATGACACAAGCATCCTCCTTTGAAGATCCTAAATCTTATTTATGTGTGGTAATTGATGAGCTACGTAGTTTTGTTGATGTGAAGTGGCTAATCGCTCATTGTGAAAGAGCTGTGATTTGTGCTATAGGAAGCAGGTGTTTGGCTGGCGCGGGACTTTGGGTATGTGGACATGCGAGCGTTCTCGATTGAGCGGCTTTGTTTAGTAGATCTGGATGGATTGTGTTGAGTTTAGTGATAATGGAACTTTACGCCTTAATTCATAGTTAGAATGTCTTTTGGTAAATCAAATCACCGGTGCAAATCGCTAGTGACTCGTGAAGCCGAATATGTTGGTTGAACATGAACACGGCCCCGAGGCTTTTATGTTTCTATTCCAATCCCATTCTAACCCAAAAACGCATTACCTGGCAAGGGCCGGCTCAAAATCTCTAACTAGCACCTCCTGACTTGATCCTCTTGACTCCTCCGTCCAAACTTCACGATGGATCCTCTCTGGCCCTTCCCCATTCTTCTTCGCCTCTCCTTTCTCTAACGTATCCATCTCCGTAACATCAAAACTCCGCTCCACATATATGCTACTATCATTCATACTCCGCGTCGCTGTCTGGGGTGCGCCTTTGCTCGTGGTGGCAGACGTAGATGTAGCGGTGTTGTTGAGGCGGAGAGACGGCAGGTCCAAAGTGTGTTGTGTGAAGTGAGCGAATGCGCGTGGGAGGTAGCGCGTTGCGAGGGGACGGAGGGAAGAGAGGGAGGCGCACACGATGCCCGTGCCGACTTCGATTAGGGACCAGTTTAGGGAGCCTATTGACTGGTCTGTGGTTTGGGGTTAGATGTGCGGGACGAAAATAATGGGGAAGAGGGGGCTAACATGGCACGTCGATACCGTTGAGGTTGACGAGTTGGGTGAGTCGCAGGATTGTTGCTACACATGCACTGGGAGATGTTGTTAGTCGGAGAAGTAAGAAGGGAAGGTGTGGCGTACAAAGTTCCCATGCCGAATATGATGCAGACAACTATGCGCTGCGCCTTTGGCATCTGCAACTTCCAGATCGTTGGAAGGGGGAGGAAACAAAGCAGGAGATCTGTAGCGATGTTCACCCCAGCGCAGGTATAAAAGTAATCAAGAATATGGATGCACTTCGCGTCCGTGATAGTATAGTCCCACGCTGCTTCTACTGGTACACACGTGAAGATGATGCAGAAGACGGATGTGATCCAGAAAATGATAACCACGACTCCAATCGCGTAGATGCTATATCGTAGGGCTCCTTTTGGGAAGATCCTCGTGTAAGTGGCGATGATGGAGAGTTTACAGAAAGTGATAGAGGTCGAGTATGCGAGGTAGGCGCCGTAAAGAGATTTGGTGACTCGGCCAACATCATAAGCAAGTTCGAGGAGATTGCTGTTTAGATTCCAAATGTGTTTTCCGAGCCCATAGTGTTCTCCTACAAGGCAAGCTACCGAAAGAAGCAGGGCAAATACCAAGGCTAAGATCATGAATACTGTGAAGTATCAGCCACCAACTGATCGGTGTTGAAGCGCTTAGTTTCGGACGAGGAATTACATACTGTCATCTAGTCCTGCAGAGCGGAGCATTCGAAATCGAACCGTGAATCGCAAGCTCGTTGCAAAAATGATAACAATCACAAATACGATGTTGACTTTGAGGATCAGGGGTTGGAGGGTGCTGTTGTCTGTCTTCTCGTGAAGTAGATACGGCAGCAACGAAGGAGGAATCTCAAATCCATTCGGCATGGACGTCATTGTTCCTAAAAACACGGTTGAAGAAAGGAATGCGTGGACAGAGACGTGCAGTTCACATAACGAAAGGATTCAACGCAATTGTCGGTATAAGGGTGAGGCAACCCCAACTTAGGTAGCCCTATCATCAAAACCACCAGTATCGCAGAGCCGTGTTGGCAGGAGACCTTAGTACATATGATATAGGCGGCATCGCATTGATACCAGCCGTCTGCGAGCCCAATCCCAGCCCAGCCGGGACGGTCCCCAAATCAGGGCTGTTAGTGAAAGCCACAACGGCCAAAACGACACAGCCATCTTGTGACAATTATGCGGAGCAGAGAGCGGCTCGCCGCGCCCATGTGTGTTTGACGTGTCGGGGAATGGATCTGCGAGGTGAGGCATGCAGGGATGCATCGAGTCACCCATGGGGCCATGACCAATTTTTGCAATAATGTGAAGAGCGGGATGGCCTTGGAATCGAAAGTAAGATTCAACCAGGGAAACCATGTGGGATGGGACGCGGCCCGCGGGTGAAGGCTCAGGGGGAGTCGCCAATAGAGGGCTCTTCAGCTCCGAAAGTCCCCTGAGAGAAAGCCAACATGAGGGTGTGTGCACAGGTTCTAGAGACAATCAGGGCGTTGCAGAATGAGATCCAGTAGCGTTTTTTTCGGGATTTCATTCAGATGCATCGATCGAGAAACAGCCCCGAAAGGGCTTTTCCTAGCGATGTGCCACAGGGGGAGCGGGCCAGCGCTGAATCCGTGCATTAACTCGGCAAGCCCAGGTGGCCTGTCAAAAGGCTTGTGCTCCGGGGTGCTCTGATCACGATTGATTTCCCAAGCTTCTGTGTGGCCCGGCTCACAATGCCATTTTTCCCGTGATGGTGGCAGCGGCAGAGCCAGAGGGAGAGACCTCAAACTGGTATGGAGCAGATTCGGGCGCAGAACGGTGTGGATGCCAGACGGGACAGAGGATGGAGATTCCCGAGGTGACACAGGTTACCAAGAACGTGAACCTTGACACGCATTTCCGCATACCGTTTTGGGATCATGTGGGGTCCGGGGGCTGTCCATTTTTTGATTGCAACTTTGCAAGAGGCCAAAATGGTGAAGAGATCCTCAAGCGGAGCCTCGATTAAGTGATCGGCAACAACAATGTCTGATTAATCAGTTGATTTAGTCGCGGGGGGGAGGATGGGTTCATTCCTCCAGGACTAGTCCAGGTACTGTACCAAGTACAGTATTGACGGAAAGAAGCCTTGCTGATTGGGGCCTTGGGCCTTGGGCATGTCCCACGATTATCAAAAATGACGGGGCAGACCTTGTGGGTGCTCGTGCGAGATATGGCGATGAAAAAGTGCGACGATAAATGCGATGTGGCTCCTATGCTGGAACTTGCCCACCCATCCTCGTTTCCGCCAGCTCGGTACAGTAGGTCAAGTGACTAACTAAACCATGCCTCGGAGAATCATGCTTAACGGAACTTTGTGGTATGTTCCGGCTACACAAAGTCTATTTTGTCATTCGACGGCATCTAGAATTTGCTCTTAAACCCGCAGTCTCTCAACACTACGGCGGAGCTAACTTCAAATTCCACTTTTCATAATCCGGGAAATACTTCTCGTGAATCCTATTGGCGTAGTCCCTCACCACGTCCAAAGACTCGACCAGTAGCCTCGACTCCGGAGAACTAAAAATCATCAGCACGTTCCCTCTTCAACAAGAATCTCACAATCCTCACTCACCTCTCAGCAATCAACGCCGAACTGACAAACCCGAACACCGCCACATCACAACTCGTCGGCCCCTCCCCGCCTAAACACCAGAAACACTCTTTCCCCTCCGACTGCTGCTTCTTCCTACTCTCCCCCAACATCCCATTCAAACTCACCCAAATCTCGCGACTGAAGCCCCTCGCCTCTGCCACTGAGAACCGTCCCGTGCCCTGCCCATGAAGCGTCTTCACGTGACTCCGATAGATCATCCCCCCCACAAGCCACCGCACCAGCCACGGCGCATCTTCAAGTACCTGGTCCCTCTGCACGTAGAAATTATCAATCCAACGTTCCCGCATGTTGAAAAAATACAACTTGTCCTCGAACAAAGCCTGCATTGCGAGATCCACCGCTCTGTCCGTTTCATTCAAGTTCGCGTTCAGGTCTTGCATGAGGCCGGCGGTGACAAAATGTCGGGCGATGAGGGACGAGTCGCCAATTGTGAGCGGCGGTGAAGAAGGCTCGGTTTTGGAGGCGATTGAGATGTAGGGAATCTTTCCTGTGGGTGCTGTTCGCGGGTTGCCTGCTTCTGTGGTGTATTTTATGCCTGCGAGACGGAGACGGAGCTCGAGTTTGGTGACGAATGGGGACCATACGTAGACGCCATTTTGCTTCCATCCCCGGAACAGGGTGATGTCGAGGTCGCTGGATTTTGAAGTGGCTTCCATCGGAGATACTGTAATAGTTCAGAATGCAGGATGGGAGGGGTAGGTAACCATGCATATATATCCTCGTTGGATTGCACGCGTCAGACCACGATGGCCAGGCTCGGCCTTTCGAGATTCGCGAAGTCCGGTGACTGTCGCGAAGATTGATCGCAGAATGATCCGTGCGAGAATAGGGGGGCCATGTGGGCGCCCAGCCGCCAGCACTTCATTGTTCAGAATGTCCGAGGTCCGAAGGAACGTCATACGTGGAAACCACCAGGACGAGGGTTCGTGTTCCTTACTGTCCGAATCACTCTTAACAACTGCAAATGGAAACTGGAATAATGGTAATTAACACATCTAAGCATTTTAGCCCTGCATTTAGAATCACAGTTGACCTAGCAGAGTTCAGAAAGCTAATTTTGCACTCTACTCAATTGCTTTGCTACCACTTCAAAATTTCCCCCCTCCATAAACGATTAACTCCTTAAACGCGAGGAAAACATCCTTCCCAAGACTAACTGAATTTCCTTATCCTTTTCTTCTCGATCATAATCCAAGTCCCTGTTCAGAAAAAATATGGAGTGTTTTTCATGAATAGAGGGGCAAGCGAGACCTCTTCAGTCCACGCGAATAGATACCCTTCAAGATTGAAATATCTTGGAAGAAAATTTTCATTAGAGAGACTAAGATTGCGCGAAAGGAGGCTAAACAATATTGTGCTGCAAACGCTCACTTTTTCCCATTCCGATAGCACCCAATTCCACGATAACCTCCCCGTAACCCTCCATTCTCCTTTATCTATCTCTATCAATCCTTTGCTGAAATCATGTCGTTGAAACATATGAATGACAAGGTTCTGGGACACTGAAATGAGACGATCTGTCCTGAATGTACGGCAGATTAAAGCGGTTGATCTGAAGAAAAGGGCTCTTCCACCTCCGAATTACTCATGTAGGGATTCCATGCATTTCCCTCCGCAGATCGAGCGTTAAAGTCCGCCCAAGATTGGTTGAATGTGCTAGTGTCATCCCCATTCATAACATCGTTGCCTGGATTCATACCAAACAGTCCATCGTCCAAATTCCAGGTGCCTTCTGCGTTAGCTGAAAATGACTCAGAAGACGCAACATGAGACTGAGAAGTTGACAGAGAAGCACTGTCGATAGTGTTGTGTAATGACGAGGGATGCTGTGATTGAAGGCCAGAGGTGTTGCTGCTGTAACCAGAATCAGATGGGTCCTTGCCATCAGGAGCCTTCGAGGCGTTATTTTGGAGGTCAGAAACCTCTAGGCGGGACCGTAAATGAGATTGAGGTGACGGAGGGTGGAAGAAGGGAGGAGTAATGCGCCCGAAGGAAAGCTCAGCTGTTCCGTTCGCGGTCAAGGACATGTCGTTTCTCGTCTCTCTCATTGATATCATTTGAGAGTCTGGACTAGCAGGATTTATCGAAGGGGTAGCAGTCGCTCTTCCTGCAGAAGATCTATATCTTGAGAACACTCGGTCCTGACAATCTCTGACGATGTCCAGCAATCGATTTCTAATGCTTTCCTCCATAGGTTGTGATTCGTTGTGGATAATTTCCCCAAGGGCAGCCCTGAAATCTTTCGGTAATTCTCGTCGACAATATTCTTCGTAATCTGCAAGCTCTCGCGAGTCTGGGGACAGAGCAGTATCTTCCTGAACAGCCTCAAAGTCTATGGTGGGGTAGTTAGCACAAGCTCTCAGTTGTAGAGAGATTTCAATTTCACGATCGTCTGTCGATCGTTTCGTCATAGCTCGCCGAAGCAGTGTTACTTTATTGACATTCAGGTGAAAGGGACTTACAGGGGCTGGGTGTCATCTCGTTGGGAAACAGTAATTTATATATATCCCGCCATCTGTCTGCTTCGGTTTGGTCTCGTTGTACTTTTTTCTTGCTTCGAAGCTTCTCGAAGATTTCAGGGGTCACCCCATCAGTGTGCTCGATATCTCTGACTTCGCATCCTTCGGGTTTTTTTTGATGCAATCTTACTGCATCTGGATCCTTAAAGAGTTCCTGACATCGTGGACAAGGAAATATAAAGTGAGACCTGTATAAATGGTCCCTGCAGTAGTTCAGTCCTGCAACTTGCAAGCGTGAGGAAATGTTATGGTTTCTTACTTGACCCGAGCAACAGTATCTTGCGGGGTTAAGGCACAAGAGCGCCAGTGCTGCACGCAGTATTTCCGAGGGTCCCTCTTCCGAAAAGGGCACGCGAACTTGGCGTTGTCGTCTTTGGTTTGAGACGGAGATAGGAACGTTTTAGGCTTTTTCGGGCTTCTGCCATCCCCATTGTATTGATCATCATCTTCACCTTCCCTGCTGTGCCGTCCAAGCACACTCCGGGTAGACTCCTGGCTGTTGTTAGTCGTCGTGCTGAACGAGTTGGAGTCTGTATTTTGTGTTGAATCTTCTCCCCCTTCAGAAGCTGTCTGCTTATTATCGTTTAGGTTTTCGTCTGCGTCCATTGAGCCAGTACCAGGACTGGGATTTCCACTCCAGCATTTGTGAGCGAGACCGCGTCATATAATATATCTAGGGAGAGGGAGCATTTAAAACTTACAGGATCGTTCCGCTCTCCTGATCAAAAATTGCCCAAAACTCCTTCATGATTCTATCAATAAGCTCTTCTTTCATTGGCGAAAATACGGGCCGCATCAGGGTTTCATTCATTTGATCTTGAGAAAATAAGCCTTCCCGCGAAAAGGCCGAAAAATCGGTAAAGTGGAGGTCTTGGAGGCTTCCAGCGATTTCATCTTCGCCCCAATCAGTATCGTCTTCTGTGAAGGACGAAAGAGTGTTGTTTCTGGTGGGAGAGACATGAGGTAAGTCTAGAGACAGTTGCATGGCGTTGCTACATTCGCTGGTTGGGGCCACCAAGCTTTGAGAGCGAGATTTCGCGGACGTGGGGTATGATTCTTCGCGGACCAATGCTGGCACTCCTTCTGTATCAGCAGAATGAGCGATCTCTTTAATTGGAGGGTGGGCAGTCGCGTTCGTTGCTTGTTTCTCGGATATATCTGCCTCTTTTCTCTTCTGTGCCATTAACACCTTCTCTGCTGTCATCTCTAGTAGGGTATCATCATCTGTGCGCATCTGAATACTTCGGTGGAAACCACGTATAATGCAATCAGCGACTTCGAGGTCAATGGGCCTCACATCTATAAGCAGAGTCAGAATCTAATATTTGGGAAAAGAAGGGCATGACAATATAGGGATGTTCAGGAAATGAGAATATACTGACCTACGAGTGCGTTGAGTTTGGCTGCGCACTCCTTGTACTGCCTATCGGTCATCATATCCAGGTTCAGTTGTGCTGCTCTTAACTTGACAGAGCTCCAGTTCCTCGGACGTCGATCCCAGGAAGCGTGCTCGGGGTTGCACGGAAAGGCATGTTCATTGAAAATTAGATTTTGCCGTTGACTTTCGGTTCCAGGTGAGGAATGGGCGCCTTCAAGATGCGAAAAGACCTCTTGTATATGGCTTACGTCCAATAAAAAGTCCTCACAATGACCCTGCTGCAGATGTCTCTTGAGTTATCATCAGTATTTGAGTCCGCAGTTATCTGCTCAGATTTTATTCACACGAACCTTTGAATCGAAAAAGTATTTGCCGCAATTCCTGCATGGGAGCCTCTCTGCCTTCTCAACAGTTTTATTTGCCTTGCGCCGTTCGATGGCCACAGCCGCTCTGGAAGCTTGGGAGAAATGCCGAGCAGCAGACGAGGATATTGGAGAACTAAACTGGGTCCAGCTCCCCATTTCTTCTTCTGTAAGAAGCGACCCGCCATATTTGTTCTGAGCTAGATCTGTATGCGTCGCTTGAAAGAATTCGTGAGATGGTTGATTGGCAATCCCTGGAGAAGTGTCGTCAAATGGTATTACTGGATTATGCCATTCGTTTACTAAGACAATTGTTAGCCTTTAGGGTCGATACGAAGAAGGGACGAAGACAAATTCTCTATAAAACTCGACAGAGCTCTGAGAAGTGCCGATGCCAATCTTAGAGCTAGACAATAGGCGGGGTCGGATGAAGAGATATCTACCTGGTAAAGCAAGTCCGGCCAATGCAGTCTCTGAATCTACATCCGACAACGGCTTGAATTGTGGCTCGAATGTTGTATCAAAGAAAGGAAGAATGTAATCTTCCGAATTCCACGAGGAGGTCACCGTCGAACTATCTGAAGTCGATAAACCAACACTATCATGCACTTCATCAATATCAGAGCACCCATTTGTACTTCCAGCAGGTTTGCCCTCGCGTAAGATTTCCTGGCGATTCATGTTTGACCGTGCCAGCAATTTTATCGGAACCTGCGGATTTTTGTTTTGAAACATAGGACGAGGGGAATTCGGGGGATTGAAATAAGAAGCAGAAGTGAAAGATGAACTGCTGATTTCTGGAAGATTGATCATTTGTTGCTGTATTGGTCGTCCCGGTCGGGAAGACGACGGACTGCTTCTTGTTCTAGGAGGCCCGAGATGGTAACGCGGTGACGCTAGTCCTCCCAAGGTAGAAAACGTCGGCTGAGAGTAGCCAGGTAGATATTGTGGATAGTTGTGATGGTCAACCTGGAGTTCCAACGTACCGGGGCGGGTAATGCTCATGCTATCTTGTTCTTGTTGTTGCTCCACCATAACATTCTTCATGCTCTGCTGTATTAGGTCGTTTCGCGAGGCATGATTTTTATGGCCTCCAACATCTTGGCCGCTGGGGCCGTCTTGCTGGCTTTGAGGAGGCAATTCAAGTATGACTTTGATGGGAGCCGCAGACTCGTCATGGAAGACCCATTGAGCCCCTGCCATTGTACCTGTAAAGAGGTGCTGTTTTGTATAGTCGAGTTGAATACTACTTCAAACCGACAAAGCTCAGATTCACACTTGAGGGTACTGTGAGAGCTATTCTTTCAGCAATAGATTTCCCCCTTACATAATTGTCGTATTTAGGAGTTCGAAAACAGCACTTACATCAGCAAGGAATGTCCCCGAGGCTTTCTTCAACAGTCCTGCAAGGTGAGTGGACCACTGCAGAACGAGGCTGTGGGTTGTTGCCTCGGTGATTGGGTTCGATCGTTTCGACTTTAGTTTGGACTTGACTCGTACAACACAATGCAAATATCGTCACCATATTGCTCTTGGTGAAGACGTCCTGCAAAGTGTACGCGTTTGTACGACGAAAAGGAGGGGCTGCGCGGACGTCCGGAGGGGCGATAAGGAGGCTGGTGAGGCTTAAAACGAACAAGGATTAATGCACGCCTGCGCAATTCTCAACTTCGAGTACTGCACACGTGACTATGTACCGACGCTGGGTTAAATAATGAGAGGAGGTCGTGCTGTGGACGCAAATGTGCAAATCTAACGTGATTGACCTCTTGCAGGAGGATTTGGAACTTGACATTTTCAATGGATCGTGACGAGCTTTATAAAATGACCCCTAGCGACTTGCTGCTTTTCTTTTCGCACTTCTTCCTCGGCCACAGTCAAATTCTCATTTACCTTCGAACCTAGATCCAAGACAACCTCAGGCTATATCAGTCTAAATTCTAGATCTGAATCGAGAAAAGGGTCTCTCGTCCCATCGTCCAAAACTCCAAAGCAAAGCATGTCTGAGAGCTCTTCCTATACCATGATATCCGGCTTTTACTATCAAAGGACATTCCCAAGGTACGCAAAAATCTCTGCCCAGTATCGGCGTATTTCTTCTAACTTTTATTCGCAGTCAGGAAACCCAGGCGGAGCCGTCGATGTCCCTAGACAGAAGTGTCTATGACATGCCGAATGTGATTGAACGTCTTGCTCGAGGACATAGAACAACGGAAGAGGAATATGTGAATCGGGCCACACAGCACATCAAGGCTTTTGATCGGGCATTCAATGGGCATCAAGCAAGAACGACGGAGTTCTATGCTAGATTTTGACGGAGCGGTGCATTAATTTTGGGATTGGGCCACTTGGCAAATCAAGGCGTTCGTGATAATGTTTACTGGCCATTGGAAACGAGAATCCAAGTTGCAAGCGCGGTGTTGAGGGTGTCAAGAAATGATCCCACTAGGCTGGAACTTTCCATTCGGAGTTTTGAATTGTGCTTTTGGATTAATACACGCTGTAGATTGCTTGTATCTTCGCATCTTACACTCCTTTATCACCACGTTTCCCCTCCCTCTTCTCCCTGTCCTCCCGACTGCGACTCTTCTGCAAAGTCATCTCCTCGATCCGCTTCGACCTGACCCTTTGCAGCGACCTCGGCAGCTCCTCTTCACTCTCTTTCTTCTGCCTCTCAAACTCTTCATTCTCGCTTGGCTTCTTCTCCCCACCCGAAAACGTCGTTGTCCTCCTTTTCCTAACTTGCGGCTCCGGAACCGCATCCCTCTCCTCATTCTGCTCATCGCCCACCATAACATCCGGCCCTCCCTCTCTTCCTATTTCATCGTCTTGAGCACCACGATCGATGCGGTTGACATATTCTTGATAAGTAGGCCTCGTCAACATTCCACTCCGAAATTCATTAGCACCCACCAGCAACTTCACAAGATCAATCAACTCCTCAAGGTACTCAATAACCTCAATCTGCCCGGCGCTTGCCGCATTCCAACTCAGGAATTTCTGCCGCACAACGTGCTTCACCATGCTCATTTCAATCTCGGTCCTTTCACTATCCGCCAACTTCTCAGTACCACCTGCGAGCACAACTTCTCTTACAGGATTTACCATGCGGAGATGCGCGAGACGGGCAGAAGGCAGGAATTGCGGGAGTGGGAGTTTAGTGGTGAGCGCTTCGTGGACCGCGAACAGGATCAGCGTTATGCTGCCCGCGACGTTGCGGCGGTAGGGATAGACTTTCTCATTCAGTTCCTCGAGGACGCTGGAGCCGTATTCTTGGCGCAGATGCAGCATGTTGTCCATCCTGTCTACGACTGCATACAACACATAAAGTATTTCCGCGTACACGAGAGCCAGGCCTTTGAATGAGCCTTTTAGACGAGGTTCGTTGGCGCAGAAGGGGAGGAAGGTTTGCGCTGCTGTGAGCGCGCCTTGGGCTTTTCCTTTTGCGCGTTCGAAGCGAGCGTAGACGTCGGCGGAGTGGACGTCGACGTTTCTTTGCATTTCGATGCCGTAGGCGAGACAGGCTTCCATTTCGCTGATCTGGCGGATGGAGGCGGCGAGGGATTCGACAAGGCGGTCTCGTGCTCGGACGGGGAGAAAGGTGACTTCGACGATGAGGGCTACGACGCCACCGATGAGGAATGCGATGAGTCGTTTGAGGAAGTTCTCGGTTGCGGTTCCTGGGACGGTCCTGTCTACTGTTGCTAAGGCGACGATGCTCATGGAAATTATGGAGACCATTCCGGCTTTGATATATTTGCTTCCAAGCTGGATGTAGGTTGAGGGAATGATCCCCACGACGAGAATCACTACGCAGACAACCCGATTCCCGTTGTGGGCTTGATAGGCAGCATAACCCCAGACACAACCTATCGTCGTGCCAACTGCTCGTAGCGTGAAGGTCATGACTGACGTGCCGATGGCAACTTCAGTGATCAGCACGAGCTGGAGTGCAGCCCACAGTCCTCGGTTCAAAGAATACCATTCATTCCATTGATGCAAGAATGCCGGCCAGGTGACAAGGAAGACAGCTATCGTAAGCTTGAGAGCATATAGCAGATCGTCACTTCTAACCAAGTATTCGATGACGTCTGCCAGACCATTTCGCAGGCGGTGGGTCAATCCGCTCGCCTCGGCCTTCTCTGATAACGCCTTACCTGTACGTCTTCTAGGTGGTGGTGATTGAGACTGAGATTCTGTTGGAGGAGCAGATTCAACACCTTTCTTCTTGAGAAGACGTTCCTTGCTGTTGATGGAATCGTCATCCTCCTGATTATCATCCCTCTTCCCGGTTCGTGCATCCTTTCTGCCTTGTTCAGGCAAAGCAAGAGCGTCCTCTTCGCCACCAGAAACAAGCCATTTCTGCCAATTGATTTGAGGGGCGTAGAGTCGTCGTCGATCGTGTCTCGCTTGGCGTTTCTCAACCAATATTCGAGACTGGTTGAGCATTTCCAAAGTATGCAGAGCAGCTTGACGGAGATTTAAGAGGAAAGATGAGATTAGGAATGTTTCCATGCGAGGCATAATATCAACTTGCGGATGGTCTAGATCGCGTAGCGAGGCGGCGCCTTCTAGAGCCGTAGCAGAATCTTTGTCAAACTCTGCTATAGCCGTTGTCAAGATGTCAACCCGGATGTCGATTTCAGCAAGCTCGATACCGCTTGGTGCTCGAGCCCCGGAGGGTAGCTTTGGTACATCATAGCAGTATGCTAAGCATGAGGTTACGACATCCACACTTCTGTCAATCTTCTCCTGAAGATCGACCAACGGTTTTGAAATGCGAGATACAAGATATCTCAGTAGCTCCACATCGCCAGATTGGATCTCTTTCTTCGGCTTGACAAGTTCTAGATCTTCAATCTCTCTTTCCAGCCTCGTCTTGCTTTTGTTCTTCTTCTTCTTCTTCCTCTTGTCCTTATTCTTCTCATCCGTGGACTCGTCATGCGAACCATCAACACCAGTACTAGGTCTTGAGGACTCGTCTCCAGGGATGATATTTGCGGTTTCAGTTACACTTTTCGGTTCATGCTCTTCCTTAGCCTCTTCGTCTCTCTTATCACTTTCATCGCCCATGAGTGCATACTTGCTCTCGCATGCTCCAATCAGAGCAATGGTATTCGCTACCAGCTTCTTCATGTGAGTGTCGCTGATTGGCTTCACATCTCTAGGAGGCAAGACTGCCCACGCTAACTCAAAATTACACTCTTGCTGTGCTGCCTTGCAGCTAGCAAGCTGCGTGCGCAATTTGGCCTTCTGATCAGTCAGAGACTTGAGCTTGACGGGCTCCGGCTTCGGGGCCTCAATTGCCTTCGTCTCGTCCTCGGCTGAGTTCTTTTTCTTGAACAACATTCGGATCCTTTCGAGCAATGGATGCTCTTCCTCGTTAGGCTTCTCCTTTGGCTTTTCTGCCGAAGTTGGTACATGAGCGAGGGCTTCACCAGGCGTATCGTCTTCTTTGTCCTCTTCCTTCTTCTCACCGCCTTCAGCAATGCTGATAAAATACTTCCCCGCATCCCTCAAAGCACACACCGTCTCCCCAAGCGTCTCAATGGTAGTTACACCAAGAAACCCACTGGAAAACTCCGGGAAAACCAACGTATTAACCAATAACAGCACCCCAGACGCCGTCAAAATCGGATACAACAGCTGCGTAACTCCCAACTTCGTGACCGCAGTCGCTGTGCTCGTCAAGCCTACCACAACAACAATAACCAGCAACAGCACAAAAATAAACAGTCTCGGTGTATGGCTTCTCAAAAATCCATGAACCATCAACGCCGCCACCAAGAACAGTCCTTTTATAGTGTACGCCGCGGGAGGGTTATGTCCGTACACAAGACTCGAGAGGTACAACCCAAATGAAGACCAGCCTATGCCAACCAATGACCCAGAGACAGCGAGTACTAGTGCTTCAGCCATCTGCCCGAATCGTCGACCGGGATGTCCGAAGACGGTGGTGATGGGTGCTAGGTAGGCGGCTTTTCCATACACGCGGACGACGGCTGGGAGCAAGGCGATTATGATGGCAATTGTGGTTGCGAGAGTGTTCTTCAGCATCCGCTGCCAGAGGTGGTTCGTGAGAAGGTTGCTCCATATTGCGTCTGCGCGTTTTTCGAGCCATGAAAGGAAATCTTTTGGTGCTTTCTTGGTTTTGGAGGAGAGGCCCATTATGGGAAGGGTTTATGGGGTTTGGATAGTTTGTCGAATTCCGTGGGCGGCCGTGTTAGTACAGGAGGGTGGAGATGCGTCGTCATCGTATTTGGGGGGAGAGTCGGTGCAATGTTCGACGCATAAGTGGGTCAATGGATCTTCCAGAGCATTAAATATTATTAGGGAAGGTGAGTGACCCAGAATATGTACAAAAAGGCACGATGTTGAAGCTGTCGAAGACTTGTGGAGCTCTGAAAGATTTTGTCGAAGGTTGATATTCGGTTGCGCGACTTGATATCTCGACCACCG
This sequence comes from Hyaloscypha finlandica, assembly GCA_021399475.1. NCBI lineage: Eukaryota > Fungi > Ascomycota > Leotiomycetes > Helotiales > Hyaloscyphaceae > Hyaloscypha > Hyaloscypha finlandica. The sequence goes on along the minus strand of JAJTUR010000046.1, from coordinate 243,286 downwards.
TATATCCACCCCTCGTGCCCCGCCATCGAGATTCCAGGCCACCAACTTGTAAGTCAGCCAGACAACAAACCAACGTCTTTTCAATAGCAAGAGTAGCTCTTCAATCTCCATCAAGATGGCGCCCTCTTCATCCCTCATAGTAAGATTCTGTTCTTTCCAACTGCAACAGATCCCTAACCCCCACCAGGCAAAGCTCAAAGTCCAACTAAAGCTCTCCATCGCGCGCCTGCGAATGGTCCAACAAAAAGACGAAGCGGTATCCAAACAACAACGTCGGGCAATGGCCCAACTGCTCGAAGCCGGCAAAATCGAGTCCGCAAGAATCCGCGTGGAGAACATAATCCGATCTGACATCACCACCGAGCTGCACGAAATCCTCGAGCTCTACTGCGAACTCCTTTTGGCACGAACAGGACTCATGGAATCGCCGACCTGTGACCCAGGCCTGGAGGAGGCGGTCAAATCACTGATTTATGCGGCGCCGAGGACGGATGTTAAGGAGCTGCAGCAGGTGAGGTTGTTGCTGGTGGAGAAGTTCGGGAAGGAGTTTGCGCTGGAGGCGGTAGAGAATAGTGATGGGAAGGTCAGTGAGAAGGTGCTTAAGAAACTTGCTGTTACGCCTCCTGCACCAGAGCTCGTAAACGGCTACTTAGAAGAGATTGCGAGGACATACGGAGTAGATTGGCCGAAGAAAGCGAAGGAGGAACTTGGGGAGCCGCCAGGGTATGATGATGATGATGACGATGAGAATCCGAGTGGAGGGCAGGCGCAGAAGAATTTGGAGGAGCCGATTTTGGCGGATGGGGGGAAAGTGGGTAGGGAGAGAGAGGAGAGAGAGGCGTTGAGTAAGGCGACACCGCCGAGGAGTTTTGGCCCGGGCAGTCCGTTAAGGGTTAATCCACCAAGTCCGAGTACGGATAATTTGCATCCGAGGGTCAAGGGCACACTGGATTTGAAACCGGCGAAGAAGATGCAGGATGCTAGTGCGGGAAAGGGGACGCAGAGCAAGGGGCCCGTTGGGGGGATGATACCAGATGTGGATGAGTTGGCGAAGAGGTTTGCGGCGTTGAAGAAGTGAGGTGATCAGGAAGGTAATGCATACTCGGAGTATTGGCGTCAGGGAGACTTGGGGGGTTAATAGTATTCATGAATGAAGCTAGGATTCGGAGTCTCTGAATGCCTAATTGTTCTTTTCTACATTGGAGGGTGTACGAGACCACGGAACATTACCAGTTCATCAGATTCGCCCCCGCTTCTCAGTAACTTCTAGGTAAGCCCAAAACCTTCTCCCCAACATAGTTCATGATCATCTCCCTCGACACCGGTGCAATCCTGGGCACAAAACACTCTCTTAGATACCTTTCCACATGATACTCCTGCGCATAACCCATTCCTCCTAAACTCAACACACTCCGCTCACAAGCTGTGAATGCAGCTTCAGCTGCCAAATATTTGGCACTGTTGCAAGCAACTCCAACTGCTGTTTGTGTGATGCTTTCATCAATCGTCGATTGGTCGTAGAGCCTCGCAGCATGATATGTTGCTAATTTGGCCGCTTCAAGATGCATATAGGCATCTGCCAGAGGGTGCTGAATCCCTTGGTTCATGCCGATGGGACGCCCAAACACAACTCTTTCTTTGGCGTACTTCGAAGCTCGGTAAAGTGCAGCATAGCCAAGTCCCAACGCCTCTCCAGCAAGCAGACACCTCTCGGCATTCATTCCATGCAGCACAATCCTGAATCCTTGACCTTCTTTCCCAATCAATGAATCCGCTGGAATTGTGTAGTTATCAAAGAAGACCTCGTTAGCATCTATTGCTCTTCCTCCCATTTTCCTAATTCTCCTGAGCTCCAGTCCAGGTTGCTTGGGATCGAAGTCGATGAAGAAGAGAGAGAGACCTTCTGAGGCTTTCTTGACTTCTTCTAACGGTGTTGTTCGGGCAAGGAGAACCATCTTGGTTGCTACTTGAGCTGACGAAATCCATATCTTCTGGCCGGAGATTTTGTAATTGTTGCCATCTCGGACTGCTTGAGTTCGAAGCTTCAAGGTCTCCAGACCTGTATTCGGTTCTGTCACCCCGAAACAAACTCGCCACTCGCCATTGATGAGTTTTGGCAGCATCCGTTTTCGTTGCTCAGGAGTTGCGAATTTGGCGACTGGTTGAGTTGCATATACATCTTCTAGGGAGTGAGTAAATACACTGAATTGGAGCCAGCATTTCTTACTTGCATGAATTGACTGAGCTCCGGCCATACCAGCACCGCTCCTACAGGGATTTAGAACTCCAAGTAGTGAAACAAGTTTAAAATAAACTCACTCTGAAATGGTGTGTAACATCATCGTTGCCTCTGAGATGCCCAGCCCAGACCCACCCAGTTCCTCCGGGAGAGCGATGCCAATCCATCCATCCTTTGATAACGCCGCATGTAACTCATGGGGATACTCTCCTGATTCGTCGTGTGCAGCCCAGTATTCCTGGAGCCCTTTCAGAACAAGATACATAAAATAGTGACTAGATTTACGAACTTACATCGGGAAAGTTTGAGCATATTTTGGCAATTGCTTCTCTAACTTGTAATTGAGTATCTGAGAATCCACTTGTTTCCATCAATGTATTTGATCGGCGTGGGATTGAAATTGAAAATTGTTTTGAACCAGAAAATGGGATGCGGCTGCGGCGACCAGGGGCTAAGCCGACCCATCTTGGGACAATTCGCTGCATTCTGAGCTGTTTGCCTGAATGCAAAGAAAAGTATACGGGAGGTTCACTATTTGAGAAAAACTGAAACGGGAAGAAACAAATGAAATACTGGAATAGGGAAAATGGAAAAGAAGCACAGAATTGAAAGAAGTTCAGGAAGTGGCTTTCCCCTCGAGGCTGGTGAGGGGAAGTTCTTGTTCCCGATAATTGCCGGCTGCGGGTTTTGGCTCCCAGGTCACGTGCCAATCGCGTCCATAGTCCGAGCCAAGGGAGCTGCGACCAAAACAATGATCCGAGATCTCCAAACCCCTTCGACTCGACAGCTTCAGCATCCAACCACACCAACAATTCGATACTTCGCCAGTACTAACATAGCTTCACCCTTATACGACATGATCTTATGATCACGAACTCGAAGATTTCATCGACTTTGTGCTGTTGACAATAGCTCGACGCGCATTGTTTTGATTCGAGATCATGGCGACGATGCGAGCAAACCCGCGACTACAGGTCGGATCAGCATCATGGATAACAGAAGAACGGACTGCTGCGCTGCAGTTAGTGAACGCAGAAGCTGAAGAGTTTAGCTTTTCTGCGCGAAACGATGTCGATTGGCTGAATGAGCATATGGCTGAGATATTCAGCAAAAACCAAGTGTAAGTAAACAAGCTTTCACTCCTGGAACTCGCTGATCGAATCATTGCAGAAACGTCGCGGAAATCTTCAAAACACCTGGCAAGCTACGCGGAAAGACACCACGAACAGCTCGAAAGGTCAATCCCTTGGAGGCGCGCCCAGTAAGTCAGGTCGAACGCGAGTTGTAGCTCTAGCTAATACCAGACAGCCATTATCAGATGTCTTTTCAGCGACACCACGAGGAGCCCCGAGTCCATTCAAACAAGCGCATTTCGAACGATCAGTTGCTACATTTCAAGTAGCTGAAGATCTACCAACACCGGAAGAGGAGGAGCCTGTTCCAAGCGCAACCGAGCCAGCACAACCGTCCCCGCCGAAGCCTCCCGTCCACAATACTCAAGATTCAGGTTACCATGGCAGCCAAGCAGATGAGGCAGCCTGCCATATTCAGCCAGCAGCTCACCAACCGACACCGAGAGTTTCCCCAGCACGAGTGTCTCCTCTGAAATCTCCTCCTGAGGCTCCCGAGACCATTGAATCCGAAGATGACACAAATGTGGTCATATTGGGTCGGGACTCTGAGGAACGGGAAACAACAGCAACAGATGGATCATTCCACTCTGCTAAAGAGGAGCAGACGCGGAAGTTAGCAGAAGTCGTGCCAGAGCCAGAAGTTGATAAGCCCAGCCATGAGCTGGAACAGATCTCACATCCGGTTCTCGAGTCACCGCTTCAAAACCGTTACCAACCCCCACCATCACCACAGAAACACTCGCCTACGCGACCTACCCCAGCAAAATGCTCTCCACCAAAACCATTACCTGTCCCTGTTGAACAATTACCCCAACCTTTCACAGTCGAAGAAGACGAGCAAATGCACGATGTTCAGTCTCCATCCGAGGGGTCGAGCCCAATCAGACCTATTCGCAAGAAGAGCAGCTTCAGCTTTGCATCTTTACCCGCTCGAGAGCCGCTCACAACGAAGCAGAGTATTGGCAACCGTGTTTCGCGCACCAGCCATATCGATCCATCGAGGACTAGCTACTTCGGTCGATTGACAGGAGGAAAGAGTCTAGGGAATGCCAGACAAGAGGATAGAGACGAAGATGATATGGATATTGATGAACTTAATGGCCCGGAAGCTAGAGATGACACTGATTCTAAGATGACTCGTCTTCATAACAAAACCTCCACCCAAAGACTTCAAGATCAGATTAGCATGCTTGGAAAATCCCAATCCAATGTTCGACCATCAAAATCGATTGCCAATGCGGCGCCCGTTCAACCAGAACCTGTCCAGGCCAGCCACCCTCCAACAACTCATGAGACACGACAAAAATCGCCCCTCCGCAAAGAACGCCCTCCGCCGACACCCGGAGCCTTCCCTGAAGATGAAGACAGCTGGATTGGACCCCCGAATGCTGCGGCAGCCGAACCATCAATTTTCAGTCCTCGTCCCCAAATACCCAAGAGTCATTCTACAGATGTAATGGAGGGCATCCATGGGAAGGATAGCATTGGTGGCGCTCAGTTCAACATTCCAAAACGAGGAGACCAGCATAGAAAATCTCCTGTCCGAGAGCCTGTCATTCCAGAAAGAACAACGAGCACTCTTGGTCACATCAAATCAGTGTCTACTTCAGTTCTCAGATCTCCCAAGAAAGCAGGCTCTCCTGGACATAAGCAGGCTATCTCTGTTTCCAACCCAAATCCATCGATTGGCTCAAACGAACTCGAATCTACAACTCCGCCGAAGTCTCCTTCCCGAAGCTATAGAGGCAGCCCATTGAAAGCAGCAAAGGACAAGTTCTCTTCTATTTTGAAGACTTCGAGAGGCTTGTTTGCTAGCAGCGCTGCCGTCAGTGCTGAAGCCAAATCCTCGACACTATCTCCAGTCAGCACGCGCCTGGGCATAAACCATGCGCCCTCTTTCGAAGATATTGTTTCGCAGTCCAGCAAAAGCCCTTCCTATCCGACCCTGGATCGCCATAACGAGAGAGCACCTGACAGCCCAGGTAAAGCCAGCTCCCGAAAGACTCGAGCATCAACAGAGCGGGAAGAACGACGAAAACACGAAGAGGCCAGAGAAGCTAAGGAGGCGAAGGAGGCACTGAAGATGGCCGATCAACTCGAAAAGGCCCGGATGAAGGTCAAGGAAGAAGCAAGAGTCTTTCACCTCGAGAAAGAGCGAGTTGCTGCGATGCAGAAAGAGGTTGCAGCTCGTAAAGAGAAGGAAGCCCAAGCCAAGGCAAGCCATGTTGACGTTCCGAGAGCAACTCGAACCAGCCCTCGCAAGACCAAGGCACAATTGGAGGCCGAGGGAATTGCTGCAGCTGCCGCTAGTGTGGATGAGCTCGCTGGGAGAGATGTTGAGATGCCAGATGCTTCTCACGCTATGCCTCCACCGGCAATTCCTCGACCAAAGTCGCAAATTGGTCGGCCTGGGGCAAAGCGACCACTCAAACCGGCAAAGGATCCTCTCACAAAGGCCAAGCCTCCCACAATCATCAGGGTCGACACGGGTTCTCAACGTGGCCACCAATATCATCCATCAAACTCAACGCTTGCTGCATCTTTGCAAGACTCGCTGGCATCTTCCCAACAGCCGACCCCATCTCAAGGTCTGAGACACAAGGCCAGTACTAGCTCTATTCAAAGCAAGGCATCCACGAGCAGCTTCAAATCTGCTGCTACCAAAGCATTGGAGGCTGCCGCAAAAAAGAAAGAGCAGGATGAACTTGCTGCGCAACGTAAGAAGGAGGCTAAAATGGAGATTGAGCGACAACGTGCTGCCATCAAGGAGGAAGAGCGCCGCAAGGAAGAACAGCAGCGCCGACAGGAAGCTGAGCGCATGAAGGAGTTGCAGCGTGAGAAAGAACGTGCAGCCGCTGCAGCAGATGCAAAGAAAGCTGCTTCTCGACAGGCAATTGAGAAGAGAAGACTTGAGATGGAGAAGGCCAAAGAGACCAGAGCCCCGCCACCAGCGGTCCGACCACAGCCGGGTGGCGATCTCACGCATGCAATGCTCCAGGAGAAGGCACTGCCAGCCGTCCCAGCCCCGCGCGCCGAACTGGCACAATCAAAGCCACCGCGAATGGCAAACGCTCCTGCTCAACGGCCCCAACCTCAGGAGGATCTTGGCCGTTCAGTCAGCTCTACATTGCAAAACACTACCAAGGCACCTCCCAAGCGACCCCTCCAACAGGAGTCAGAAGACCACCACCCTCGCCCTACGCTTCAGCGCAATGGACCTTCCTACCAACACAATGAGCAGCAATCCAAGCGCCGCAAGACGAGCCAAGAGTTTGATGATGACGAAGACATGACTGAGCCCCAGCCGAAGATGACTGCACCTCCCATTAGGCAATCTAGCAGCCGTCCAAAGGTATGCTTCCAGACTGATGGGTTGAGAATCATTGTACTAATTATCTACAGGAAATGCAAACCAAGTCGCTGTTTCCCAGTGGATACGCCCCCGCGCCAGCTGCAGGTAACCTCCAGAGGTCTACTCTTATCTCACAGCATAATATGAACCAGGCAAAGGCCACCCACCCCATGGATATGGCGCAGGTTTCGAAGGCTCCAATCCCTTTCGCATCAAGCTCGAATCAAGTCCATAATCAAAACCACAAGACACCAGCTCGACCGGGTGCTCCGAACGGCGGGGCTAAGTCAGGAGCGAAATCGGCGGCGAAGTCATCTCCACGATATCAAAACGGAGAGAATATTGAGCTGCCAGAGATCCATACGGACTCAGAGGATGAGGATTCTGCTGATGAGAATTTCGATGCGCCTAGCTGGACGGATTCTCCGGCTCTCCGAAAAGCCATCGCCAGACAGGAGCCTATAGACCCTGCCACAATATTCGGGCAACCAGGGCCGCTGAACATGGAGGAGGTGTTCAGCAAGAGTAAAGATAGATGGCACAAATTCCGAGCCAGGACGTCCAGTGCCAATTGGACTGGACAGGATCGATTGACCGAGGATGAGGTCAGAAGAGATTTGGAGGGCAGAGATAGAGTGAGAAGACAAGGGGGATGGACGTATGATTCTATGGTGTAGGAACATGGGTATGAGAAAGAATGCATTGATGAACGAAGATTGGGGCGGAAAGGACTGAAGAGGCTTTGGAAAATGCATACATTAGGATGATTTTGTGTTGTGTAGATTCTTTGGAGAAGCATGCATGCATTCATTCTTCGTTATGGTGTTTGGAGTATGGGGGATGAATGAATGGGGTATTGATTGATGAATAGGAGTAATGAACACGAATGATTCTACGCTTTCTCACCTTGCCCATATGCTGCATTTAGTATTACATGCAGCCTTACTATATCTTCCTGTACATGTGGGTAGCTGACAACGCCTTGCATCAGGGACACCAAGCAGGAGAACGATGCCATATCACGTGCCTCTCCCGATAGGCTGAAGTTACCTTAGGTTGCAGGGATGTTCAAGCTTATCGAGGCAGCCGGCGGCGGGAAACGCAGCGGAAGATCTGCAGCTGACTTGGCTAGCCGCCACAGCTGGGCAGCAGCTGGGAACAGTGCAACACAGCGCAAGAACGGAATCAATTGACCATTTATCTCCTCCTCAGAGCATGTTGGAGCCTCGAAGACCGTCTTGCAAGGCTATGGTGATGTCATTTGGCCGTCAGTGTAACCTTAATCGCTGGGCTGTGCTCGGCTAAATTTGAATATTTACCAAAGAGCTGGCTGGCGGCTGAGCAACGCTGTTTTTCGCGTCGTTGCACAAGGCATCGCAACCACCATCTTTTCAACGACATCACCCCGCAGATCCTGTGTAATACAACAAACTCCTCGAGCGCCGGCCTGTTGTGATCCATGGCTCCCGCCTATTTGAGCGCGCAGAAGCATTGAGTCGATCGTTCTTTGGCAAAGAGGAGGTCGCGCCGCCACCAGAACGCAGAGCGGTGCTCTCCACGAGCAGGGCTAAACTCCATTGTACGAAGGCAAAACCGAGAAGGAGGGGATCTGTACCACCATCTTGACGGCTTCTGGGTATCGCTATCGCGTGCTTCTCCACCGTATCCTTCCGGGTGAGGGACAACAAGCGTGGGTTCTACAGGCCAGAGTGGAAAGGAGAGGAGAGAGGATATTTGGCTCGCTCGCTGGGCTCACTGAGAAGGGGAGCGTACCAACGGCAGGGTAGCACGCGGTCCGGAGCAGCAGTACATACTGAGAAACCTTCAAGGAGCGACACTTGCACGCAACGGCGGATTGCTGGGTGGACTGCGCTGGCGTGTACAGAATCGATAAGGGAAAGCGAACAGCAGAGCATATCTATCCACAAAGTGCTTCTCTTCTTTGAGCAGAGCGCCGCGCATCTATCTGCCACGATTATCCGAAAAGGGTTGGTGCAGTAGAACAGGACAAGGCTGCTGGGTACAATCGATTTCCGGAAGCGAAAAGAAGATTGACAGAGCACTACCGTCAACCACCAGTTCAAGTCACAACATCCTTCTTCCACCACCCACCGCGGACTATATGAGCACCACAATACCTCCACAACCATCTGAAAGCACACCAAGGTGTGAGCAGGGAAGGCAAGATGGTCAAGGCAGACCTTACACGGGATTACTATGGTGATCTAGAGCTTGCGCCTTCGGCTGATGTTGTGGAGATCAAGAAGCAGTTTAAGAAGCTTGGTATGTGATCCGTCTGATCTTGTTCCGTCTGTTCATGTACCGTCCTTTGTTTCTTGCTCGTCCTATGTCGATCCGTCGGATCTCTTTGCTTTCTTCTTCTTGGTCCGCCTGGTGTCGATCAGTCGGATCTTTTGGCCTTTGGCCATAGGATGGTACAAGGACGATGGACAGCTTCTGTACCGTCTGATGTCCTTCTGTCAGATCCCTTCACCTTCGATAGGCAACCATTATAGCGTCCCGTGTTTTCACTTTTGATCAGACGGCTAACTTCAGCCTTGCAGCACTCAAGTACCATCCAGACCGCAACCCAGGGCAAGAGAATGAAGTCACAGCCAAATTCCAACGAATACAATCCGCACACGAAGTTCTCATTGATACTACGGAAAGAGCAAAGTATGATGCCAACCGAGTCAGGGGCTCCACCTTCCGGAACACCTATGCTGGGGCTTCTGGTATGCGAGGAAATCCTTGGTCGAATGTAAGCTCACAATATCCTACGCCTCCGAAACCCCCAACCTCCGCCCGCAAGACACAACCACCACCGCCCTCATCTGGTGCAGAGCGCTACCGTAAGAACTTCCAAGCTCCACCGGCATCCGCATATCAGGCAGCACAAGAAGGACCGCAGGCTAGAAAGGCTACGTATGAGGGATGGGAGAATCTGAGACACAATAAGGCCACCGAACATGGACCTGGCAAGACGTGGAAATCTCCACAGCCTCCACCGAGAGGTACTCCAACATCTGGGCGAGAAGAGAGCAATGCTAGGTCGCAAAGACCTGTTCCCCCAAGACCAGAGAGTAGCAGCCAACATCAGCGGAGTCACAGCTCGAGTGCTGCAAATCGGAAAGGCTTCATGCCCAACACGCCCGGCGGTGATGAGCCTCCAGCACCGAGAGGAAATTACTTCACGCAGCGGGACAAGCCAGGCGTCGCTCCTGATCTACCCGCTCGAGATACTCCGCCTTCCACGCATCATGCTGGTCCCGATCCCCTGAGACAATTCCGACAAAAAGAAATGCCAACCATGGAGCCAAGATTGAGCACGCCTTATGCGACGCAGGGAGGGGAGAAGTTCAATCCCTTCGAAAGTGCTAATATCTACAGATCAAAAAGCACCCGAGAGCGAAATGATACGTCTGATCCCACAATGAATGGTTTCTCTCCTACGACAGATGATCCACGTTTCAAGCCGCCTCATCGTGCTCGCTCTTTTGCTGAACGAACTACACCACGCAATTCCAAGCCTTACGCTGCCAGCGTGGATGATACCTCTGATGAAGAGGTACGACCTCCTCGATCAAGCCACCGATACCGCTCTACGACCCCACAGCAACCCCGTGGTGCTCCACCTCAGCCAGATCCCACTACAAACGATCCGAGTTCCTCAAGTAAGCCAAGCAAAGTCTCGCAGTTCAGACAATGGATGAAGGAAAATCCAAATACAGAACCCCCACCTAACGGTTTTCCTCCAGATGGACCCCCTCTACGCTCTGGTCAGGCCAAGACAGATGCAAACGGCAATCCTTCAATGTATGAGAATTCTTCGTTCTTCTCCAGAGACAATTGGTTCAATCATGCAAGAAAGCAATCTTCATTCGAAAACAGTCTCCCGACAGTTGCGGAGAGCAGCTCTTCAATACCCCCATTTCCACTTCGCTCATCTTCCATGAAGCTCCCGTCTTTCTTGAAGAAATCTCGACCAACGACACCTCCCAGTGGAGTCGCACTTGATCCAAAAGATCTCAATGCGTTTGAAACTCTTCAGCGCAATGTTGTCGACGATCTTCTCAGCAGCAAGAGAGCAAGTACGGGTCAAATACCTCAGTCTTACACCCCGACTGGGCTTTCTACCTCAAGGTACAGCAATCAGGGTCAACCAGTCAAATCCGACGGGCCGCTGCCATCATACCCGAATATCAGAAGCCAATTCACATACAAGGGGTGTGCGGCGGAAGCGCGAACCCCTTCTAAGGTCAACAGCAGATTCGCGCCAAATGAACTCAATCCTGCTGAGGCGGGAAGCCCCACCAAGAAGCCCAAGCACTTGAGTGATGACCTCAGTGGACATAATACGGCGAGCGAGCGCCGAGATTCATTTATATCTGATTTGAAAAATAAAACAGAAAATAATGCTAATCACTATCGTCCTTTACCTAGATTCCACTTCGATTATCCCAATGACGCATTTGCAACTACTCAGCCGCCGAAGAATAGCTTCAGTAGTAGTGCGGAGAATATTAGCACGAAGTTTACGCCTGAACATTGGGAGGGAAAGTTTGAGGCTGGTGGAGATTACTTCAAACCGGATCCGAAAGCAGGGCCAGTTCCATCTCCAGCTCGTGGACGTACTCAATCTGGTAGCCGTTCAAGAGGAAGATCACCAATTAAGGTTCGATCTGGGCCTGGAGACATCCCGTCTTTCGCGCCACCAACCGAACCGACACCCACTGAGTCTCCTGGGGCGAAGTTCTCAGCTGAAGAATGGTACCAGACATTCAGGTCTCAGACGTTTGCCCCTCCTCCGCGAACCGCTGCCAATCCCTTGAGAAAGAAAACACCCACCCTGCGAACCACCTTGGGAGGTAAGGCCGCTGTTGTCGACGATGGCAGCTCATCAAATGAAGACAAGCCTCTCTTCACGGGCCGCAAGCCAACCGCATCGCCGACAACGATCACACCGGATCCAATGGATGTCGATACCCCACCGGCAAACCACACTGTCCCTCAATTTACCGCCAGCAAGATCAATGAGAAGCTCTCGGAAGCACAAAAGCGTCCAGCCGAGTCAGCGCCCTCAACACCAACCGATACAGCTGACCTTAAAGTTGGTCTGGACGACCTCAAAATCAAGGATCTCATCACCACTCTCAACATCCCTCAACCACCCAAAGCTCCCGCACCCCCAGCTCCATCTGAATTTGGCAGCCCTACCCAAATCGCATACGATAACTACGTCCAGCGATACGCCACCTACACCGCCGAATGGGATCTTTTCAGCGCCAAATTCCTCCTACACCTGGTGTCGCGGAAGAAGAATGTAGATGCCGCCGGATCGAGGCGCTGGACTGATGAAGTGGCTACAGAGCACTATCGCTTGGGACTAAAGGAAGACCAAGTGGTATTACAACGATGGGTGGAGACCATGGCAGCGCATGAGGGTGTGGTTAGAGAGTTTTGCGTCGTTAGGGAGCGGATGAAGGGGCAGGTTGGAGGGGAGAGTAGCCGTGCGAGCTTAGGCGGAAAGAGAGCGAGTCCGCGAAAGAAGACTCACTAGATCATTATTCAGCTGCGACTACAGACCTTCATCGAACACGCATCTCATTCGACGGGAGTGCTTTGGAACATCGTCGTGGACAATGTCAGCAGCACGATACGTTGTGGTATTTTCTTTTGTTTTCTTTGAAGCAAGCACATATGGCGTGGCATGGTATGCGGGAGATAAGACTTTCTATCTTCCTTCACGACGAGAGATACCTCGGGTTCTTTTAGTTACGGTACTTGCGATGGATTCTCTTTTCTTTAATTGATGCATAGCGAGCGGGCGGGCGGGCGATGGGTTAAGCAAGCAATACATATGGACTTTTCTTCGCGCGAAGCTGGGACTGAGGTTGGGAATGAATCGAATGGAAAGAAAGGATGCATAGCTTGGTGTTTGGTGTATGATTGGTTTCGTCGTTACGTTTGGCGTTCGTGGTAGTTGAGAGGATGGGGTGAAGGGGAGGGAGGGATGTGTACACGAAGCGGAGTGGAAGTGAAAGTGGAATAGATTCTAGAGCAAATAAAATGCAGATTTTCCATAAGGCGGCAGCGTTCTAGGAAGACGTTGATGCATTCATGAATAAGGATCAAGGACGAGGGTCACCACATATGCCAAGCAACAACCAAGCCAAGCTGACAGGCGGATCGAGGATCGAAGGATCAAGTTTCGCGTACAACCGTCCCAATCTCGAAAACAAAATGGGCTTCACTGTACCCCGTTAAGCTTAAAGATCTTGAGACTGGTAAGGAGTTTGAGACGAGCGTGATAGCGGGATCTGTTGGGATGGCTGCTAGTAATTATATGACTACGTTTCAGCCGAGATCGAGGTGGTGGATGGTGTAAGAGAAAGATGTGAGGAATGATCTAGGTAATGTTCAGTCTTCGGTTCTCACCAGTTCCAGAAAGAGAAAGGTCATGAGATTGCGAATCCTTTTCGACAATCCGCTACACATGAAATATATCCGCTCCCCTCACCCGATGGAGAGACGACAGAGACGTAGAAAGAGAAGCGGTGGCTCGATGATTGCTTTGACAAACATTTATTACCTTGATGCTTGTGAAGAAGATTGGTTGGTTGGATAACGCCTTGCACTTGGCCGGATTAGAGGTCTCTATTTCATGAATTGGGGGTGGGGGTACGTTCTCGTCGAATGGAAACAATGCCGGTAGCTAAAATTGTCTATTCCGGTTATGGTTCTTGACAGCCCTGATATCCCAAGCTCCGTGCGCAAATTTTTCCTTCCCATGTCCACCAAAGAATAACGAAACCTCCTTTCCGCAGAAGAACGCCAAGTAACACCCCCCAGTTCCCAAGTTCGCCTTCCAAGCCATTCCTCTACAGTTGAATAGCACCTTCTCTCCCCTTGAACGCATCCATAACACGCGCCCAAAGTTCATTAGCCTGCTTCATCATCGCCGCTCCCCTGAGACAACAGCTCGCAATACTCAACCCAATCATCAAAATCAAAATCAAAAGAACAATCCCAACGAACTTAAGGAACCCACCCACACTCCCCTTATTCCCAATCTCGGTCTCCGGCAAGCCTTCACAGATGAAGGCAAAGCTGTCGATGTTCGAGATATCTGCACAGCCATCTGTGAACTCCTCGGGGATGTCGCCGAGGTACTTGAGGTCGTCGGGCTTGCAGCCAGGACGTGAGTAAGTGGCGAATAAGGCTTGTGTGCCGTTCGCGCAGACAGCAGGAGACGTGACTTCCATGCTCTTGTACATGAAGCTCCAGACGCAGGTATCGGCTCTTCTCACGGACACGCTGTGGGAGAGTCCCTCCTCAATCCTACAATTTTCAACATAGTATGATTCAACCTTGCCGCCTTGAGGCTTGGAGCTTTGGGGGCTGATACCAGAACCGAAGGTTGGCTTGAGGACTTTCTCGCTGTTGGGATCGACTAGCAGGACAGGCTCTTCATTGTCTTGGGTGGACATCGGTGCGTCATGGTGGACGAGAGGTTCCACTTCAGCGTGTTTATAAGGAGGTAAATCCTCGTACATTCCCATCTCCTTGTCACCGCAGCGGAAGCGCATGCTGCGGATAAGCGAATCCGAACTATAACACTTCGTGGACACGAACGACCCACCCCAGCCTGTGAATCCATCGTTTCCTTCGGACAACTCCTTTCCGCACCCTGGTTCCCTGAACAATTCCAAGAGTGCCTCGGACCCATCTGCGCAGATCGCTGGCTTGTCTATAAAGACGCTGCGGCCTTCACGGCCTTCGAATGCGATGCAGGTGTCAGCAGGAAGGTACGTGGGCTCCTTGGGCTTCCAGATCGTGCAATCGAATGAAGTGTGTGGTGTTATAACGGCGTCTGAGGCTTTCAGAACTGTGGGTATGGGGGTTTTGTTTAAGTTGTAGTTGTAAGGAATAGCTTGGACGTGATGTCTGCTTGCAGTAGCTTTAGACTCTAGGTTATCGCAGCTGAAGATCATCGACCATTGTGCTGGTGTCTTCAAGGACAGACATTTGTCGTGGAGGTCATAGTATTCTTGATTGATGTTTTGATTGTCAGAGCGGAAACTCTGGTTGCCAGTGCAGCTTATCGTGGGGAAGAAGTAAGCCACAGGTTGAGCACCACTTGCGCAGACTGGCATTGTCGTAACCCTGAAGTGGGTGAGAGGGAAATCTCCCCAGAGACAGGTGTTGATAGTAAGAGAGTAAATGGTTGGTCTTCTATATTCTCCGCAGTCGAGCTCCGCTGGGTCGGATGAGGCTTCGACGGCGCTGTGCGAGTCGTACAGGGAGATCTTGGCCGGTCTGTCGTATCCATATAGACGAGTTGCAGTTATACTGCCCACTACTGAGAGTCCCAGAAGCAGAGAGGGAATGTGGACCATGTTGCGCAACGTCGAGAATCGGTAAGGTCCAATATGAGGTAGTTCACGTCGCTTAGGTCGAGAGGTGAAATAGATAGAACGAATGCACGTACTCAACACACTCAACGATCGTGATGTGAAAGAAACTTGACGTCTCCTCAGGACCTGATCGAGGAGAAGACGGGTATTTACCGTATTTCAAGTCTTGGGGCGGGGCGGCGCAGTCAGCGCTAAGTCAGGCAGGTACTTGGCGAACCGGGGGAGTGAGAGGACACGAGCCCCCTTTTTAACCGAGGCGCGACCAACGTTAAGGCGGCAGTGACTACTTGATTTCAGCTTGCCCTCGTTTGGTCAACAGTCAAACCAGGGTTCTGAAACCCAACAAACACGAAATTAAGAGCCAACTCGGATCTCACCCGCGGTTGATCCTAGAATAGAAAGAAGTCGTCCTTTTTTTGTTTTATACATGGCTCAACCCTCTAAACAGCGTAAATAAGACGCTCATTACTGTTACTGGCTATGGTATTCAACATGATAATAATATAAAATCGCCTTTTGAATTGTGACATCAGCCCTTCCCTAGTTTTTCATGGCTGGTTGACCCTAGAATCGAACGAGAAGCACTTCAAAACGAAAACCCCTGCTTAGTGAGCAATAGATATCAAACGAAGCAAAACAATTTTGCAATTGCTTGAAGTAACACCCCATATAAGAAGATCGTCAACAGGATATGTGGTTGATCGGTGCTTGTCAAGTATTGTGAGAGAAACGCTGAGGTCGTGCCTGCGAGAAAATGCAACGCCCACGGCGATACTTCATTCTCAGCCTTGAGACAGATAATCATCACATACAGGGGTGTGAGTGAGGTAATTTATTTTGAAGATTTGAGGCATTGCATGAAATCATAGAGCAAGAGGTGAAGCCTCTAGCATCGTTTATTGCAAATCGCACCTATATTCACATTGCGACCCACCTTCACAATTCACCCTGCTTCAAACTTCTGCTGCATATCGCAAAATTCGTAATGCACCAGATTCCATGAATAACGAGATTCGATATCAGGGTGTAGAGTTGTCATCTCAACTCAAGAGGGGTTGCCTCTCTGCTCCTCATTCAACTTATCTGTACTCACATTTTAGCAGAATATAGCCAAATTCTTGACAGGCGAAGACTCGTATAATCTCGAGACTAGAAACTCATTCTCTGTCCATCTCACATAAAGCATCGAATGGATGCCCGACGCTCATGATTGAGTCTCAGTCACGTGCTTTAATCACATGAGTTGACTACGGTGGCCATCCACTGACAAGACGCAGATCTCCTGGCAGCTCAACCGAGACTCCTTTTCAGGCTGAAAACAACCTCGCCTCCTCCTCCGCACCGATCAGCAAGCCCATCCCAATTCCAACATCCGCGCATGACCGCCAGGATGGTCCCACCACCCTGTGTCCTCCTCTTCCCACATGCCGGTTCGTTCACCTGCAGCACTCAGGCACGTCATAGCACGGTTCACGGCCCTTCATTTTTTCCACCCGTTGTCAAGCTTGAGCCATCATTGACTGAATCAAAATCCCGGGCCATCGTGAAATATGGGTAATTTCAACCGCCACTTTCCAATTCGTCCAGATGCTCTTGTGTCATCTAGAGTCCGTACTTTAATAAGGCGGGGTCGTTGGCTAATGCAGGTCTCCCCTCATCCGTGTGCATGATGTATGGATGGGGCATCCGGAAGAAGATCTGGGATGAAATCGTGGAAGTTTTTTATTTTATTAATCGTAGGTTCCGGGCCAGAGGAGTGGGACCTATATAGATGCTCGTATCGTCCTTTTCCTTGTTCTCGCATTCTTCGTCCAATTGATCCAATTCTTGATTTTCGTTTTGACTAGAAGTTCTGTCAGGTCAAGGTGTTGAGGTATCAAGATGCAATTGTTTACCTTTGCACTCATCGCTGCGAGTGCGGTTGTTTTTGCAGATACCGATAATCATGGTCATCCTGGATGGGGATCGCATTTCGTCCCGACTTTTGACAATTTGGTAACATTCGGTGACAGGTGAGCAAGCAACACCATGTGAAAGAACGGCGCTTACGATTTGATAGCTATACAGACGAAAGCCGATTGGGATACTTCATAAATCACAATGGATCTGCCCCTCCCCTGGGATTGTTGCTCCCAGGGAGCACATTCACAGCAGGCGGAGGAATCACGTGGAATCGATGGGTATCAAACTACACCAGCGCAAAGCTTTACAACTACGCTGTTTCCGGAGCAGTCTGTGACAACAACCAGATCTACCGTTATCTTGGAGCCATCAACGGGCCATTTCCAGACGTCGTGTACGAAGTCAATGCTTTCATCGCAGACAGCAAGTTCGTCAATGCTACCACAAACACGAACACGCTTTACACGAACCGGAAGAGCGATAACACTGTCTATTCCATGTGGATTGGTACCAACGATCTTGGAAGCTATGCCTTCTTGACGGATAGCAGCCTCAACCAGACGACAATCCCGGATTACGTGGATTGCATCTATAGTCGCTTTGATCAGATCTATGCCAATGGGGGGAGGTATTTCGTGCTGATGAACACTGCGCCATTGGAGTTGTCGCCATTGTATGGCACCCCTGGCCAAGGAGGACTCGCTGCAAGTCACTACTGGCCAGACAAGGTCGGATTACTCCTATTTCCCCCAAACTCCTTACTCACACATGCCAGCCCGCAAACATCACCGAAGTCAGTTACAAGATGAAAGAATACACCTCGCTCGTGAACTCCCTCTTCACCTACCGCACTCCCTACGAAGCGGTGGTCGCAAAACGGTACTCAGGGGCCTCATTCGCTGTCTTCGATGTCCACAGTTTAATGGCTGACATCTACAACCATCCGAGCCAGTATCTGTCCATGCCAGCCAATGTCACGGGAACGTACTATTTTTGCTCCCCGTCGAATACGAATTGTACGACGAGTCGTCTGGGACTGGATCACTTCATGTGGTATGACGAGTTGCATCCGAGTGAGGCGACAGACAAGGTGATTGCGAGGGAGTTTGTGAATGTCGTAAAGGGGGCGAGTAAGTATGCTGCGTATTGGCAGTGAGGGGAACTTAATAATGAACACGAATTAATGAAATGGTTGGACGAGAAGACAGTTCTTCCGAGCGAGGTGTCACTGCATATGCCAAGGGGATGTCGTTCGATTCACACGGCTGGAGCCTGGATTATGCTTGGACAGTGAAGCCTCGCCGAAGAAGCAATCCCGATTCGGTATCTTCGTCCCGCATCCGAGCAGCATACACACCTCAGCCACGGGCCGTCCCTTTCGGAGGGTTCTGGCATTTTTGGCTGCTTGCAGTACTACGGCATTTCCCATCACACGGCTGGGGTTTCTATATCAAGATCAGCACCGGGTGGTCTCCCGCTAGGACCCCTTGTTTCTTCTTCTATAACAGGACTTATTATCCAACATCCACGAACTATAGTTCACAGATATCGACCGCTCTGGGTTTGGTATTCTGTGAAAAAAGGGATCCCGCTCCAGTTGTCCACTCCTTCTCAAGTCTACGATACACCTGATTGACCCCCATTTTTATCCTGTCCTCAGTTCCCCCCCATCCCACTCCCCTCTCACACGACCCCTCATCTCATCTGAACCACCCCCCTCCCCTCGTCCGCGGATCACGGCCGCCAGAATGCAGCATCAATGAGCCCGAGCAATGTCGTGCATAAGTAGTCCACAAAAAGCAAGTCGAAGCTTAGCCAGTCATGGCGTTTAGCGCAATATCCTCGTCAAGTTCACCCTTGTCCGGGTGGCACTTTATTCGCCTCCTGCTCGTTAACAACACCACACACAGCGAAATCGGTGAAGTTTCAGCTGTGCAACTTGCACGCTTCACTGGCCCCCCTTTTCTGCCCAGTCAGCCAGTCAGCCAGTCAGCGCTCGCGCCGGCACCCGCACCCGACGCGGCCACTTCGCTGCACCCCAGCCTCCCAGCCTCCCAACTCCCAGCCCCCCCTCCCCCCGACGTCCTGCCGGTCCGAACCCTTGACCAACGCACGCCTCTCCCATCCATCCCCTACCACGACACACCGTCCCGAAACCCACCTGATTGACGTCTCTCGACTCACTCTAATCGCACGTCCTGCCTGCCTGCCCGCCCTATAACGGCCCTCGCAATGCCAGCCGCCCTGTGATAGGGAGCCTCTCTCGGGATGTATGCACCTGCTTATGGCTATGGCCCGGCAAACCCTTCTCCTGCTGCTGCAGCCTTCGTCCCCAATCCGAATGGCGCCCCTCCACAGCAGCAGCAGCACCAGCTCCAGCACCAGCTCCAGCACCACTCCCAGACCCCCCACCATCCTCACCAGCCCCAACCCCAACCCGGCCAGCAACCTCAGCACCTGATGTATAACCCACAGCAATATGGCGGCGGCGTCGGTCCTGCTCCTCACCAGTCGCCCTATGGAGGCGCGGCTCAGCCTGGGCCTGGCATGGGCCCCAATGCGGGTGCGATGGGAATGATGCAGAACAACGGTATGGCGCATATGCCTGGTGGAGGTATGTAGCACAGCATACACAATGCTTCCCCGTCCCAACGTCGATCGTCGCTCGTCGACCTCTCGCTGCTTCGTCTGGCTCGTCACTGCCTGGCATCGCTTGATCACTGCTCGAAGAAGGCGCCGTGGGCTCTGCGTTGCATACAGCAAGCAGGTGCCCGTCAGCAATCCAGACCGAGTACAGGATGTCCAGCTCTCTACCATCTCCTGTCATCCTCTTCCCACGATTGTCTGCTACTTCGGATCCAGCAAACAATGCTGACGCGATTCTTTATAAACAGTGCCTGCATATCAGACCCCATATTCGAGCTCGCCCTACGGGGGTAACATGCCAGCGTCCTCCGGCCCCAACCTCTCCTTCATACCCACGACCTCGAACGCGCCGTCCTACCCCATGAACGCCCCGAACATGAATCCACAACACCAGGCCCAGCGAATGCAGCCTCCCCCTTCCTCATCGACGCCTACCCAGCCTGGCCCACGAGCTTCTCCCTTTGGAAACGTCCCTCAGAACACACCGCCGAATGCCAACGCACTATCGCAATTTTCTACACCCCAGAACCCGAATCAGACGCATCTGCAAACACCAAATAGTAATCAGGGAGCGCAGGCAAGCACGGTCGTCACGCCGCAAACACCAAACTTCCCGCCGGGCTCACAGGGCGCGAATGCTGGGTCGAATATTGCTACACCATTGAGTCCCGGGTCGGAATCACGCGAGAAGGAGAGAGTCACGTTGTTGTTAGATATCAATCGAGAGCTGCTGTTAGAATGTATGCGGTTAAACAGCATTGCGGAGGCCAAAGTACAGGCGGAAGCAGAGAGGAACGAAGTTGCCTCTGCTACCGCCTCCCCTGAAGGAACCGGAAAAGAGAAAGAAGAGAAGGAAAAAGAGAAGGCGGAGAAACCTGCACCTAAACAGACAAGGGACTATTTGACTAGGGAATATTTTGAGTATGTATTTTATAAGTTGGATTAGGGGACGGGATGAGAGCTAATGTGCATGGATAGATGCATGCGCCGTCTTCAATGCAACCTCGCATACCTCGCCGCCATCGCTGACAGATCCCACAAACCATCCTCCCAGATCCCCGCCCACCCCGCAATCATCTCCGCGCCTCCCCCCTCGCAGAAGCCCGCCCAAGCCGGCCAAACCACGCCATCCACCTCCTCTCCCACAACGAAAAAAGAAGACTCCTCCTCGAGTACCTCAGAAGACAAGAAACCTGAGGCGGACGCAAAGAAGCCAGAAGAGATGGAAGAAGAGCGCGCTCTGTCGCTCGGAGATTTATACAAGAAATTACAAGCGCTATTCCCAGGCGTGGATCCGAAGAAGGAACCGCCGCTGAACTCGGCGGCTAGGAACCAGGCACAGCAACAGCAGATGCAGGCGCAGAAACAGAACGCGGCTGCGGTGCAGGGGAATCAGAGTGTGAA
Organism: Hyaloscypha finlandica; assembly: GCA_021399475.1. Lineage (NCBI taxonomy): Eukaryota > Fungi > Ascomycota > Leotiomycetes > Helotiales > Hyaloscyphaceae > Hyaloscypha > Hyaloscypha finlandica. Next base: position 222,193 of record JAJTUR010000046.1, on the reverse strand, counting down.
TGTTGGAGCGGGAGGGGACGCGACTGCGCAGCAGAAGGCGCAGAATGATCTGTTGAGACACAAAATGATGCAGCAGCAGGCTCAGCAGCAAGCGGCGGTCCAGAATCAGCAAGGACATTTGCAAAGTCGGTAGTACGATATACAGGGAAGATGGGAGAAGGGAAAGGAGTAAGACAGACGGGGCATCGTGGTATATATAAAATTTGGAGTAGGCGGAGTTGGTTGGGTAAAAGAAGAAGATGGTTCGGCGGCTGTTGGTATATCTAGCGTTATGATATAGGCTTGACTTTGCTATAGCGCGCTTGAATGAATGATTGATGGAGATGTTTTTTACTCCGGAATTTTCATCCCATCTTCTTGCCAGTCCTAGTCGGGGGGTCAAGTAACCTCTTTTCTTCTCTCAAATTTCTAATTCATGGCTCGAAGTCAACTCAAAGAAAGGGAATTTTAATACGTCGAAAATGCTTCTTGCTATTTCCCTCCGCAAATCCTCTCTCGTTCCTCCCCGCCTCGGAATCTATGGTTCATAATAGATCACGTGCCTATCCCGTCTTACAAATCGGCCCGCCCTTTCCCACAGGGTTCCGGCTTCCCGGCCGCTTGCGGGCACGAAAACGTCACCTCTGTTGCTGAAAGTGGAAGACTATAGAAATTGATGCTAGATCGACGAGAAAGAGAGTAAGGATTAGGGTTCCACTGGTTAGCGTCGTGCTCAAGGCTCGTATCCTGACAACTTTCCGTGGCAGGGCTGCAGCTCGATCATGGTGGCTCGTGTAACTTTTTCGGAAGTCTAATCTATTTTGCACTTCAACTAAGCTATCCTTTCTGATGATTTGAAAATGGATTTGAGCTTTGTTTTTGTCCTTTGGGTTGCTATTGAGTAGTGATTAACGACTGGGAACCGGAGTTGAGGGGCATGTCTTGGCCGTGATTACATTTAATTATCTGCTGTGTCCTGTCGCTCGATGTTGCTTCCTCCTCATAATCATTACGGTTTCTTTCCTCCCGCGTCAGCGTAATCCTTCAAGACATTGCTCTTTTCCCCATTATACCCCGTCAATCTCATCCACTCCCCGACACTCCTGACCCTCTCCGGTAAAATCTCATCCATCAACTCAAAGTCCTTCTCACTCCTCTTCAACACATCCTGCTTCCATGTATTCCAAAACCCGGAGAAGTTCTCTCTGTACGTCTGCAAGGTATCATCATCATGCCCGACTGAATGTCCCACCTTCCTGTCCGCAGGTCCAAAGATCCCGGACGCAAAATACTCGTCCAGAGAAAGATCCCTGAAAATCGCCTTCTTGCCCGTGACCTCCGTAAAGGACCTCGCGACCTCCTCCCACCCCACATTGGCCGTCGCGATCCGCAAATTCAAACCACTGCTCCTCTGCGGATTCTCAATCATCCATCTCGCATACTTCCCCAAATCCTCCAAATAAATGAGCGGCGGAGTTCCCCTCCCAACCGGCGCCTTGAACACCACTACCTCGTCCCCGTCAATCGTCTCGTGCGCAGGAGCCAGCATCTCCGCGAAGGTCTCCAGATACATGCAACTCGTCAAAACACTCCACCTCATGCCCCGATCCCCTATCTCCTGCGCCGAAATCCAATCCGCGACCTTGGCCTTGCCATCGAAGTGCCCTGTCCGGAAGCGCGCCTGGTACCCGCTGGCTTGGTACGAGCTGGCGAGCGAGCCCCAGATGAAGTGCTGGACGTGGTGTTCGCGCGCCAGCTCGAAGATCCGCATCCCCCAGTAGATCTCGGCCTTCTCGCCGATGGCGAAGCCGTTCAGGTTTACGAAGGCGATGTCGATGCCCTCGAAGGCGGAGTGGAGTGAGGTCTCGTTGTACCCGTCGCCGGGGATGATGGCTACGTTTGGCAGGGCGGAGAGGAAGACGGCTGAGGGGGAGGTGGGGGAGCGCGTTAAGACTCTGATGGTGTAGTTGTTGGTTTTGGAGAGTTCTGGGGCTGTTAGATGGATGGTGGGGGGAGGGGAGGGGAGGGGAGATGTGTATGTACCTTTCACGATTGGGACGCCTTGCGCCCCTGTTCCGCCGATCAAGAGGACTGTTTGTTTTGGCGTTGACATTTTGAAATCAAGGTTGACTTTGATGAAACAATTAAAGAAATTGAAGCCGACTTCAGAACTGATATTCTGTTCACGAAGGAATTGTCTTCAAGATAATGATCAAGCTGAAAGAGATGCGGACTGGAGAGGAACGAGAATCGATCTGGAAGTGGGTCCTTGACCCCTCTTATACACTTTAGCATAACTATACTTCCCAAGAATGAATATTTCACTCTTATTACACACTTTACAAAATTCAGAGTGCCTCGGACAATCATACAACTTGATATTGGGAAAGAGGGTTAAGGACGTTGTGGGGAGTTATAATACCGAGGTGCTTATTCAGCCGCTTCTCGTCCGCTTCCCCTTTTCGGCCGTAAATACTTGTAAGCAAGTGACTAGTAATCACCACACAACTGCATGACGATTACTTTACAACGCGCATCGATTTCTTCGAAAATCTTGATTCGTGAACTAGCTTCCGCGGACGGCATGGTTGGACTCTGTTGAGTTGAGGCACTCGATGACCACACACGCAGTGCTGTGCTTACACAGCGTGTGTGGGAGCAGCCGCTTGTTACAGTGTTTGAGCTCACATATAATAGATAGAATAACTTCAAACCAGAACGCCTTTTTTCCAAGAAAAAAAAGCACTTTTAAACCTCTTTAATCAATAGAACAAATATCAATCAATTCAGAAAGTCAAGCTAGTGTGTTTGAACAATGTCAACAGACAAAATTGCAGATCTCCTCGAGAGGAACAAGTACGGTAAAACTACTCTGATTTTAGAGTTCCTCACTGACAAAAGCTCTAGAGAGGTTTCCAAGTCCTACAAGCGACCGCCACCACTGGGCGAGGGTCTGGAGAAAAGAAAGAAGACGGGAGCAAAAGGGACAGCCATCATCTCCTGCGCTGATCCACGAATTACCCCAGAACACTTTCTGGGCCTCAACTTTGGTGGTGAGTTCCTGCAGGTACAATTTGACAAGAGAGAGCAAATGTTGATAAGCGGTAGAAGCGGCAATTATTCGCAATGGCGGGGGCAGAACAGCGGATGCACTGCGCTCTATCCTCGACCTCGATTCCCTTGGGGCGACTGGAACGGTGGTTGTGATCCACCACACAGGTAAATAAAACTTTTTACCATCGAAGACCAAAACTTCGCGCTGACGGTCGCATGGAGATTGTGGTATGACGTATCTAAGTGAGGAAGAGTTCCACGACCGAGTCGAAAAGAGACACCCTGATTTTGCTGGAAGTCATCCCGACTTCAATTATGGAGCAATCAATGAGTAGGTGTTATGCGTGGATTTGCTGCCTAAGTGGGTAGAAGCTGACTGGAGTTTAGCCCCGAGAAGACGGTCGTTGCCGATGTGGAGTATCTGAAAAGCTTCCCTACCTTAGCTGAAAACATGACTATTGCCGGTCTTGTGTTTGATACTTTCACCGGAGAACTAAAGAGGATGGTTTAGGGGCGGAGAGGGAAAGGAAAGTTGTACGAACAGAGAAGAGGACGAATAAATAGTAAATTAAATAATGCTATGATTGAATCAAACTGTGCTTATCCCCTTAAACCCTCCTGATTCTTATCGGCGGATCTTAGAACTTCGTCGCATCTTTTAAAGACGTCATATCTGAAGACAAATCCGTAAATACTCTTCTATTCTTTCGCATGTGAACATACCCTCACTCTCTCAATAAACTTTCTCACATATTCGGTCTTTGATATTTCCGATGGTTCCCATATTCTTTCAATTTACAGGCAATGTCGGAACGCTTGATACGATCTGCTGTCTGTTCGCTCTCTTCCCCCTCACTCTATCGAACATTATCAAGCGTTTAGAGATCAGTGTCTTGCACGTCAGGTTTGAGAAGAGAGCTAATAGAGCGCCACAATCTTCAAGTGCTTGATTTCTCCACAGTGTGTTGAAGGCTGGCATTAGATGAGCAGCTTCACCAATTAGAAAAGGTTTTCCGGAAACGTATATAGATAGCGGAGTGCGGTTTTGGAGAAGCTGGGTCTTGGTGGTATCTGATTTTCTGTTACTATATCAAAACTATGTTCCAAAAAAAGGGAGTTCCTTCGGAGTTTGATCACAGCATTCAGGCCGGCCATTGGGACTTACTCTGCATTAACCATCACTATAAGCTTTCACCTAATTCTTCCCAAGTCATCGAATCCTCTGATTCCAACGAAAATCCTTCCGATGGCGGGTTTGAAGACCACATCGAGCTATCAACAGCTAAATCGAATTCTTGTGGTGTCTTCCAGTGACCAGGCTCGGCAAAAATACCTGAGGCATCGATACTTGTATCGATACTATACTAGTATTAGTCAGTTATCGATACTATCGGTACTATCGATACTATATCGATTCTTATGTCTAAAAATTATCTCTTTATTTTATTATTTTATTTATATAAGAATGTATTTGTATATAATTCCTTTAATTTCTTGTCTTTCTATTAAAAATTTTATTTACTATTATTAATAAAAGTTAATAATATCTTAAATTTAAATTCCTCTCGTATTCGGAAAATTAAGCCTCGTATTCGTATTTCTTATCAAGGTACTAGATATATAAGCGAGCCTCACAAAAATCCCAAAAGCCTATTTTTACTTAAAATAGCCGTATTGAGATGAGTTTTAGCCTAAAGTTTAAGATAAGTAGCTAAATAGAAAGCCTAAATTAAGGAGAGTATTTGCGCTACTAAAAGTTTTCCTATAAGAGAAGTAGTTCTAAAGTTAATTGTAATTAAAGGGGAAAATTAGGTTCGGGGAATCGATGCTACTATTAATACTATCGATACCTTACGATTCTGGCATCGATACGTATCGATACCGGAAATTTAGGTATTTTTGCCGAGCCTGCCAGTGACTCCTGGCCAAAGGGAACGCCACTGGTATCACCACATATCAATGTCAAACAGCCCACTTGACTCCCACAAATCATCCCGTCGAACTTTGCTTCCCAAAAAATAACTTGGAAGTGTACTAGCAGATGTTCCCCTCTTCCCGTGCTCTTTTATGGCAAGGTCCAACTCTTTATCACGCTCTAGGCCCGCCAAAAGTCAATCGCTTTCCACCACTCATCCACACCGGACCAGCCCAACCCCGCAACAATCCAGATCCTCAAAACCTGCCTTTTCAGCCCAGCTTCATCCCACACCCGGGCAAGTACGCTTCGTCATCCGCCCCGTATCCAACACCAACACCCATCACCCAATTTTTGTTTTCGGCCCTGAACCAAAGTCCGAGCTTCCTGCTGTCAGCCTGAGTTTTAGATTATGCTCTGAAGAGTGGAACCACTATTGTCTCGGAGAATAGGCCTAGGCCCTGGACGATATTATTTCTTCCACAATTTCGAAAGGGGAATATGTCTCTAAAGAATAGGCATTCAGCGTACCGATCAGAAGTGGTTGGGATTGGAGCCAGGGTGCGTATGTACTTGTTGGTAATGGGGAAAATCGCAACGGTAGGCAAGTTGCGTTGCTGAACGACACCTAAGCTTTAAGATAGACTTGGATGTCTTACATAAACTGAGCAGGCACATGGTTGAATACATTCCCAGGATCTACTTTCCATTTCAAAGCCTTGAGACGCTCAAACTTTTCCTCTCCAAAACACTCCTGTACAGGATTATCGTTTCCCATGATGGCCAAATAATTCGCCTTCACCAATCCCTCATCTTTCATCTGATTCAAAATGGCATTTGTCCATTCAATCGACTCAGTAAGCCGTTCCTTCTCCGGGACAGGAGCAAGAGCATGAAGGAAGACGAATCTCTCACAGAGTGCAAACGATGAAGTTGGTTGCGGTTTGATCGCTTCTCCCCCAATGAAGAAAGTTCCAATTCCCCACTGCAGACTTTCGGGGACTTTGGTAGAGGCTGTGAGGAGAATTTTGGCTGCCTCGGAAGAGAGTTTACTGATGAAGAAGGAGCGAGAGGAGTTATAGGATGCTTGCGGGAGCATAGGGGCAATCATGTCGCACCACTTTTTCATAGTTGCTATTGAGGATCAAAGTTAGCCTAGCATTTGTCCCATGCGGATTTTGAACTAACTTTCGGAAACCATATCCACCATCACAGTTCCCAAATTCTTAACCTTATCCAGCCACTTTTCTCCCTCGTCGAAATCAACTGAGGCCCACGAGAATATCATCGCAAAGGTGCGCGCCCCGCCTCTCTTCGAAAAATGACAGCCAATCGACAGTTGAGCCGGGATGTTCTCTTCATCGAGTAGTTTCTGAACATCAGAAAGAATCTTCTCCGCTTCATCGAATTTGAATATCAACATGCCGCCCAGCATCTTCGGCAAAGGATAGATTTTGAACTTGACCTCCGTAATGACGCCAAACGCTCCACCAGCACCCTTGATCCCCCAAAGTAGCTCGCTATCATCCTCCTGCATCTCTCCATCAGCGGTGACAATTTTTGCATTGATGATCTGGTCAACCCCTAATCCGAAGGCGTTGACGAGTGGGCCAAACCCGCCGCTGAATGCCCAGCCTAAGTGACCAGTAACCGAAGCAAGAGTACAAGGCGTTACCAAACCATGGCCGTCGAGAAAATTGACAACATCTCCTGTTTGGGTGCCTCCTCCAATTATGATTGATTTCTAGTCTTCAGCGAGGACAATTTGGTTCAGTTCCCGGATGTCGAGAATCACGGCGCCGTCGATGAGAGAACGACCCCAGAGGTCGTGCCCTCCTGACCGGACTGCGAGAGGGAGTTTGTTGGTGACACAGAATTTGATCACAGTCGAGACCTCGGAGGGGGCGGTGACGCGTACCAGAGCTAAAGGATCGTTCGGAGCGTATTCCAGGTTCCAGATTACTTTCATGCCTTGAAAGTGTGGTGAGGAGGAGGTATAGATTTTGAGTTTTGGGTGTTTGGATATGAGTTCTGCTAGTTGGGGAGAAGGGCGAGGGCCGATGTCTGTTAATGGGTTGAATTCTATCTTGTAGCGAAAATCTGGAGAGGCAGACATCCTCTAAAGATTGTTGAGTATTTAAATAGATGATGACTGTGTTCTGCTCAGAAAAAGGGACGTCCACGGTAATGGTTGGTATTTGCTATAGTAAAAGCCTAAGTAAAGTATGAGAACAGAACGAAGAAACTGGAAATGAGGTGCATATAACTGCAACATAAGGCGAGGGGGGAGGAAGCGGAGAAAGAAGTTTCGGAGACTTGCCCCTCAAGAGCCTGTCCTGTCACCGGACCACCCCTGCTTCTCTTGATTTGCAGCCAATCAAAAAACAATTTTGTGATTTAGCCTTGTCAAAGGAAAGGTTCTGAGAGGCTCAAGTGGTAAAAATTAGTAAGCTGTGCCCTCACAAAATGCAGTCAGCTTACTCTAGCCCTGCACCTCATTCCCGCAGGCATCTATTCTTTGTTGAAGAAGCAAGGGTTGCGGTTGGTAACGTGGCGAAGGCCTAGGGAGCTTGCTCTGGGACAGAGAGAAATGTCTGCGTGCATGATATGGAACAGAAACTACAAACATGGGAGGTAAAATTGTTGGAATTTTTGGAATTTTTGGAACTAAAAAACGTGCACAAGCAGCATCTAAAGGTCACAGACAAATCTTCAACGCCAACGGGAAAGTCAGAGTCCATGACATGAGAGACAAAGTATACCGTGCATCGTTCCCTAGGTCGTTCTTTCCTCCAAGAAGCATCACTACCAATCTATATATATAATTGACATCATGTCCAAACCTACCTGTCCGTCCCAGTAAACAAACCTGTGGTTACCGACTTCTTGGCCGTGGCTGTTCACTCCTCGTTTATTTCAAGAAATGCCACAGCAGTGCTTTGGAGATAGGCGACGTGGCCGAGAGGTAGAGGATGAGCAAAGGAGTTATTTAATTACCTCAGCAATAAAGCCCTTCAATGGTTGGTTTCCGAGGCAACAACTAATGATGGATATCGGAGGGTGTGAGGGTGACAGGTGAGACAACTTGACAAGCAAATATAGATCGGTGAGGAGAGATGAACCTAGTTAATATGGCGTGCTAGCAATTATTTAAGGAGAAGGGGGGGCATAGTATAATATATATAATTGATATTAGGGGTGGGGGGGTGAAGGTTTTAGCGGGGTTGCTAGCAAAAGAAAAGCTTGCTTGCGCAACCAGTAAAAAATTGACGGTTTTTTTCGCTTGTCACCTTTATACAGCGAGGTTGCGATTTTCAGACGGTAAAAGCGCCTTGGCCTCCACCGACTAAACACCTGTATGCGGTGGAGTGCTACGAACCTGGGATTGAGTGCTTGCATAATGAGATCCCAGAGCCAAGATTTAGTCACAATATGAGCTACTCGAAGAGTTTTTCCTTTAATGCTCGCTGATATAGCGCCTTGATGTTAACTCTCACTGCCATCAATGAGGCGTATAACTAAGATGTCGACTCTTGCCCTCTCTCCTCTCGCTCGACTTATACCAGTACCTAGGGAAGTGTGCCTATAGAATATAGTAAGGGGAATCGAGGCGGATACTATTTGTTGCATTGTAGTAGCGCTTCCACTGAAGCGACGGCGTCAGAGTGGCTCTCGAGCGTCTGGCCATATTCGTTCGTCCTTAGCAGCGTCGAGCTTGGCGCCTCGGTCGATCAGCATCTGGACAATGCCCTCGTGCCCGCTCGTGTCGGCCCACGACAGCGCCGTCCAGCCAAAAGAAGCTTCGGTCTCGAGCTTGGCGCCCCGGTCGAGTGGTAGCTGGACTATAGACTCGTGCCCGGTGGCGGCAGCCCACGATAGCGGCGTCTAGCCATCAGAAGCTTTAGTCTCGAGCTCGGCGGCCCGTTTAAGCAGCAGCTGGACGACACCCTCGTGCCCGCTAGCGGCAGCCCACGATAACGGTGTCTGGCTATTAGAAGCTTTGGTCTCGAGCTCGGCGCCCCAGTTGAGTAAAAGCTGGACTGTAGCCTCGTGCCAGCACTCAGCAGCGTATGAAAGCGGTGTCCTCTCGCGGTCGTCCTTAGACTCGATACCTGGACCCTTTCGGAGCGGAAGCTGGACGACGTCGAGGTGACCGTTCTTAGCGGCCTCGTGTGGCTGTATCCATCCGTGGCGATTTGTAGCAGCCATACTAGAGTCCTTTGCAAGAAGTAGCTCGACGACTTTAAGATGCCCGTCCTTAGAGGCTCGGGATAGTGCCGTCTCTCCGTAAGAATTAGTGGCCTTGGCGTCGGCGCCCTTCTCGAGCAGTAGCAGCTCGACGACAGTATGGACCCCAAAGTATGCTACCAAATGCAGTTCTGTTGACAAACAGTGCTTGAATTGACGCCTCGACCTGAGCTCGTTTCCCAAGAAATTCTCTAATACCCTGGCATAAAGTCGAAGCCGCTCGAGCATGATAACCCCATTTATTCGAGGCGTAATTGTATAGCTTGTTTAATTTAGGCCGTTGTTCAAACTCCTCATCGGTTTGGCGAATTCCACTTCCAAACTCGTTAAATGGGAGGTATATAACGCAGGTTGTTGTAATCTCGCTCTCAGCTTTTGGAAACCATTGCATTTACGTTCGTGTAAAGCATTCCTGCGCCGTATAATGAACTAATTGGATAATATCACTTTCCGTATCGATCATGACTAATCCAGCATATACAGAGATCATATCTTCGATCGCTGGAAGGTTTTCTTCATCAAGTTGAGACTCACTAATCTCTATAGCAAGTGCATACTGAAGTTCCAAAGCAGCTAGCGGTCTCTTTGCACAGGTGATCTATGAGAGAACCTGCTTAGCAAGCTCTGCTTGGTCTATAAGCTGACTATTAATCCGTTCCATGGTATCCTCATATACTTGATCATATGCTTTGGATCCTGGAGCCAAATTCTTTAAAACAGCTCGGATAGCCTTGGGTGATTTCTTCCCGGCTAAGGACTTGAGATAGAGCCGCGCAAGTAGAAACCTAGTTATATTAGCGTGGTTCGTTGGTACTCCAAAATATATTTATTACATACATCCCATTAACAGCCTTGATAATAGTAGTTTTGATTTCCTCTCGTAGTTCAGAATTTTCATCCACAAACCGTGGGAACCCGACCAAATGGTCATCTAGATACCTCCGTACGTCTTCTTCGCTAGCACGGATTTCTAGCGTTGAATTGCCCACGAAATCCCTTTCAATGTTTGGTATCGGCCGTGAAGTTATGAAGAGATTCATACTACACTCTGTCCGGAGTTTGAAGAGGCTTCATAGGAATCTTTGTCGGTAGCCATTAGAGTTTTGGCATTTATCAAGTGCATCAATAATAACAAAGCCTCGAGAATGGAGCATTATAACGATCCGTAGACATTCGGAAATCTCGTTAAGAGATGGGCGCGTTCGTGTCGCCATGTGTCGATTATAAAGCTCTCTCACAGTAACTGGAAGAGACGGCCATCCCTCAGATAGCTGTTTAAGGTGATTCGCGAGTAAGTCGTCGATCTTCTGCTCATTTTGACATCGGAAGTTGCAGTAGACGTAGGTAACACCAATCTCCGGGTTTGCGCAGAACCGTGTAGTAAGCTCTTCTACAATAATCGACGTGAAAATCGTCTTCCCAGCTCCGGGAATTCCTCGACAGAACAACGTCTGTTTGTCTGTTTTTAGCCATGCCCGGAATTCTTCCGAAGCTAGAAGCCACTGGCCGGTTTTTTCCGCCTGTCGTCGACTAATGAAACCGCTCTGTTGAGAAGTGTACTCAATCGGGGTGAGCCAGTCAAGAATAGCCTGACGCTCATGCTGTAGCTCTTGATTCTCTTGCCGCCGGTTGAACTTGGTTTTAGACCGTTGGGATAATTCGGTGACTTTATTCGTCATATCTCTGAGATTGGATGTATTGTCCTTCAGCGCCGTCCGCACATCGCTATCCTCCTCTACCCGCTGCCCTTTGATCATTTCCTGTGGTAATGTCCTCTCTTTTTCTTCTGTGTCGCGCTACTTCAGGATTGATTGAGATAAATAGTCTAAGAGTAAAGGAATATCTTCTGTGGCAATCCTCCTATCGTACTGACCTTAACGTTGTACTCAACTGTGCATACTTTGGAGAAATTGATTCGAGAAGCAGGGTCGAGTCGAATAGTCTTGTCTTCTAAAATGAGGTGCAGCGGTCGCCTGTTTAGATTCTCACCTGGCAAAAGTATGAGATCTTGGCCTTTCGCAACAAGAGCGGCATGGCCATTAGCATCTACACCGTACTTCGTTACTCCTCGTCCGCCGTACGTGTGGACTGACACAGCGATGCAATGACCCTTCCAGGGCTGCACCACTAGAAACCAGCGAATTTTGACGGCCATTTGTTCTGTCCACTTAGAAATATTGACTATCGTGGTCTTATTCTGCCCGGCATGGCCTGCAGGTTCTGCCCACAAAACTCTGAGGACTCTTCCCTTTTTGAAGTAATTCCGGTAATTTTTGGGGTCCACAGCTCGAAATCCTGAATGCACATAAGCTTCCGTAAAGTTCAGATAAATACACGTGCATACCAGGGTCAAGCTCAAGAGCATCTCCATGTGTCCCCCTGATGTGTTCGAGAGTCTGAAATATCCCAGAAGGAGCAATACTCTGGTAGCCTTGACGTCCATGGGAAGTCTGCGAAGACTGCCCAAGGTGCTTTGGCCCTGGAGACGGCTGTAAAGAAGCATTGCTCTGGTAGCCTTGAATTGGTATCGCTTGTTCCATGCTATGCTGGACGCAGAAGGATTACTTGACGTTCGGGTTGCGCGGGGTGGATCCGGATATTGAAGTCTCAAATTTCGAAAGGCTTTCGATCGCAAGGGGCTTGTCTGGCTTCATCAACAGTCAGCGCGCTGTATGGGTCAGAATAGCAAAGTCTCCTCGAGGCTTGCCTACCTTGATATTGCCACGGGCTCTTATCGCTGAAAAATCTTTACCCCACCTTTTCCTCCACCAACTACCCTCTGCCGTGACTCAGTCTTAGCCCTGTACTGCCTAAGGAGATACAGGTTGACGGCCTGTACCACGAGGAGGTGCTGAGTCTTCGCAGGCCCGAGCAGACAACTTACAGCTCCAACTGCCTTAATAGCAGCTTGCTCCACCGTAAATTTGTTATTCGTCGTCAAACCTTGTTCTCTGTTTACTTGGACGCTACGAACGCCGACCCATTTGGTGGTAGCTATTATTTGGCCTATCTGGTTGGCATAGCTCACCACTCTCCCACCGGATTCCACTTGGACTGCTTTATTTCTATCTTCAAGAGAGTCCGGAAAGCTTGTCAACGCCGTCTACAACGGTTCCCAGCAACCGGACCTGGGAATCAGCTATTCGCGATAGCAGGACTTGCTGGCTGCGTGCAACAGGTAAATTACCAAGTTCATGTGGTAGTGCCGCTGTTAATGAGAGAGCAGGAAACCATCCATCGCCGGAAGCACAAACCTGCCCCAAACATCCAAAATCACTCGCACATCGAATTAAAAGCGATCTGGAGCGAAGGTAGCGGTGCCTTGGCTAAGAGAGAGAGATTCTTCCGTGGGTATTATGCCATGAATCTTTTGGGAATACTGCCCCGTTCCGAATCGATCGACGAAAGCCTTTCCCTGAGAACACGGGGTGCATATTTCGAATTGTATTGCCTACAGCTGCGTGCACCTCTCTATCAAACAACTACTGTCGACGAAGATGAATCCTACTGTCCGCGCACCGGAACTGTAGTTCGTCTTAGCACTGTGGGAGAGGGTTCGATTCAAGCTACCACTGAACTCGGGCGAGCTCAATCGTGGATCGTGGGCCTCCGCAACACTGGGAGTCATGTCACCAAACTTGTTGCGATTTTAGCGATTCAGATTGAGAACAACAGGCATGACAAAACGTTAAGTGCGTCTCGTGGCCATGCCATATGCGAGAAGCATTCTTGGCAAATTTGGCCTGCAGGTAAGTTAACGATATAAAGTAACGTGTTAACCAAATACTAACCGATGAAAAGGATACATGCAAAGCTCTCAGATACCCCCAAAACCACTTTTCCGACACTTGTCTGTGGGCAGCTTACGAGAATCGTCGATATTCTCGATTTACGACTTCATTTGCACCGAACCAGTTGGCCTGCTTCCCGGATCAACATCTCCTTTTCAATTTTCTTCAGCAGTGGGCCGGTCTTCCCGGTCACTTTTATACCCTGGATTGGGGGAATCTGAAAAACAGGCACCTCCACCGCCTCCCCCTCCGCCACCACAACCATTTCCGTCTTCAAATGATCAAAAATCCATGGCGCTTTACTACTCCCAAAGTTCTTGTCTTACACAAGTCTGAAAAGAGGATAAAGCGGAGATTTTCTAGTCATCTTGAGTACGAGGCAGGGATCCCTTTTGTAATTTTCGCGAGGCTCGGATTTTGTTTCTTGATTGGTATTCAGTTAGCAGAATTGTATGAGTTTTCCTTCGAACCATGTGGCAATTAATTCTACGGCACAAGCCCTTACAAGTTTTACTAGATTCTGCCTTGCCGGGCACCACTGGATAAGCAGCCCTGTTTTTATGTAGGCTGCGTTAGAGCCCTATGTAGCAGCCCGATTGAAGCCCGATCGCATTATTATAACTTATCCTCATCGACGACGTTGTGACCATTGTGTTTGGGAAGGTCTTTGACCGTCCCTACATCTCCTGCTCCTGTGCCACACAGCAGATGCCACCAAATGGCAGGAGCGGAAATTATAGCACTTGTTGGCCTCTTTGCTTCGGTGAGCCAGCTAGTCAGTTCGGGAAACAATGCTCGCTTATGGATTTCCGATCTCTCCGAGAGAGCAAGGAGGGAAATGGTAATATTACCCATACTTGACAAGGAAGCGAGCACAGTGCTTTCTTTAGCACGGTCGATTCAATGCAGTTATGCCTCTCCTGCAAACATTGATTGTTTTCTTCAAGGCTGCATCACTGAGTGCCAAGCGTTGATTGAGTCAGTTGGCGATAAAGTGCGCATGGCAATCGCTTGGAAGAAGAAGGAAGAGCAGATAAAACAGCACCTTGAGAATATCGATCGCCACAAAGTCAGCTTAATTCTATATCTTACGGCGCATTTGACGACTGGTGTAGTAAGTGATAATCATTTCCCGATGTTTCTCAATTTGAAACCACCATTGCTCTGCGGCTGAACAGGCTAGCCAACCACACGTGGCTATTGCTGATTCGCGAAAAAGCAGGGGTTCGGCGGCCATTTTGCGGAGTTCGCACCGACGCCCTCTTGCGATCCGTGGAACGCTGCTCAACCTCAAAACACCCGGCTAATCGCCATTATAGCTTGTACTTGAAGAGCAACATCTGTTGCAGGGATCGCACTCAACTAATTCTTCAACTTACTCGAGTGGTTCTGATAAAACGAGACGAGGAGGTAGCTCAGCCTCACTTCATCGCGGTTTTTGATACAAGCAGGCAAGATGTGAGATCCAGGCTGTAAACCGGTTCACGTCAATGATCGTGCTGACAATGAAATAGCCCTACCGATATTAAAGGAGTGTTATATTTGTAATACATCGGTACACCAAATAGCTGCAAGAGCTGGACAGCCTCAGCCGTGTCGATAAGGCTACGAAGGAGAGTGCATGAACATATATGCTCACCATCTTCCTCGGAATCGCCCTTCTGTTATCCCATTGACCGTTGGTCACGATTTGAAGTGGAATTATCTATATTCCCAACCTCAATCTAGTCAATATTCTTGGACACAGTACCACGGACAGTTTATTCACGTGCTCAACTGAAAATGTTGGATCCGTTGACCCTCCTCAGTATTGCCTGCAGCGTGATGCAGATGATATCCTTTTCTCACGAGGTCACTTCTATTGTCAGGCGTATCAAGAAGGATGGCACTGCGGACCCCCAACTTCGCGAACATGCTGACAATCTTTCCAAATCGTCAGAGGGGCTGGAGCAGTACCTTCAAAGTTGTGACCTTAAGCACCTCCCCAAAAATCAGGCGGACCTTCGGGAAATCGCCTCGAAGTGTCTGGAAACTTCGAAGCAGATTCAATCAAAGATGGACAAAATTGACTCGAGTCGAGGTTTTCTTGCCTTGAGGGCATTAAAATTGAAGTGGCGGAAGGGTGATTTCGAGAAACTGGAACAAGATATGCGAAAATACCAAGATACAATGCAAACTCACATTCTGGTCCATCTATGGTAAGTTTATTGCTTTCTCGAGGGCGACAAAGCTAACCCTGTCAATAGCAACCAAAATGATGCCGCTACTCTGGAGCAGGAAGCTGGATTCCAAAAGCTTGACGGGATTCTCAAAAAATTCATCAGAGCATATGTGCAAGGCCAAGCGCAACTTAGAGATCTCATTTCGGACAAGTTTTGGGCAACCCAGGCATTGATATCTGCTGCGAACGAAGCAACAAGTCGACAAATAGAGGCAGAGAGCCACAAAACCCGCGAGCATGTTACTACGACCGAAGCTGCTATAGAATCCCGACGAGATCAACAAGTTCAACGACAACAACTCCTCGATAGTCTTTATGATAGGGATATGAACGCGCGTCGAAATCAAATAGAGAAGCGCCATACAGACACATTCTCCTGGGTATTCAGTGAAGAAATCCAGAGACCATGGGATAGCTTCACGGAATGGCTGAGCTCCAAAGATTCGATTTACTGGATCAGCGGAAAAGCGGGGTCAGGAAAGAGTACGTTAATGAAATTCCTCGTTGGTGATAAGAGAACTAGCCAATACCTCTACAAATGGGCGCCAGACTGTTCGATCTATTCACACTTCATCTGGAACTCGGGGAAAAGGATACAGGGAAGTATTCTAGGCCTCCTTCGCTCTTTACTTTATCAGATATTTGACGCCAACGAGGATATTCTGGTTCACGTCCTGCGGAAATGGCCAAAGTTCTCAAGGAATAAGAATCCAGAAGATTGGTCAAGGGATAATCTGGAAGAAATTTTGTTTCAGTCTTTATCTTTGCATCAAAAAGGTGTCTGTATCTTCCTTGACGGACTGGACGAAATCGATCCAAGAGACGGTCCGTTTGATCTTCTGCATCTCGTCAGGCGGATTTCATCTATTCCGAAAAACAGCGGTCTTAAAGTCTGCGCATCAAGTCGCCCCGAGGCCAGTTTCATTCAGGGGCTTACAACTTACCCAAAACTCCGACTTCAAGACTTAACGAAGCATGATGTGGAAGTCTACGCGAATGACTTTTTGCAAACTAAATGCACGTTCAATTTGTCAGGGATCGATGAAAGTCAATTTACTGACGAGATCGTCAACAAGGCTAATGGAGTGTTCCTTTGGGTATCTCTGGCTCTCAAGAGTTTGCAGAGGGGAATCACCAACGGTGATGATCCGACTAAGCTGATGGAACGGCTCCGTGCGCTCCCATCCGAGCTCGGAAAACTTTACGAGGAGATGCTAAAAAGGCTTGGTGATGATCAAGACCTTTATAGCATGGAAGCTGCAATGTTTTTCAACATTTTTATCCTTTTTTCCGAGAACCTGCAATATACACGTCCGAATCTGTTTCAGTATGCGGTTGCGGTTGATCCAATTCTACGGGATATGCTTCTAAAGCAAAAGATCCCGCCCTCCCCAACAAGCTTGAAGAAGCCCTTACTTGAGGTAGACCACAAGTTGACGTCTCGATGTGCAGGGATACTGGAGGTTGTTTCCAATTTAGAAGGGCAAGCGGATATTGAGTACCTTCTTTCCAGAGACATCATTAGACCTTGGGACGCCACCCAAATTGGATTTCTTCACAGAAGCGCGAAGGATTTTCTACTGAGAATGAAAGACACGCTTTTGGATCAAGACCCAACATCAGCGGCTGAACGCCAATTCCAAGTACTTCAAGCCATTATCCTTGAGGATTCCTACCCGCCTAAGCAATGTCACCCGGAGAATAACAAGGCAATGGAAATTATGATCAACGCGAAACCCACCTTGTCGAACAACCAAGAAGCGGATCTTCTCCAGTTAACTCAGGATATCTATGAGCGGAACGGCTGGTGCGAGTTTTATGAAGTCGCAGCTCGGCATGGTCTTCACCATCCGCTTGTCCGTCTCCTAGAGAATAGTCCTGGAGATATCACTCCACTTCGAAACTATCTTTTGCTTTGCTCTGTGAGCAAACAAACCGTTAGAACCAAAACCACGGTATCTCAGCTTCTTGGAAAGAGCGGTGGTTGTAAGAACTATGTCACTTTCTATCCGATATCCATGAAAGATGGCTTTTTGTTTGTCCCCACGCCTTTGCTCGGATACTTTTTCACGGCAGGGCCCGGGGGTATCGGCCCAGGAAGCAAGCTTAAATTAGAAATGGTCGAACTACTTCTTGAAGCTGGGGCTGACCTCGAACAAAAGTTTCTATACCCAAAGTCATTGTCCGAGGTGGTTGCATTCACACGTTATGGGAGTAGGAATCGTCCGCTCTACTATGTCCACTCCCTCGGTTCCAATGGCTTCAATTTGCTCCTCGAGACAAATTGTATTGAGATTATATTGAGAATATTTATTGACGACAACAATGTTACCCCTGCCGAAAGATTGGCGATGATTTCGAGGTTTGGGCTTGATATAGAGAGAGCACATCACAAAGTGCTTCTCTGTTTCTATGAAGGTACTGTATATGGAGCAGAGGACAGAGATTCTGACACCCTGAACCAAATTTTCGACTGGCCACCACCGTCACGGATACACGACGAGGCAGACGGCAGAGATAGGGAAGAAGAGGACAAAAACGAGAAGAGGCAGGCGCAGTTCGAAAAAGTACGTGAGGTGTTGAAAGGGAAAGAAGTGGATGATGTTAAGAAATGGCTCACCGACAGAGGACATGTGTTGCCGGAAGACAGCGATGTGGCGGCAATTTCGGATCAAGCTTCGGTTCACGAAATGGCTGAAATATATGAAAGGATCAGTAAAACTGTTAACAAGGGATCGTAGACATAGCTCGTTCGAGACCATAGCGATAGCAATAAAGCCTTTGCACACTCATCTCAGTCATTCAAACTTATGTTGACACTTCTAGCCTTGCGACTTTGGCTCATCACAACCAAAGCTATACCCACAAGTTTCATCATTCTCACCCTATCAACTATTAGTAGTTCATTTCCTTGCTATTTCGACCCACAGGCTATATATTAGAAATACTAGCAAGCAACTCCTCATGTTTTTCAATCAGTACCTAATCTCCGTTATCAATTCGCTTCTCGCCTCTCCAGATTTTCCAGATTTCTAGCATCGTCCGAAATCCAAGGCTTAGACACTGATACGGTCTCGAGGTCTCTAGCGATAAGCTCAAGTTGTCTTCACCAAAGAAGATGAGGTTGTCAGAAACGGGGCGCTGCTTCGAAGGTGAGCCTGGAGTTGCAGGTGTTGGTAGGCACGCAGGCAACAGTATTTTGTCTTAACACTTTCGAGGATTTCCAATTTCTGGCAGCCCAGAGCACGTTCGGCCAGACACCTGCCCGGTAATATTTCGTGATGCCTTATACCTGCCCTGTGACAAGGGTCTTTCGTGGGACTACACGTCATGATCGTGGAGAGATAGACATTTGACTCCACCTTCACAGGATCTCAAAATGGGTCTATAGGGTAGTCAGATTTTCTAGCCGTTGTATCGACTTTCTCTACTTGGGTTTAGACGACTTCGCCGGCTGTTAGTGGTGCTTGTCTGTCTAAACTATTAGTTGAAATAAAACACGATCTTCATTTATACCTTTACACCGCTGTATTGTGCAATAGCATTTGGTATACTATACTATACTTTGGAAAATTAACAATAACCGTGAGGTTGTCATATGCGTTTCAAGAGCTTTAGTTAATTAGCCGCTCTGCTTATTAGATGGGATTAGAAATCATTTATTGGTAAAATTGATTTGATAACAGTAAAAAAGAAAGACTAAATAGAACACTAAAGACAGAAATATCTTGTTTAAATATAAGGACAGAACTCAACTTTTGAAGTATTATATGCGAGGTCTGTTTTAATAATAAAACGCTTTCTGAAGGAGACCCGTCTAGGTTAGTGCATTCGTTTGTGCGATATCTAAATGGCTTCTATGCTATCTAATTAGGCCTCGTGGTTTCATTCCTTCTACTAGGATCTCGAATTCCCGGTGGACGAATGTATTTAGTCGGCCGTTGGGAACCAGACGCTGTGCAGTACATGTTCTATACTTCCAAGACGTTCAAACAATCAAAACTTGCCTTTCAATCTCTCCAAAAGCAAGAGCTACACCGAAGATCAGATTCGCAACAAGATCTGAAAGCACGAACGAGTATTTCCCAACCCCTCAAACATGCCTCTCATAGAACTCGTTCACAGCCTTAGCAGTCTCCTCCGGGTCCTCCTCCGCAACAAAATGCCCTACTCCCCCTTCAATCCCGTGCACCTCCAGCATTCCTTTACCCACCCACTCGCTCCAAACTTGCTTAACATCATACCTAGCCCCCAAATACCCCTTCGAAAACACGCACAAAACATCAATATCCACTTTCCTCCCCGCTTTCTGGTCTTCTTCTTGCAAACTCGAATCCTCCATAGCACCGGCACGGTAATCATCACAACTAGCCCTGATCACACTTTCCCGCTTAAAAGACTCCGCATAAACCTTCACTGCATCGTTTTCCTTAAACCTTGCAAGCCCAGAAGGGGAGCGACCAATCCAGCGATCGAGACACATCCTTACCCAGACATCGCCGCCCTGAGCTTTAATCATCGCCGTAGCAATTTCGACATTTGCTAAGAACGACCAATGGAAGGAACCCACGTTTACCAGGGGGTTGATGCATGATTGCCATTGGATGAGTGTTGGTACGATATCTAAGAGGACCGTGCCGCGGATGGCGAAGTTGAGGTTGGAGGGGAGGGAAGACGCGTCGACGGCGAGGCGGTGGCAGATTCGCGCGCCGCGGTCGTGGCCGGTCAGGATAATGGGGATTGGAGAGGAGGAAGGCGGGAGCAGAGAGGAAAGGGTGATGAGGAGGGAGGTTCCTGTACTGCGCTTGTCGTGGGGGCCGGGGAGCGGCGAGGAGCGGCCGTAGCCTGGAGGTGACGAGGACTAACGTCGGGGATGAAGAGGGGGATCGTGGGTGGGAGAAGAGGGATAAGCTATGCTTGTTAGCTGGCGCCTTTCGGAATTTTGGAGGTGTGCTTACAAGTCTCCACCTGTTGGTGTGGAGTCAGAATTTACGTCTGGAGACAGTAGCTGGTTGCAAGCTTCAATAACCCAAAGGAAGTAAATCAAAATGTCAACTAATATTTATTGGATAATAAGAGAACATATTTTCTAAAAATAAAAAAATAAAAAAATAAAAAAAAGGCCTAAACGTTGACTGACATGAAATTTCTAGAGAGGTGTTAGCCATGGTGGCACGGCCTCATCATTTCATGGTTGTGACAGAAAACCCACGTTTGCGGATATCCACGAACAAGAACCAAGATTGGCGTGGAGCTATTGTAAGTTTCCAAGCCGCGGTGATAGTAGAAAATCTTGTCTGCTGAGGCTGTTGTGATGTTGCTCTTGAGACCGAGCGAGGTCATCAAGCGGACATCATTAGTGGATTGCATCTCGACTTCTTGTCTCAGAATCCAAGTCTGTGCTAAGTGTCAAACCCTGGTAGCGATTTTGCGGATCAATAATATTTAGGAATTTGTTTGAAAGTAATGAGACAATCGAAGGGCGTGAGGATGAAGATCATTTTTCCTGGCCCCCGTTATTGCGATGCCGGAGGTTGGACTTCACGTGATATGTCGTCCGAATTCCCCCCCGACGCTTACATTCGCCACTTTCGGATCGATTTCCAACTCATCTGAATCAGTTCTTTGCTGCCCAAATTCCATCTCCTCCAAGGTTATAGTGAGATGCCCCGGCTTCGTCTCATCCTCGTCAACCTTTATCCATTTAGGAAGGCGCCACTCCAAGCCTTCAGAAATCCCATCTGCCAAAATGTTAGTGGTTACTGGAACTTGGAGCGCCAGGTATTACGGACTGTATTCAAAATACCCCAGTTCCATCATAACTCCCATCCAGATTGTGATCCCTACAATCTGCCCGAAGCCCCAAGACTTGGCATCGACGAACGGACTAGCGAGAACTTGCTGGAAGAGTGAGAAGACCTGGCCGAGACAAAACAACATCCCCGCAACTATGATGAAGTGAAAGAATACTGCGGTCCAAAACTGGATGCGGTGATTGAGTCTGTTGGATCGGCGTGTTTCATCTGGCGTGAAACCACTCGTGCTTTTCATTCCGGCAGTGAGCCTCTTTGCGAATCCTTTGGTCCATACCGACCACCAGGGTGTTGATTCTGTCAAGATCTTCCAAAGAACTAGACATCCCATGAAGATGTCTGTCATACTCATGATGAGTTTGTAGATAAATGAGGTACCATCCTTTAGGAAGATTTCGCTGTTTCTTCCGATGGCGACGCAAAGGCCAACGGGACCTACCCCTCCACATGCGGCAGGCCCGAGCCCCGGGACGTCCGTATAGAAGGTAAAGCTTCGGGTGATGTGTATCCCATTTACTGTAGATAGTACTGCAGAGACGACAGACAGTCCAATCATGTACCATGACCTTTTCCCAAAAGTCATTAAGGTGTATAGGGATAAGGTAACTGGCAGCAGCCCATCCAAGCTCACAAGAAGAAGAAAATTCTGGTCAACAAAAAGCAATGGCGTCGTTTTTGAGTAAACGATGACAAAGGTTGCGATTTGGAGCGCAATGGTGAAGTAGCACTGTGTCTTGTGGAATTCGGCCAATGTAGCACAGAAGATGATGTACTGATCTTCAACCGTTTTGCCAACTTTTGGCGGCTTTGAGAGGTTGGATTGCTCGCCGTTGAGAGTCAAGCCTGTCAACCCACGGTTCAGGTGGGATTTGGAGAGTTTCTTTTGTTTCTTGTAGACTCCGTAAGCAAGGATAGTTAAGGCAACAAGTGCGAGCAGGGCGATGGCGCTCTGGGTGAGGTATGAGATAAGGATCTAGTGTAATTTAGCAAAGCAGATTGATGATTCCACGCGTGGAAATATACGCACCCCCACACCTGCAATGTCGGGATTGGCCAATTGAACACTTGGGGTGCACAACTTGAGCCAACATTTCGCAACTCCTTGAGCAGACAACTCGTAGTTGCCGGTTAGCAGGTTACCGACGGTGCAAATTTCGCTGGCAGCGCACTCGGCTTGAGTGGCACAATAGCCAGCCAAACATGTGGTGTAAGTTGAGCGAAGATTTAAGGATATGGTCTCGGAGTTATTTGATAGGAAGCTGCGGTCAGCCGCATTCGCAAGCAAGGAGCTATTCAAGGAGCCCTTTGCAATATCGCGAGTGACGTTAGCATAAAGCATGCACCCAACGAAGGGACCTAATGCAGATGCACTGCCGAATATCTTTTCAGGATCAGAACAGGTTTGAGTCCAGTTGTCCACCCGGGAGGTGGGATACTGCTCCCCTGTTTGGTTTAAGTAATCAAAAATATGTTCCGATGGGTCGCCGTCATCAAAGAGGAATGAAGGAATAATATTGGCACTGTTCGCAGGATCGTTGTAAGTACCTTCCATCTTGAGGAGATAGATACCTTCGTGCGTAAGAAGAAGCCGAGCGCGAGTACCAGAAGTGAGGAATGAAGATGGAGGGATAGTTCAGAGGATGTCTCCAAACAAAAGAAGATAAGCGACATGGCTAGGATTATTACATGTGCCCTTCTCCTGCAGCGCCATGAAATTGGAGAAGGATCTCGCGTGGAGAAAAGCTCAAAACAGCGCAGCATTCGAGGCGGTTTTACGGCCTTCTCGTTGGCTTACAGTACTCGTACAGTCCTCTTCGCTAGTAGGGCTGAGGTGCAGCACTCCCTGCATTCCCACCACCAAGCCTCCAGCCACCCCCAGGGGTTTGGCGCCGCCGATATTTTTGGAATCCAACGATGGAGAACGAGAAGGCTGTGAGGAAAAGCTTGAGAGACACAAAGAGTGAAGATCTTCCGCCGGAAATGGCAAAAGTAAAACAGGAAAGTGTTGAAAAGAAAACAAGATGCTTGAGATTGCAATTGCAAAAAGAATGAACGTGTGAGAATGACAGCCAGCCAAGGAGCGTTTCACATAAATAAGCTCTGGCGATTGGTTCCTTCCGCCCCCAGATCCGATGAATTTGGGCAGTGATCATCCCCACGACTGGCCCCAAAGCGCCGTCGATACGGATACGCATTGCACGACCGTGACATTCCAATTCGCCAGCTCGACGAATCTACCGCATGTTCGATGAAGCATCTCGATCGATATACGGATGAACGATTGTCGCAGGAGGTGGGGGGTAGGATACCAGTACGATCATCTCACCCCGAAATACTATATCACATCTCAAGCGTCCTCCATCCTCTCGTCCGAACAGATCCAGTGCCTAAAAATCCAAAACTAACGTTCCCACGCCTCGGCTCACACAACTCAACATCATCCCCTTCTTCTCATCCTCCAACAGCCCCGTCCCTCTATGCTCCACCCTCCCTTTCCTCACACCAATCCGACAAGTGCCGCAATTCCCCACCTCGCAGCTGCTTGCCACATCAAAGCCCGCACTCCTCAGTACATCAAGCAACGATTCCTCTTCCTTGACTTGTAGCTCCTTGCCTTCACTCTCTATTTCAACTGTAAAAGGATCCCCGCTCATCGAGACAGCGAATGCTTCGGAAGAGATGTTAGTTTCTGGGAAGCCGATCGATTTCCCGGCCTCGCGGACTGCGTTCAGTAATCTATCGGGCCCACAGATGTAGATGTGAGTCTTGTCGGTCGCTTTGTTAAGAACCTTTGCGATGTCGATCCGAGTTCCCCTTTCAGACACGCAAAGCTCTACATTTTCACCCAACATATCGATAATATTTTTGAACGCACCGTCGTCTTCGCGGTTCATGGCATAGTACAGCTTGAATTTCTGCCTCTGTTCCTTCAGCAACCGCGCACTTGCGAGGAAGGCAGTGATTCCCACTCCACCAGCAATGAGGATATGCTCATCGCACTCTCCACTTTCGCGCAGCGGGAAGTCACTCGCCATACTGCTGAACACCAACTCATCGCCAAGGTCCAACCGTTCATGCATGAACTTCGATCCTCCTCTTGAATTGGCATCATGCTCGATGCCGAGCGTGAACGTCTTGCTGTTGCCTTCTACTACTGAGTAAGCTCGTACCAAGTTGCCGCTTTTTGGACCCAACTTGACTCGAATATGTGCCCCTGGCATGACTTTGACCGGGTTATCGACCGTTTCGACAGCGGTGAAGGTAAATGATGTGATAGATTCCGTCTCTTTCTTTTTCCCCACCAGTTTGTACTTGCTCCATTTCAGTAAATGCCTCTCCTTTCCAATGAGACGGTCATTTTCATCCCGGTATATTCCTTTCTGGACGCGAAGTCGCTGCGAAGTCATTAGCAACACCTCTGGAGAAACACCTATAATCCTGAGAGATTCAGGGACAGGGAAATGACAGCTTCACTCACAAAAATGTCCCTCGTCTCCTCCCCCAACCCCTCGAGCTCCAGCAACTCCTTCATGATCTCCATGTTCTCCCGCTCAACATACATATAGTGCTGCACCCGACTCAAATACCACTCCGGATTAATCCTCTCCACCAACCTCATCTCATCACCTGGCTGAATAAACCCCGGCACCAAAACACGATGGTGCCACCCTGTCATGTTATTATTCTGCGCCCTGAGCGCCATATCCCTCACCTCAAAGCGATGATTAAGCTTCAAGCAAGGCTGTCTCGGCTGCGTGGCCTGAATCTTGACTCCATTCTCCCCGATCTCAAAGATATCGCCAACACATATCGTGTGCTCGTTATACCCATCATCGGGGCTCGTTAGGAGATTCTCGCCGAATCCTCCATAGCGCAACAATTTCTCGGACTCGGGGAGTTCGCGCTTCCAGTGGGTGTAGTGAGCGGAGGCATAGTGCATGAACGCCTTTTCTAGCCCGCCGTGAGTGGGAGCTCCTTGTGCGTCGCCGGTGAGACCAAGAGGACCGAGGTAGACGGGCTTTTGGGGGAGAGCGACTTTGAAGATTGCGGAATTAAGATTAGGGATGTTAAATTGATTTCTGATGACTCGGCCGACGCGAAGCTGGAGGACCTTTGTGGGAGATAGAGGGGAGGTGGGTACGTTTGAGCCCATTTTGGAGGCAAGCGCGTTGGTTGCAGATACTTGAACGATATTATCGAGAAGTGGGAGAACTGGAAAGGAATCAAGTGCGAAGGAGGATTGGCAGAAAATGTTGGAAGCTGCCTGTGAATCTATGCTCATTTCTCAGTGCAATACCGAGTAATGCAAGTCTGACACACTTGAAAAATGGCAAGGCGGACCTCGAGGCAGATTTCGGTTGTCGCGAAGGATGTGTGCTACAGGCTGCAGAGCCTGACTGACAGGCTGTGTGTCCTCTCCCCTTTCTAAACGATCTCCCAAAAACATAATTGACTGATAATCGATGCCATAAATTCTAAGCCGACAATTCAAAAGACCCTCAAAGTTGCCCCAGTAAATGGGATGAGATTATCGGGGATGTCCACGGAATCTGGACTTATGCACGTGACTCTCATCCATGAATTTGCACTCAAGATCTGTTCGCCTTGTTCGCGCCTTGCTTTTGAAATTAAAGTCTCTGCAGGGGGTATGCAAGTAAGTACAGGAGTCCATCTTTTTTCAAGGAATTGATATTTAGGCACCCAAAGTGAGGTCTCGCCCTCCATCTCCAAACCTTCCCTCGCTACACTTTTACTGAAGTACGAGTCTATCATAGAAATAGAGAAGGGGTTCAAATTAAGAATGAGAATGTCGTTGACTCGTGTGCCGAAAGTGTTCTTCTAGTAAATCTGACAGTGAGAAACAATTGAGCCCGGGTTCTATATTGCGTCATACGGTCATATGGACATTCGCCGTCTCGAAGGCAACGTTGATACGTTTGCGCTGTCGTCCGTAGCCTCGACGCTCCAGTTCATGATACTGTTTCCAAGAACAAATGGAGAGCTGCCAGTTCCAGTGGCAGTCGGTGTTTCAACGTTTCCACTAGGCACTTCATCAATTTCCCCGTTATCGACGGATTCGGATGATGTGCTTCTTTCGCCAGGATAATATCTTGGCCACGTCTCTTGTGTCTCTGTTGTATCTTCTGCCCCGTATTCCACGAGAAGCTCCACAATTTCTAAAGATCCTTGAAATCGCTTTGCGACTTCCAACGCGTTGCGAGATCCCAGACGCCCAGCAAAATTGACATTAGCCCCGTGTTCAAGGAGTAGTTTGACCGTATCGGCTCTATCAACCAAAATAGCTTCAAGCAACGGGCTTCCAAAACACCCTGCTTGTGCATTGGCCATAGCTCCACGATCAAGGATCAGCTTGACGACAGTTATGTTATGTTCTCCAGCAGCTGCATTTAAAAGCTCGTTGAGAACGTCGGTGTTGATATCCTCCTGGTAGTGGTCCAAAAGCAGTTGAATAATCCAAGGATCTCCTGTAACAACGGCCAGAAATAACACATTTCCATGTCCCAGATCTGTCATATTGATTGGGACCTCATGTTGAAGTAGTAATTCAACACATGCGACGCTTCCGCACCTAACCGCATTCTCCAGAGCACCTTCAGAGGCTTTTGCGCCGTGTCGAAGCAGCAGTCGCACAAAGTCTGCATTCCCAGATAGTGATGCTTCTCTCAACGGGTCTACGTTAAGTTTGTTTGTTTTGCCAACTGATGTGCCCGCGTCAAGTAAAAGTGTCCCGATATGATTGTCGCCATATCGGGCAGCATAGTGTATTGCCCGATTGCCAACGTTATCTTCAGCATCAACATGTGCTCCATTTTCCAATAATATCCTACAAGTAGAACGAAGGCTATAGCAAGCAGCAACATGTAGCATCGTTGCGGATCTTGCAGGACACCGCGCACGAGCCCCTTCCAGACGTTTGTGCATCGTAATCCAGAGCTCTAAGTACCGATGAGCGTTGCCTCCGAGCTCACCTTGAGGCTGTGTTTCTAGATATCCGTGGTCTTCTGCCTCGTGGATATGGTGGAAGCAGTGCGTCGCTGCATACCGGATGAGTGGCTCCGGGGAAGGAAAACCCAGTAGCTCCGATAACTGAACTTCTAGGCAGTCGACGAGTTTCAGGTTTTTAATGCAAGCCTGAGACAGCCTTGAATGACCCTGGCCTATCAAGTCCTCCGTTGTATGGGGAGCTAGACAATTGAACTTGTCCTTGACCAAGAAGTCGGTAACAGACTGGTGAATAAACTGGGCGATTTTTTCAGGATAGTTGTCATTCACAACATCCTTGACTTCTGCCAGCCCCCCTGATAAACTGATGATTCTTTGAGTCATTTGAGCCGCACTCAGCACGGAGTTCTTTGGTGAGGGGCTCCACGACCCAGCATAGGCCATAGCATATTGTAGCTCGGCTATGGAAAGTGGCCGGGCTGCAAGGCAGATAACCTGGAAGAGAAGCAGGCTCTCGGAAAGATCCTGGGGCTTCAGCACCTCTGTGAGGATATGACGGTAGACTTCCCCGATATCCACGGGCACGGTCTTCAGTGTCTCGAGGACTTTCTCTAGGGACTTTCCTTCGTTGTATTGCTCGGCAAGCTTCTGCGTGACAAGCACCGCCCACAGGAATACGCCCGATGACTTTTGAGCAATGGTGCTCTTCAAAATCTTGACATCTTTATCTTGCGTTGAGCTTTGGCCGGGAGAGACAAGCACCCTTTCTAGCGTCTCGCCAATATAGAGAGCAATATCGTCGTAGTTTTCGTCTTCAACGCAAATACTGAGCTTGTCGTTATGCGCAAGAATAGGGTAATGGCGGCATGAAAAGCAGATGCTCGCGGAAGAGCCTCCTTCGTTCAAGTCGTACTCCAACTCATAGAGATAAGAGACGACACTTCGAGCGGACTCGTCACCACCCTCATCAAGTGCATCGATAAAGACTCTGTATGGACGGGTTTTGGCTGCCTCTGTCAAGGCAGACCTGAAACTCCGGCTCAGGTCAGTTAAATTCCAGTCCCAAGCAATCCCAATCTTCCCTTCCTTCTGATTCTGCTCGAAAAGGCTTTGGAGATCGGTCCCAAGCTCTGGCTCTCGTTTGAAGAGTTGATGCAACAAAGTCCGGAACATGCCTAGCTCCGTGTGCTGCAATTCCCCTCCTCTTCGGTGAAAGAAGTAGGACAGACAATAATGACTACCTTCAGCGTCGTCGTTCAGCAATCGGAAAATCTTCTTCATCAGCGTCGATTTTCCGGATCCAGGTTTCCCTTTGATCCACAGCACCCCTTGCTTTTGCTCTATCCATTTCATATATGCCTCGTTGTTGTGTATCCAAGTACAGGATTTAGTGCGAGCATTCCGGATCTCTGTTTGACGATAGTTTATCTCAGGGAAGTATAATGTATTCAAACAAGCTGTATGTCGTTAGAGATAAAGACTCAAAGAGAAAATGCAGGGTTCAAACCACTTGAGATAGTTTCTTCAAAATGCGAACTTTATGTTAGCACCACTCTATAGAATGCAGAGGCTTTGCAATTTGCTGACCCTGTGTTCTTTCCTCATATAATACCCTCATTTTATCTTCTCTTGATTTCTCCTTGGAAAGTTTCTCGCAAGGGGCTTGTAGCCTGCGTACAACTTTCCGATACCCCTCATCTTCTTTGCTGCTATATCTGGTCATCGTCCTGTGGTTGGCGTTGATTGTGCATTTGCTTTTTTCAAGTGGGAAGGAAGACGAGAAGTCCTGAACAACCTACACACAGTTAGTATTTGGAGACTTGAAGAAGTTTTATGCTGCAAACCTTCTCATTAAGACTAAGCATTTGAGTAGCTTTCATCCCTTGCGCTTCTTGAAAAGTATGAACCTCGTAGTGACGCTTTAGACGTTCGCATAACTTTTGGAAGCGTTCATCACAATTTTCCAGTAACGCACCGTCAACCTCGAGGGTTTGTATGTTCTGGCTAGCCGTGTCAAATCCTGCCATGCTTGCGACACGCCTAACCGTTTCTCCCATGTCAGCATACGTGCTGCCCCTGTGGGGAGTCCCAAGGAACAATGTTGCTATTGCTGAGTTGCAAAGTTGTTGGTGACTATCGACGTTGTTTTCATTTGCGCGGAGAAGTAACTGCAACAAAGTCATTCCTTTGCATCGATCATATGATTTAGAAGATTACATCTTTAACAATAATGCCTAACAAACAATCAATAAACATTAACTCCTAATTCTGAGGACTTGAAGTAACGGCTTACCTCCAAGCGAGTGTGCCACAAAAATGATTGGGCGTTTCGACTTCAGTAAAGGTGAGCTGTTGGGTAGATGGGAATGTTTTGGCCAAGCGTTGACCTACCTCGTTCCGCCGCTCCCAGATGAGGTCCTCGAGTAAGTCTCGAGAATGCGCAAATATATTGTTTTTATTCGCGGACCCACTGAAGAATTTGGAGATGTCTGAATCATAGCCCCAAGTAAGTATCCTGGCATTCGGGCAATCGGCAGGAAGAAGATGATATGGCCAATAGACATCGCACTGTTCAAAGGTATCGCCATCGAGCGTATTTGAACTCTCATCCTCTGTCTTCGTTTTGCGCCAGAAAGTCCTTTTGAGTTTGCCGGGCTTGCTCTCCAGGGCTGTCGAATTCAGCGCTTTTTTGGAACTGGCAGTCCATGTCCAAGTATTCCGCGGATGACCCTGCAAGCCATGGACAAAAAGGATGCTAAAAGCACGTTGTCAGAGTTGTATGAAAGTAATCCAGCAGATCGTTAACTCATGTTATCGAACCTGATTCAAGGCTACCAGCACACTTGTCTGTTCGGATGCCTCTGGTCATGTTATCAGAGACTTTCTCATCACTTACTCAAGGACTGTATCATTTCCTGTTTGTGGCTCATACAAGACCGTAATTCCGGTTCTTCGTACTGACGGGCAGAGGCTCAAGGATAAAGACGATGTCTGAAGATAGTCAGGTCTCGGGGGATCCAAACAAGGCTGCGAGGATAGCTTGAAGTCAGTGGCTTCAAGTGCTATATAGAAACTCACCATGATCCATCTAGACAATTGTATAACCACTTCTCAGAGAGCTATATGATTTGACACTAAAATTTCCCTAAAAGCTATAAGGCGAAGCACGGAACATAGTACCTGTTTGTTGTTGTGCTGAGCAAAGGTCAGGCACGATCAGCCTCAGGCATAAGTGGCTAGCCCTGATTTAGCTTAGACTACTGCAGGAGGACTGCAACAGCGATCCCGATCCCGTTTCCCACTTCGAAATTCAGGCGTGAAGATGTACTTAAGAGTTTCGTGAGAGAAGCGTATGTATAAAAACAAATTGACTGTGGTTGGGAAGCACGTGTAAGAGGAGAGCGACTCGGCGATTCGGATTATCTAGAGGCACATGATTTGAATTGGTCACGTGGATGTGCAAACCACGTGATAACCATATCTCACAAGGACCAAGGTATTGATGATGTCGGGTAAGTGTCTAAATCTCGGATCTAGAGCATTGCAGATTATCTGGTCTCGCTATATTCATATAAATCAAAAAATCAAAAAATTGGGGAGTAATAGATTGACTAGCTGTTGCCCAAAACATATTAACAGTGATGCCACCACCTTCAAGCCATTTCAAATATCCCACACTTTGCAACATCAGAATTTCTTTCCTTTTTCTTTTTACAACTTTGAATGCATTCTCTTCCTTCTTTTCCCTACCAGTGTCCAAAAGTCGTCAACCGCAGGCGCTTGCAACCACTGGCCAAGCATTGGAGAATTTCCCTTCTGCCAGGTTGATTTGTCTGTGTTGAACGCTAAGCAGGAGATTATATGTATACATCTTGGTAGCACTTACCGAGTTGTACTGAATTCAGCCTTATATTCCGCCCCTTTTGGTGTTGCCAAGCTGGGAGACGAGTCGTCGCTTTCTGGACTTGGTTAACTGATAGCGAGGACGGCATTGTTGTGACCGGCTTTGTGCTAAGCGAAGGACAGTGGACGGCTATATAAAACAATGTATTCGATGAAGTGTGTTCTCAACAAGCAGACTGGATTCAATTGACGGGAAATTGGATCATATTGCCTACGGAAGTGTGTCAAGATTTATAAGGCGGAATCAGGAAATGATTTTGCATTCAAACCTGAAGAATTTATCCGCTAAATAATCAGGACAAGAACAAATTGACAATTCCCAATGTAGAGATATCAGGACAACTTGTATCGTGGGTAGCTTCATCTCTTTCGTCGCGGTTAAGGCGAGCCAATAACGAAACAGGACGGCGCAGGACAAATTCCAGGACAATGTTGAAATGCAATTTTATTACAAATCACTAGAATTGGAGTTGATGCGAGATCCTGCGAGGACGGGAATGGGGATATCTCAACGCTTACCAGGACATTTGTTCAATTGACGTCCTGGTTGTTGGTAGCCAGGACAACTTCCACGGGCAAGCGAAAAAACAAAGGAAGGAAGAAACTACTCGTATTCCCCAGGATAAGCGAGCAGCCCGAACATAATTGTGACAATCTATGGGAATGACATCAGTCACAAAATCTCACAGGCGACTGCTGAAGGCAGGACTGGACAAGAAGGTACCGTCACTGATCCAGCAGGCGTGAGATGATGAGATCAGACCAAAGACAGCGATCAATTCAGTCCAACCACTAAAAGACGGAGGCCAAGCGGCCGGTGACAGCCGGTTCGCCCCGATTTGCTGGTGATAACGAAAATCCTGTGTTGCTACTGGGATATGCTGGTGGGTGGTGCATCGGTGGAGGCCATGTCCTTACATAATCTTATCCAGCGGCAATCCTTTTCAGCCTCAAAAAGTCCTGAATGCCGTTCCAGGGAAGTCCTGAGTCCTGACCGAACAAGTCCTTGCGGCGTCCTGGCGACCCAGGCGCACTGCCCACAAAACGGGCCCTCCCACACAAATCTTTTGGGATCTCTATTAAACTCCTCACCCCGATCAGGCTGAGGCAACAGTTGCCTTATTGTAATACCTTCCCCTAGCACCTCATTATTTTCCGCCGCCCTCTCCTCCGCCCCTAAAGTATCATGACGAGGCTCAAACTGGATCAATGGGAAGGGCGATGGTTGTTTTCGCGCGGAGCAACGAAAGCTACACATGGGACCGAAGGTCGATCCATGACTGAGCTTACTGAAGCGTTAGCAGAAGTTGATGGTCTGCTCGCTGGTATCAACTATCAGGAAAAATTGGAACCTGATTCCGAGGAGACTCGTTCAAATTCTGCTCGGAACGTAAATTCAAGCGATTCTTTCCCATCAAATCCAACGACAGCCTCTTGGTTCGGCCACCTTGCTTTTGATCTACTGGGCTCGGGTTCAGAGGAGCGTTCCGAGAGCGAACCAAAACACCTTCGAAATATTTTGAATGAAAAATTGGTCCAATCGAATGATGAGCCACACCAAGCACCTCGTGAATCTCAATGGGCTACCATTCGCAGTTTACGAAAGGCATCCATGCTCCACTACAACCAGTTCGCAAAGTTGACTGCCGACTCAACGAATCCTGACATCCGAAAGCTGAGGAAGTCCTGTGTTACTGCGAAAAAATTACTAGAAATGGGGATATTGACTTTCCGACAAGTCCTCCATGGCCAGACCCCAACAACTCTCGTGGACATCTTCGCCTTCGCAAGTCTGTCTTATGTAATATCGAAGACTTTACATGCCAAGGGCCACATCGATGAGTCGGATATTCTCTCTGGTATCTTGGACTGGCGAGCCGCTATTGTTGATGACAGGGAGAGGCCTACTTTCGACGAGATCGCCAAACAACTGTGGCCCGAGGCAAAGGAAATAATGCACTTCATTCCACTCGAGAGTACCGCAACGAGTCAAGAAACGGCTGGCTTGAGGCCTGATGAGGACGAAACGAGCTGTGCTCCGTCAATTATACCTCAAGAAGCAACAGTTACGGGGTCTTTGAGGCCAGGGGAAGAAAATGTCACGTCACAACACGATCCGTCTCCGTCTCCATGGGCTCATAAGAATATATCGGCATTACAACCGGACACATTTTCGATGCCATGTCTCAGCGAAATGGAAAATCCTCCGGGCGGACTCCAGAGTCATGTGTATCATCTTACTCACGAAACAAGGTCATATCCCGATTTTAGCTTTTCCGAATTTTCGGATTGGTTCAATCATGACAGTGCTGTTCTGGAAGGTTTAATGGATTCAACTTTCTACCAACCCCTGGCACCGGATATTTCCCCGGAGGTTCTCAATACATCGCAGACGGCAGGTTTAATTGGCACGGAATTGCATCCCGTCGAGCCAGAGAGTTCTCCGCTCCATGGTATTGAGGCCCCTTCTCCAGTTGAGCAGATAAGTCCACCAGTAGATGACTCTGCCCTCCACCTTCTAGAAACCCCATTGTTTCAAGCAGTTTTCCGCTTCATGATTCGTCAGTTGCTCTTCAACCTCCTGCGTCTATCCTGCTAATCACCGTTGCAGAGATTTCTGAGATGGGAGATCTACTGAATGTACTTTCGGGAGGTGGGTTGACGTCTGGAAAGGACGGCATTAAGCCCCCTCATTCACGCCCGCCCTGGGTAGCTTCGGAATTTCTTATTCAAGCTTCTCTGCACTTTCTGGGACCCCTACATCGCGAAGCAGTTCATATCGATAAGACTTTCGGTGGAATAGTTGCTATGGCGGAGATGTTTGTCAAGCTTGGTTGTCTCCAGACAGTGAGAGAAGTTGAAAATTACATCATCACGGTTGGTCGAGTGCGTTTACCGGAAATGTCCCCTTTCCGAACTTTGAGGCTAATTCTGAGGATTTTACAGCATCTAACCCATTCCTATGATTTATTTGCGACACTAGTTTCCAAAACTCTTTGCCAGTGTTTTGTTGCCTCCCGGTCAATGGAATGGGACCTCCTCTATCCAAATTGCGTTCAAGAAGCCGATGAATACAACTTCCAGTATCTCGATAGAAGGCAAACAGGAGAGACCAAGTGGGCGGAGCTCGGGTTTGGTCGCCAGGGTATATCGGAAGCAATGTCGTCTCCTGCCTCGTCAACGAACGAAAATCCCCAAAAGCGTTCGCCCAGCCCAAAGAAACGTCCTTTGCAGGACGGGGCGGATTCGGTTGCGAAGCGGCGGTATGTAAACTCCAAAAAAAACTGATCGTAGTCTAACTCTATAGTCCGCGAGATATGTCTATCGCGCATTCTCAAAGTTCGCCTTCAGGCTCCGACACGTCGATTATCGAGCGTTGCACTTTTGAAAACTGTCCCAAATATTATACCGGGACGGCCGCCCTAAGCAACCTTTCTCGACACGTCCGAACCAAGCACCGGAAGAAGAAGAATACCTTCATATGTCCAATTTGCCGCAAAGAGACGGATCGTCGGGACAATCTACGTCAACATTTCATGAAAGTTCATGCCAACGTTGAACAACCGGATTGTATTGCGAATAGAAGCCGGGGTCTCCAAGATGCTCGAAGCGCTGACTAGTTGTCTTTCCTACAATATCTTTCCTTTCCTTTTCTTAGGAAAATCTATACACTCTCACTTAAAATTTCCAAGTCGGGGGGATCTTTTTGCTTCTAGTGCGGCATTTCCTAGAGTTACAGTTTGTTACCTTGCTTTGATAAATGGCGTTTAATCTCAAAGGCTGTCACGCCACACAACAGGCTGCAACTGAACTCCTATGCTGGCGCTAGATAATCGGAGGGAAGTGGCAGATAATGAAGTTTAGTGATTGAAAACTTGAACTTGGAGTCGGAGTTGGAGTTGGAGTTGGAGCTGGAAATCATTATTATTCCTCATTTGTTTGGTGTGCACGCCTTCGCTTGCAAAGCAAAATCCTATTTGCTTTATTCACTCTATGAAAGACGTAAATGTCCACAAGAATCAACACTGCATTGAATCAATAAACTGTGAACATATGCGATTTCTTGAGAGCTTCCTTCGACGACCAATAGATGTGCATGCAGGGCTGGAGAGGCGGAAATTGCTCTTGAAATGGCTGACATCTGCTGACTATTTTGCAACCATGATAGTTGAAAGATCGAGGCAATTGGAAGACTTAAAACGCGATTTGTGGATAGAATGTTGTTGTGAGAAAGTTGAAATAATCACGTGATCTACAATCGGCAAAAGGTTTCTCCTAGCCTCCGAAGCCAATCAAGAGCTCAATTTTTTGTGATGATGCACATATCCTCAGATTTCTTCCGCAACAACGGCCCTTAACAATCGATAACTATGGGCCGCGGAAACAAACGAGTAAGTCTATTCATTGTGTCGTCTGCGAAAATTCATCTGACCGTCAACAGGGACGAGGAGGCGGTGGTCGAGGACGTCAAGGTCGAGGAGGGGGAGGCGGTGGGCGCGGGGGTCGTGGTGGGGAGGACAATCGAGTCAGCTTCGAAAAGGTCGAGAAACACAACGAGAAACTCGAAAGATACTACAACAGTGTTCTGGGATTGGCAGATGAGGAGGAGAGGCACGACTTCTGGGCTGCATTGAAGCGGGAATTGCCCAACAGCTTCAGATTCGCCGGTTCTAAGGGGTATGAATGAATTGATGGATCAATTGCCCCCAAGTTAATTGTTCACAGACATGCGCTCGCAGTGCAAAAGCTCCTTAAAACCCGCTATGTCCCAGAAATCTCCAAGATCTCTCACTATGATGGTACTCCTGTCGAACCTCCCCAACCTGTCCCCTGGTACCCTGATGAATTGGCGTGGTGGATGACGACTCCGAAAAATGTCATTCGACGATTCCCGCCTTTCGCTGCATTTCAGAAGTTCTTGGTGTCCGAGACAAGTGTTGGAAACATTAGCAGACAAGAGGTGGTTAGCATGATTCCGCCCTTGGTTATGGATCTGCAACCTGGAATGACAGTCCTCGATATGTGCGCTGCTCCTGGCAGTAAGGCGGCGCAATTGTTGGAGATGGTACACAATGGAGAGGAAGCACGAGTTCGCAAATCTCTCAAGGATCACGCCAAGCAAGATGGGCGATATGCAAGCCCTGAGGTGAAGTCGGAGGATGCGGCAGACATGGAAATCGACACCAGCGATAATGGACGAGCTACAGGATTGTTAATTGCCAACGATTCCGATTACAAGCGGAGCCATATGTTGATCCATCAACTCAAACGACTGTCGTCTCCAAACCTGATTGTCACCAATCATGACGCAACGATGTATCCTTCGATCAAGCTTCCGTCGACCCCTGAAAATCCAGCTCACAACAGATACCTAAAGTTCGACCGAATCTTGGCCGATGTTCCTTGTTCAGGAGACGGTACGACCAGAAAGAATGCGAATCTGTGGCAAGATTGGAATCCCGGCAACGCGCTTGGTCTCTATATCACGCAAGTCAGAATTCTTGTTCGAGCCTTACAAATGCTGAAGACTGGTGGCCGTGTGGTCTACTCGACATGCAGTATGAACCCAGTCGAGAACGAGGCAGTCATAGCATCTGCCATTGAGAGATGTGGGGGGTTAGCAAAAGTCCAGTTATTACCGAGCGACGACAAACTCCCTCTCCTGAAGCGGCGCCCGGGCCTGAAAGACTGGTCCGTAATGGATAAGAGTGGTAAGGTATGGTCTACATTTGAGAAAGTAAAGGAACACGAGGAAGATTATGGTGCATCCGTCTACACCGACAGACTGGTGGAAGGAATGTTCCCTCCCACCAATGCTGACATCCCATTCGAGAGGTGCATGCGTGTCTATGCCCACCTTCAGGATACTGGCGGATTTTTCATTGCAATTTTGCAAAAGATGTCGGAATTTAGAGCCAAGCCGGAGTCCGACTCGAAGAAGATTGAGCCTAAGCCGCCGATCACATCAATTATTGAGGAGATCGAGTCAAAGCCAGAACCCAAAGACGGAGAAAGTCTTCTTCCCAAGATTGAGGCCGCAGATGCTC
The DNA here is from genome assembly GCA_021399475.1 of Hyaloscypha finlandica. Classification (NCBI taxonomy): domain Eukaryota; kingdom Fungi; phylum Ascomycota; class Leotiomycetes; order Helotiales; family Hyaloscyphaceae; genus Hyaloscypha; species Hyaloscypha finlandica. The sequence goes on along the minus strand of JAJTUR010000046.1, from coordinate 185,258 downwards.
TAACAAGACCAACTGAATCTAACGATGAATTTGTCTCTGCAGCTGCTCGCCAGAACCAAGAAAATCCAACGTCAGATGGTACTCTGACAATGCCTAATGGCAGGAAGCGCAGCCGGGATGAGACTGCTCCAGTCGAGACCGAAGAGTCCTCCTCGAGCAAGAAGCTGAAGACGCAAGATGATGGGAACGAGGCCGAGATGAAAGTTGCGGGTGAGGCCGAGATCGATGTTGTTATGGAGACCAGGAAGTTAAGCACTAAAGATGAGGTTGATGAGCCCGCTGAAGAGGGCATGGAGAACAGGAACGTGCACTATCCCCCACCACCTGGTGCAGAGCTAGACTTAACTACTCGGCCTGGTGATATGCGCTCCGACTCGAGACCAAAACAGCAGCAGCGAAACAGATCAGGTCAGCAATTCGAAGAGCCTTTCAAATACATCTCTGGAGATCATCTAGAAGTTAAGTCAGTGGAAAAATTCTATAATTTGTCGCCGCGCTTTCCTCGGGACCGATTCATGGTTAGGAATGCTCAGGGTGAACCGGCGAAGACTATTTACTACACATCAGCCTTGATCAGAGATATTCTTACTGAGAACGAGGGCAAGGGTATCAAATTCATCCACGGAGGTGTCAAGATGTTCATGAAGCAAGACGTTCAAGGACCAGATGTCTGCAAATGGAGAATACAATCAGAAGGCATGCCGATCCTGGAAGGTTATGTCGGTGAAGAGCGAGTTGTTCGTCTCTATCACAAAGAGACTTTCCGTAAACTTCTTATCGAGATGTTCCCCAAACTCGCAGATGATGGATGGAAGAATCTTGGCGAGATCGGAGAACGTGTCAGGGATGTCCCGATGGGTTGCTGCGTTCTCAGAATTGAGCCGAGTGACCACGAAGATGGATTCGATGAACGAATGGTCCTTCCGCTGTGGCGGAGCGCTGCCTCTTTGAATCTTATGCTTGCTAAGGAGGACAGGACAGCAATGCTGTTGCGCATCTTTAACGATACAACACCACTCGTCAATAACTCCACAAATAAACAAAAGATCGAAGAGAGTGTCAAGAAGCAAGATGATGAGGAAGACGAGAGAAAGTCTGTAGCGTCTGGCTTCGTTGTCGAAAATGGCGAGGTCAAGGTCGATACATCTAGTGCTATCGAGGCAGCCGCGCCTGTCAATGATCGATCAACGGACGCGGAGATCAAGCCAGGACCATATGGTGTTGTTACGGGTGCTGCTCCAGAGGATCAGCCAATGACGGATGTTAAGGCGGAAAAAATAGCCAAGGGAGAGGACACAGGTGGTCCTGAGCAGCAATTGAATGGTACTGGCGGCGTTGAGGGACAACTGGGTGGTGTGTCATAGGCGCAAAAATGCATATCTGGATGACTATGCCCTCTTGAACAGAGCACTGTATGAAGTGAATCGAGCTTACTTTGCACCAATGAATAAATGAATGTCATGCCTGCATTATTTAATGTCCGGGTCCCAGGGAAAGATCCAAATGCACAACCCCCCCAAACCCGATCGAGTGATCGAGATCCGATTTTCTTTAAATGAATCACTTGCGGTATCGAAGTTTGATAGCCGAGGGACCATCATCGGGAATCTTGAATTATTCGTGTCACCTTCTCATTCATATCATTGTTGCAGTTGACGCGTGATTCACTGACTGAGGCATCATGCCACTTTTTCTCTACCCACTCGCAAATCAGCCTTGTCCCAATCTTATGACGTACCATTCTCAAATTTGCTTTCAAGTCCTTCAAAAAAGCAAAGTTGCTACAATTTCTCTTTCAATTCAGAATTCGAGATGCCTTCCTCAATACTCTCCAACATGGCAGCATCTAATCTGCCCCACGTGTCTCTCAAAACCGCCATCGTTCAACCTGGGATGTTCAAATCACCCCCCTTCACCTCAGAAGTCCCGGGTTCTATCCAAGTAGAAGGTGAGACCATCCCGCGCCGAAACGCCAAATTCGTCAACTCCCTCGTCTCCCGTCCATGTAGAGAAGTATCCACGCTTTTCGACATACTGCTCCGCTCAGCTGAGAAATACGGAGACTTGAAGGCCATGGGAACGAGGAGGCTGATTGAGACGCATGTTGAGATTAAGAAGGTGAAGAAGGTGGTTGAGGGTGTGGAAAGAGAGGCAGACAAGAAGTGGGTTTTTTTCGAGATGGGGGAGTTTGAGTTTGAGAGTTTTGGGGGGTATGTGGGACGGTGTCTAAAGTTGGGTGCTGGGTTGAGGAAATTGGGACTAGAGGCGGGGGAAAGGGTGCATGTTTTTGCTGCTACGAGGTAAGTCGCCATAATCTTCGGGGAAGAAATGAATTTTGACAGGGGTTTCTAGTGCAAACTGGTTGGCTGTGTCACACGGTCAGTCCTTAACGTCTCTTCAAAGATTCAAATGAACGTCACTGATATTTTGATAGCTGCGGTCACACAATCAATGCCAATCGTAACATCCTACGCCACCCTCGGCGAAGAAGGCCTCACAACCTCCCTCACCCAAACCAGCGCTAAAGCAATCTTCATTGACCCAGACCTGCTCTCCAAACTAACCATCCCCCTTCAATCCGCACCAGAAATCAAGTTCATAATATACAACGACCAGCACCCGGTCTCTCAATCCGACATCGACAACTTGAAGGCATCTAACGCCAAGCTCACTGTCCTTTCCCTCTCTGATCTCCAAGAATTGGGCGAACAAAACCCCGTGGACCCAGTACCACCGCAACCCGAAGACCTTTGCTGCATAATGTATACCTCGGGCACGACCGGAACTCCCAAAGGTGTCCCCTTAAAACACCGCAACATCATCGCCGCCATCACCGGTCTCGATAGCGTATTCGCAGAATACGTCGGCCCATCAGACTCCGTGCTCGCTTACCTTCCACTGGCACATAGCTTCGAGTACGCGTTTGAAAACGCTTGTCTTTACTGGGGTGTGAAAATGGGCTACGGCTCTCCACGTACATTATCCGATACCTCGATGCGGAATTGCAGCGGGGATATCAAGACGTTCCGCCCCACAATTTTGATTGGAGTGCCAGCTGTCTGGGAGACGATCCGCAAAGGCATTGAGGAGAAAGTCTCGAGGTTGGGATGGGTGAAGCGGAATCTGTTCTGGGGCGCACTGTGGTTGAAGGCGGCGCTTTGTGCACTTTTCCTTCCGGGCCCAGGACTCCTTGATAAGGTGGTATTCAAGAGCGTAAAGGCGGAGATGGGGGGACGGCTGAGGGCGTGTTTTAATGGTGCAGGGCCATTGGGGAGAGATACGAGGCGGTTTATTAGTTTTGCGGCGGTGCCGTTGGTTAGTGGGTATGGGCTGACTGAGACGACTGCGTAGGCTCTCCCCCTTACTCTTACCTTCCTTGCTCCTTTCCTTGTTCTCTGCAATTTAGTGGGCATTGACATATATGGGAAAACAGAATGGGAGCACTCCAAGACCCTCTCCAATGGACGGACGACACACTGGGCTCCATCCCAGCATCCATCGAAATCAAACTCGTCGATTTCCCTGACGCAGGCTACTTCGCCACCAACTCCCCACCACAAGGAGAAATCCTAATCCGCGGTGATTCCGTGATGGACGGCTACTACGGCCCCTCGGCATCAGAGAATGAAGGCGTGATCACGAAAGATGGCTGGTTCAGGACGGGCGATATTGGGGAGTGGGATGCTAGGGGCCATTTGAGGATTATTGATCGGAAGAAGAACTTAGTTAAGACGTTGAATGGGGAGTACATTGCACTCGAAAAGGCTAGTTCCCCACACATCACAGTTCAGTGTGTCGTCCGGGAGAAGGGCTGACGAAGTGTAGCTTGAGAGTATTTACAGAGCAGCGAACATCGTCTCAAACATCTGCGTCTTCGCCTCACCCATGCGCTCAAAATCCATCGCAATCGTCATCCCAGACAGCAAACAGCTCCAGAAACTCGCCTCAACCAACAACCTCCGTCCACGACCACACGAACAGCTAGTGCACGATCCAGAGGTTAGAGAATTGGTACTTAAGGAGTTACAAAGCGTGGGTAGGAAGGCGGGGTTAGCCCCTTTTGAGATCATTGAGGGTGTGGTGTTGGCGGAAGAGGAGTGGAGTAGTCTGAATGGGTTGCTGACACCAGCGCAGAAGCTGGCGCGGAGGAAGATTGTGCCGCTTTATCAAAGAGAGATTGATGGCGTTTATGGGAAGACGAAGTCTGTATTGTAAGTTTTCGGGACGCCAGTTTATGGAACATTACCGAGGATCATTCCTGGAGTTTGCAAAAGTGCATAGGCCTGAGCTTCTTAAGTATCTAGCCTATCTCTCAAAAGTCTTGACATTTTACTCTACATAACCATTACTCTTATTTTATATATAATCTTGGACGACTTACCTTAGTCATTGACAACGCAAGAAAATCCTCGCTTAAGCCTCGGGTTTTGGAAAAGGGGCAGGGGTTCGCCTAGTGTATCTCATATGTATGGTCACAAAACAACCCAGAAGACCAAAACAGCTTTGCAAAACCCCTCAGATCAAACTACTGATTGGCTTGCCTCTAAAAAAAGGGAGGCAGCTTTATCTCGGGAAGTAAAGATCACGTGAGAGTGGGGGTAGATGACTGATTCCTGCACACAAATGTGACACGAGCAGATGCGTCTCCAAGCAACCTTAGGCTCAAGAAAACCCAACCTAGGCAACATAACCATACCTCTGCTATACAGGTAGCAAGTTTCCTAAAGATGGCACAAAATTCGCGAGCTGTCCTCTTAGGCGCAATCGCATTCTTGTCCCTGAAAATGAGGATATCGCCGTTCTCTCGGAATATACAATCGATATCTTCGAGGGTTCAGTCTTCCCTGATCGTCTGTTCGACCGCGAAGAAGGTCGCCCCAGGAGACATCATAATCTTGCACGAAGACGACTACGAATTCAATTTCTTTGACGTCGTAGGTGACGCGCTCACCCCTTGGCGTCCAGGCCCTCGAGGTCGGCAAGAATCCTGCGGGCTTGCTTCACATCACAATGTGCAATGAGCCAACGAGGGGACTCGGAAAGTTAGGGAACAGTTCCAAGAAGAAGGAAGATGAAGGTGAATTGGAACGCAAGCGGGAATCTCCATGAGACGGGACCTCCAACGAATGAAAACCCACATGTAACCCGATTCGATTTGGAAAATCCAGCAATGTTTAAGATCGACTAGATTTCCTCTTCAGCTTGCTTCTGAGGTCTCGGACTGCCAGTGTGGAGCAGATGAAGTGTTTATGTCGTTACCGGTGCCGACAATGATGCGGCCCACGATCATTGCTGGCGCGCTAAGTGCTGTTATGTGCATGATCGCTCCCACAGCCAAGATGGAAGCTCCGATGAAGATCGTCTTCTTTCGTCCAAGCAAGTCTCCCACCATCACAGCAATTATGGCGCCAAAGAAGCGGCCGATAACGTAGAGAGCCGTCACAGTGCCGATCATGGACGTCTTGCCATTGAGCCAACCCCCCTGGCTAGCGCTGGACATGTCTCAGCGGAAGAAGGGAAAAGCTTCGCACATTCCCCATACCCTTCGGGAGGCTTTGTGTCACAGGCAAAGCTTATGCTCTTGACTTATGCCCTCCGCAACGTTAATAACTACTACTGCTACTGCTACTACAGAAGTGTTGCCCTATCAATGCGAAAACCCAACTAGCCAGATTTTGCTCTTTATGCCCCAACTTTTTGAATACCTTCGTTTTTTAATTGACCAGGATCTCCTGGTATAATAAGCGAAATACTACGCGGAGTAGTGTTCGGCGATCATCAGGCAACCCTTCTCATAAAAGTGGACCAATTATCTAGCTTGACATAAATACAAATTCCCTCATTATCTCAGAATCTTATCTATCTTCTCTCAACAGTACGATAGCAGATCTTGAAAATGAGGAATTGTAATCTTGTGCTTCTATTTGGCAGTCTCCTCATCAGTAGGTTTGTTTCAGCGTCTGTTTTCACTCAGCTCCCTCTTTTCAACAAAATTCTAACAAATCCCAGAGCCCGCGTGCCAAGCCAGTTTTACAATGCTTCCGTCCCGCGATGGGAATGGTGGCCAAATCCAGGTCAACTCACCAATGGAGACAAAGGCCAATACCTAAATCTTTCTTCCGGAGTCGATCTATGGTACACGACATTTGGCAAGAACTCCTCTCGACACACGCCCGTGCTGCTTCTCCACGGCGGGACTGGGAACAGCAACCAAATGTACAATCAAGCCAACAAGCTAGCTGAAACTCGACAAGTCATTCTCCAAGAGTATATCGTTTCTTCCGCTGAAAACAAACTGGCAGCTAACAAATTGTCCTAGCACCCGCGGCGAAGGACGCAGTCCCTACACAAACTTCACAAATTTTCACTACGACGACTTCACCCGCGACGCAATCGCCATCCTCGACCACCTCAACATCCCCCGCGTCGCAGTAGTCGGCTGGAGCGACGGTGCAATAGTCGGACTTGACCTTGCCATGAACTACAGCTCTCGCATAGAGCGAGTGTTCGCTCACGGTGCCAACCCTCAAGCAAATATGAGTCTCCCTGGCCTTAATGATCCGATCATTAATTCGGATTCTGGGAGTTTGGACTCAGATTTTGCGACGAACGGGACCACGTATTCTGTTAATGGGAGGAGCAAGAGAGGGTTGGGGAAGAGGGGGCAGACGTATAATTGTGAGAGTTTGAGTCCGCTGCCGGGGAATTGTTCGGCGATGGAAGAGGGTGTTGCTTAGTGAGTCTATGCTTCTGTGAAAGGTGGTAGTGAATGATGTACTGACGGTAAATAGTATGTGGAGTACGGAACCAACCTGGGGACCAGGGGCGTTGGCGAAAGCCAATGTCCGGTTTGGATTGTAGACGGAGACCATGATACGTCTGTGGAGAGGAATCAAGCGGATGCTATGGCAGCATGGATTCCATTTGCTGGGCAGCTGATACTACCTCACGTGGGACATTCTGCTTTGCTTGAAGATCCAAAGTTCTTTAACTTCGCGATGGAATACTTCTTGGATATGAAGTTTGATGGGGTTCTACCTTACTACTAAAAGAGAAGTCAAGCAACTCAAGGAATAAGTATTGTTGGGATCTTGGACTCGCCATTTTCGTGGCCTCATGAAGCTGGAGCTGTGAGTAATTTAATCAACAAATTGCTCGAGCAGATATAGTACACTTTGAAATTATCTCAATGAGGGACATTCTAAAGTGAAGGCACGTGTTTACTCCCAACCTCGCCGTGTTTCTATCGTACAGTGCAAAGACAAAGCTCTTCTTAGAGAATAGTTTCTCTCCATCTCCTGACCCTAAGTCTACCTTCAATAAGAGGAAATTTACCTCAGCCACCCACTTGCTCTGCGGCCTCTTTCCTCCATACTCCTTAGGCAGCTCAATATCGTAATTCATTACCAGGCAAGCAATAATTATCTTGAACTCGAAATCGAGGAAGAATCGGCCCGGACAAACAGTCCTCCCATGTCCAAACGCAAGAAATTGCGGCTCTGTGGAGACTGTTGTAAGATTGGATTTATTTTTTGCATCTAAAGTTGAGTCTTCGCGAATGCGGGAGAATCTAAGGGGATTAAATTTAAAGGGTTCGTCGGATAGTTCGCTATCGGAGTGTGGTCAGTATGCTATGACAGAGAGTAAGGCACCTTTGGGGAGCAGGATTCCGTCTTCGGTACAGAGACCATCGATGATCACATGCTTGAAAACACTTCCATTTGCAAAAGCGTTTATTCGGAGAGTCTCTCTGCAAATGCTGTCTGTCTTTATCATCTGAGAGATGGAAAGTTTAGTTCAAGTATTGCCTTTTGCGGTGAGAACCCGGGAGGATTCCTCCCTCTCTAAGGAGCGCAATCGCATTTTTTTCCTGGTCCGAGGCAACGATATCAAACACAGCATTCGTGATGGTAATGTTTGCGTTAGCATTAGCCCTTCGTCACCCTACCCCGCCGTCCTGCCCCCGCGGTCCCACCCTACCATCCTCACCATCTTTTCTGCACGCGTTTCAATTTTTTTCAGCACTTTGAATAACAGAGGCTTGACTTTTAGTTCTTGCGCTAGAACCAATTGTACTAAGTCGGGACGTGGTCCATGGTTGGCTAACCTTCCCGCAGTTACAGAGCTCAGACCCCTTTCCGGTTTGGTTAAGCCCTAAACAGTCAGCGAGACCTACACACCCAGCCTCCGTGAAGTCAGGAAAGTCCCCCAGAAATTGAAAAGCCAGTGTCAAAACCTACGTATGCAAATGAAAATGAGGTTGTATTAGTACAGTATCCAATCTATAAACAAAGACAACCCAACAACCCCCTGTGCCCAAAAGGAAAAACTATCAAATAAGAGGATGTGTAATCAGAAGCTCCTTAGCCTCTCAAAGCCTGAGCAATACAGGGCAGCAAGCCGCTGTGTGTTCTACAAAATCGACGCAACAAACATGTTTGCAACTCGAAAACCAAGCAACTTTTTACCAAACGCCAAATCCCAAAAGAGTGACATCCCTTACAAAAAAAAGATCAAGACAGTTCCTGCAACAATGCCCCCAAATTGGTTGACCGCTGGCGCCAGACGAGTGCTGGAAGCGGACTTCTTAGCACGATTCTTGGTAGTCTTGATGATAGGAGAAGAATTGTCATCGTGTGCCTGCTCCTTTCTCTTCTCATCACTTTCCTCCTCATCATCATCCTCGGTTCCCTCTTCTTGGTTGCTCTCCTCGTCACCTGCTTCGACTGTATCGTTGGTCAAGGACTCAGACTGAGTAATTATCAGCGTCGGTCCTGCTCCATATACAGAGTAGAAAGTACTGGTCGAGAAAGCACTCACAGCTGTCGCCGTTACTGTCGGCGTGCTTTCAGCAACGACTTCAACCTGAGTGGTGATCGGTTCTGGAATCGAGATAGAAGTAGACGGAGAAGTTGGAATACCCACATCAGTAGTAGTCCCCTTGCTCTCCTCAGCCTTCTGAGATGCAGATTCAGCAGCCTCGTTATCCTCCTTTCCCACATCCTGAGCATGGAACTCCTCGCCCTCTCCCTTCATGCCATTCTTTATGTTCTCGTACTGACTCTCAGGATAACTCAAGTGGTTCTTGCTTTTCTCCAACTTGCCGAGCTCTTTGACGACAGTAGCAACTAAGGAGTCATCGCCAGTCTTATCCCCAGAAACTTCCCAGAACATGGCGCCACCGAGCCCCTTCTCCTTGATCCATTTCGCCTTTTGGCGAGCGATATTGGGGGTATCGTAGGATACCATGTATTCCTTCCCTGCATCGTAGCTGTAGCTAGCACCAAGCTCAGGAAGCTCGACGACGTTGGCAGATGAAGGGATGTCTTTGTAAAGGAAGCTCCCTTTGTCACCTTCTTGCAATGATGCAGCTTTATTATAATCGTTACCTGGACCCTTGGTCTGAACGAAGACGTGTCCATACAGCGGCAAACCGAGGTTAATCTTCTCCGGCGCGATCTTCCCGACATTGATATAGTAGTCCATGGCAGATTCTGTGCTGAAGGGGGTGTGAGAAGGGTGTTCTGCGTTGGCGAAGAGGTTAGAAGAATGGCCCGAGCTTGTGTCCCAGGTTCCAGCGTAATCATATGCCATGAAGTCCCATTGGTCGATGTATTTATCCATGGCTGGCATATCGAGGTACTTGTAGTTTTTCGCTCCGGCCGGAGCCGCATACGAAATGATGAACGGTGCCGAGTTGGTGGACTTGGCGTATGACTCCATTGCGACGCGAATCTTCTTGAGGAGATCGATCATTTGGCGGCATTCGACGGGGGATGAGACGTATTCGTAGTCGAGGGAAAGGCCGTCGAAGCCAAGGTTAAACATTTTTTGAACCGCGGATCGGGCGAATGTCGAACGCGTCGATTCGGAGGCGAGCATTGGTTCAAATTGTCCCTCCTGAGAGTAGGTGTAGCCACCGATAGAAAGCAAAGTCTTTAAAGAACGGTTCTTCTTCTTGAGAAGATACATCTGGTTGATCTCGCCGTAAGCGTCTAGTTTACCGTCCCACAGATCGCCAGGGAAATGTTTCTCTAAGTCCGCATATTCGTCGCTGAGGAGTCTGTTTAAGATAAATTAATGCCATACTTCAATTCTGGATATTCGACTTACACTTCGCCCGTGTTCTTGTCAACTTTAGCGAATGAGTAGATTAGATGCGTATACTGCTCCGCTGGGATGTCGCTGGCGCTGAAGTTCTGGTAGGTTTTCTAAGAAAAATCAGAAGGAGTTGTACCTCTATTTCATCCATTCGACTTACCCAATCGCCATAGTAACCAACGTTGCGAAATCCAGCATGTGGAGAATTTCGTCCCGCAAGATCGGTTGGGTTTGATGTGGGGACGGATGAGATTGGGGTGGCATTGGCTGCTGTTATAGCAACCAAGAGGCAGGCTGTGCAAGAAGTAATTGAAGGGAGCTTCATGGTTGTTAATCAAAAGCGAAGAGGTGTTGTTGTCGAGACTTGGGTGAGAAGTTGTATGTGTGAGTATTGAAAGTAAAATGTAAGTTGTTTGAAGAAGAAAGAAACACAAGGGCAAAAAAGTATGCTCATATACAGGAAGTCAAGTTGTCAGGTGGGCTAGGGTGAGACCGGTCCCAGATGAAAAGCAGGCTGCCACGGCTTAGGGCCGACTTAGTCCAGCTGTCAGAATGAAACAAGGCTGAGCTAATGAGAGACTAGCATATCAGTGCCCACACAAATAGGTATGACCACAATTCTTTGTAGGCTCGTATCTTTAACTATTCTTCAGTAAATCTGAACTTTGATGAATTTGGTCCGGGGCCAGTCAGTATTAGAATAGACTAAGTTCTTAAATGACATGATTATACAAATCGGGAATTTGGGAGCTTTCACCAAGGGACAATCAAAAGAAAAGCCCCAAATTGTGACCGAGCTTTCCTATACTATTGTCCGTGACTCGTGAGTATGAAATTGGAGGCGGGCGGGTCCGGCGGGTCCGGCTCGAGGCCGAGAGATTTGGGAACCAACTTACTTCCCATGCCAGCGTACAAAGCCCACGTTATAATTTCTAAGCCCTGATACTATCCAAACTCGAGTGCTCAAAATGGTAGGACATGGGGCTCGAATTCAGGAAAGCAAGTGCGCAAAATATACAAAAGTATGCCTGTTCCGGCCGGTTATTGAGTGGTCGGCTGCTGAGCCTGACCACGCCACTGCAGTACCTGGCCTTGAATAACCACAACACGCTAAACAAACTGTGGATATCTCCTCGTTATTTTGACATCAAAGAGCTTTACTTATAAATCATATCCTACCATATATCAGAAAATTATCCAACATGAGCGATATAAAGAATCACTTCGCTGCTGAAGTCTTCGCCAACCTAATCTTTGTCCTCTCGACAACCCCCTGCTCATTCCAAATATAATTAACACTCTTCTCCTTAACAACTGCATTCGCCCACTTCCAAAAAGCCGGAGCCTTCGTCTCAAGATCCGTCAAAAGACTCTTCGGAGCCAGTCCACCTTTCGGATAAGCCAGAAGACGAAGGATGAAAGATCCTGTTTGGACCTAATAATCGTAATATCAATCAGCTCATTCAACTCTGATTTCCATCCAATCATTCAAAAGGTAATGCTTGGATTAGAATAGGGGAAAGTGGCACTCACCTCAGCCAAAGTCAACTTCTCGCTCCCCCCGAAAAACGGCTTTGCATCCTGGAGCAACGGTTCGACTTCCTTAGCGACAGCATCCAACAGCTTCTCGACCAACGGCCCCTTCTCCTCCTCACTCGCCCTCAAAATGCCGTACGTCTGGCTGTTCACCTTGCTAATAAACGCATCGACGAAAAAGTTGATCTTGGCTCGCTGAAGCGCGCCGCCTTCCTCGGACGATGTCTTCTGTAAGTGGGAAGGGTGTGCGTCGCTGAGGAATTGCGCGACGATGGCGGATTCCGTGATGATGGTTCCATTGTAGGAGAGGGTGGGGACCAGGCCTCGAGGGTTGACGGCTAGGTGACGCAGCGAATTAGTATGTCAAATTCTTGACTTCTTTGAAGAAGGAGCTCCGCGGAACCTCCGCAATTGCTTAGAGGCGAATCTCTTAAGACACATGTCGGCTCGCAAGACGCTCCCGCGCTCTGAGCTCTCAAGCAAGAAAATTGAAGGGGAAAAAATGGTATGAAATAGACTAACCTAGGTATTCGGCAGTGCGAGGCACGGAGAGGTCGATGATTTCTTCTTTAAAGGGGAGATTGAGTTCGGCGAGGGCGATGTGTGCGCGGTGTGCCCACGGACAGCTGTGGTTTGTATACAGAAGGATGTCGGGAGTTTCGACGGAACCCATATTGGTGGTTATATAAAGATTGATGTCCTGTTTTAAAGATGCAAGTGGAGAGACGTGTTGTCAAGGTGAAATGATGTCCGTGAGGATGGTCACGTGAGGATGCAGAATGGGGGGAGGGTTGGAGAAACAGACTACACTCGGGGAACCGGAGGGATTTATAGCTTCAAGCAATGACGAACCGAACGCCGGGAGTTACAATTCAACCCCGTTAACGTGACCGGCCTGCTAAATGATGCGATTCCTGGCTGGGATGAGGAGGCGTGCCCCTCCTTTGATTTCTAAGCCCCTCCATCTTATCGTCCGAGCGGATCGTTATCGCCATTGGGCGGGATCCCGCTCCGTCCTTCCGTCGTATATTGTTTTTCCTTGACGCCGCCTCGAACATAATAATCATCTTCGTGCCCCACTGCTGCGCAAGCAACAACCAAACCCTCCCTTGCAATCTCTCAAGCTTCAGCAAACATGGCAGCACCTTCCGAAGAAATCCCAGGACCAGACCTTCTTACCCAAGCTATCAATTCATTTTCCCTTCCCTCGGACTCCGCAACTCAAGATGGCACAACGCCCTCCTTGCCCCCCGCAATGGCCGCTCTACGAAACAAGTCAGCGAACGAGATCCTCTCCGACCTCAACAAAACGCCCCTCTTCATGACTTCGCTGGAAGAGAACGACGACCTCGAAGCCCTCAAAGCGCTAGCCTACGAAGGCACCCCGCTCGAAGTCTCCACCGGCTTCAAAGAGCGTGGCAACGAATCATTCAAAGAGCGTGGATTCAAAGACGCAAAGGAATTCTACACTAAAGCCATAAACGTCCTGCTCTTGGAAGTTCGTAAGCGGCAGAAAGGAGAGAAGAAAAAGGAGGAGGAGGGTGGTGAAGAGGAGGTGAAAAGGGAGATTGCGGTCTTGGAGGCGTGTTTGGTTAATAGGGCGGCGTGCCACCTGGAACTGAAGAATTACAGGAGTTGTACGCTTGATTGTGGGAGTGCGTTGAGGATTAATTCGGGAAATGTGAAGGCATTCTACCGGAGTACGAGAGCTCTACTCTCCTTGGATCGCATATCCGAAGCGGATGACGCTTGTGCGCGTGGTTTGGCGCTGGACCCGGAGAATAAGTCGTTAAGGGCGGTGGCGCAAGATATTATCAAAAGAAATGCACAAGTGGCTGCGAAGAAGAAGGCGGAACTGAAAAGGGAGCAGAAGAGAAGGGTTGAGGAGGTCACGTTGAAGGCTGCGTTGAAGGCGCGTGGTATCAAAACACGGCAGACGGCACAACCGCCAGAAATGGAAGACGCGCGCATCCGACTTGTACCTGACCCTGCGGATCCAACGTCCACACTCGCATTTCCGACTGTGTTGTTATATCCGTTGGCACTGGAATCAGATTTCATCAAAGAGTTCAACGAGAAGGAGACCCTGGGGCATCATTTAGACTACATTCTTCCTGTTCCCTGGGATAAGGTGCTGTATACGCCGAAGCGCGTGGAGTGTTACATGGAGACAATCGCGGGAGGATTGGTCAAGGTGGGAAAGAATGTCACGCTTTTGAAGATTCTGACGACCGCGAATGTCGAGGTTGTAGATGAGGTTGCCAGAATCTTTGTGTTGCCGAAAAGCAAAGCGGAAGGCTGGGTACAGGAGTTTAAGAGGAAAAAGGCGGCTGAGAAGGCTGCGTGAGAGTATCCCGCACGGATGAAGACCCGGATTCTGAGAGGACGCCGCTTTGGAGGGAGGACCTTGAATAACTTGAGATGGAAGACTGTGAGAAGTGAGAGATGCATGGTAGGACTTGTTTTGCCTCATCTTTTCTCTTTCTGATGGGACAAGCGATGACGCAACCTCGCCGACAAAATAGGAAATATCGTTCTGTGTGAGGAAGAAGAATTGGGAGATTTGTTGGCTAACTAACGAGATATTCGTACGAAATGGGATACATGTGCATCGGGAGCTTATTTTGCCTCCCGCCGCCATGCACGGCGTCCGATCGCGTTACCATCCCACCACGATCACCACGAGTTGGTATTAATGTTGCGTAACCAGTGGAGAATGATCGGCGACTTTGTGTTACTTTCAACGGCTGAGTTACGCGTCGGTATCACGGATGCGGTGTTACGTGGGGACCTCAATTTGCCTCCCTCCACCAACCTTAATCGAAGCTCCTGAAGGCCGAATGGGAATATGCAAGAGGAGTGGTGGTGGGGAAGAGGGAGAGATATGAGAAATCAACGAGATAGATTACGACTAGATTACAATGCAATTGTGCCAGTGATATGGACTTGCATCCAACTTTCTTTCATCCGAAATGTGATCCACGTGAAACCAAAACACCTCCAATGCAAACCGAATCATGACGGAACAATCTGAACATCCATCTCACACCCTTCCTTGCCCAATCCATGTCCCGAAACGCCATCAATGCGTACTCACATGAATACTTGGAAGCATTCACATACTCGTCGCCCTCCTCCTCTTGATCCGCGGTCCATCGCCCTCCTTCTCCTTCATCTCAGCACCACACGCCGTCTCGCCATCCTTAACACTAAGCCTCATCAACAGCCATGCGGCCTTCTTCTCCGCCGCACCACCGCCCGTACCAACCCTACCCGCAGAAACATCCTCCATCTCTTTATCACTACCGCCGACTTTCTCATCCAAGCTCCCCTTCTCATCCGTAACACTTGCAGACTCTTCGCCATCATACTCATCATCGGCATCGACCTCCTCAACGCGTCGCTTACCCCGCCAGCTCGCAATTGGTATATCAACCAACCCACTTGACCTCGGGATCGCGCTGAGGATAGGATTCGGTCCCGCACCTCCACTTCCGCATTTGAAAGCCGTAGAGGTGTTGATGGAGGAGTCGGCGGAGTGCGAGAGCATGTTGTGCGTTTGCCAGCTTGGGACTTGGCCAGCACTGTTTATGCTGCCGGGCGTAACGGGGCTGTGGAAGTAACCACCGCCATCACCGCTGGAGGTCTCGCTGCCGTTGGTGTCCATGTCTGTTTCGGTGAGTATGTAAGGGCTGACGCTGTCACCGAAGGCGCGCTTGAGGCGGAGACGCCGGCCTAGGTGAGGAGGTGTGCTGCGCATGGAGAGCGGCTCGGGTATGCGGTCTGAGCGGATGGAGCGTGATGGGGAGTAGGACTCGCGAGCGGAGGAGGGTTTTGGGGAGAATGTGCTGTATTGCAGGCGGTAGGTTTCGGCTTCTGCGGTGGCATCGTTTACGAGCTGGGGGTCGATGATCATGCGACCGTGTTCGGGGGCTTCGGGGGACACGCATTGCGAGGGGAAAGTTGGGCCGAAGATGGGAATTAGGGCTGGTGCGATGTGGGCGCAGAAGGTTGTGCAGACTGCGAGGGCGCAGGAGTAGGGCATCCAGTAGCCTGCCATTAAGTTAGATGTCGTTTGAAAACTTGAAAGCTGGCGATCCTTACCTTGCGCTGCGAGAGCACCGCCTGTGATGCTGTGGGTGATCTCCTTAAGGCCAGGATTCAGGTTGAGCATTTTTGCTGGGGTTGTCTGCCAAATGTCAGTCAAATTTCTAGAAAATAAAAAGAAAAGCAACCACGGACCTTGGAGTATTTGCAGCATTTGAAGAATGGGGTGATGCGAACGAGGCCGATGTTATAATCCCACATCACGATGTAATCCTTCTCGTCTCCAGGAACTTTAAAAGTGTACTGGAAGACTGCAATCGACTGATCAGCATGGGTTACTGAACGTGACGAGTCAGATTTCTTACCTTCGAAACTCTCTCGACCTGTCTTCTCCAGGAAGCTTTTCTTTTCGCTGTTATAAGGAATATGACGGGAGTATTCCTGTATCTTGCCAAGGGGATGAACCTGGAATTTTTCGACCTCGCGTATGGTCTCCTCATCCAAACGCTCAAATGGCGGGAATTTGACCTCTCCCTTGATCTTACCCTTGACAAAAACAGCGCCGTCCTTAGTCATCTTCTGCTTCTTGATCACAGACTGAGTTGATAACTGAGGACTACCATGAGTTGAGGACGAGGTACACAGCGACGACGAGGGACTTGATGGAAGTCGTGTACCCCGGGGTTCTGGCTTGACCGGGCTGACAGGGTTGAGAAGAGATGCCACGGACAACATGGCGGTGAGAGTTGAGTGGTCCGGCTCGAATGCTGCAAGGTATTAGAGTTTAGATCTTCGATGACGAACAGAATCTTCGTCAAGGAAGCAGCCCGGGTGGCAAGTACACTGGTACAGCAGCTCAGAGGACCACTGTTTTGGTGCGTGCAAACAGAGCTTGAGAAATAGTCGGTTCGTGGGTCTTTATGGAAGAATGGCAGATAGCGAGCTTGAGAATCGGTTCGCCTTCGATACCAACTAGCGGTGCAGCTTCCTGCAGTCCAAGGCCGCCCAGTGGTGTCTCCAAGCGCTCTCAGCGAGTTCGGTGTGGAAGTCTTCTTTGTTGGCAATGTCTAGGAACCGACCTGGGGTAGGAGGAGCGTCCGTTTGCACGTCTCAACCACCCATCCGTGAAGTCGAGGGCGAGAGCACACACCGCAGTTTCAGCACCTGGGGAGACCGTATTCTGTGCCCTTGGATCTTTGGGCAACCTTGGAGAGGTGATATCTCCTTATGAATCCCTTTTGCACCGGCGTTGATGCTTTGAAAGGACAAGTTCCGAGATGACGAAGTCTTGATTCAAACAAGCTGTAGAAGGCTTCTGTGAAGATTCTCCACTCCCGTCCGTCCCATGGGGCCAGCAAGGCTTCCGAGCAATATGCACACACCTTCCAGAGCAACGATCGAGGGAAGAGTGTTTCACTAGGCCTCCAAGGTAGCGGAATTGCCAAATGAAAAGAGACAGCAACCGGAACATGACAGCAAAAGGGTGTCTCGCCATGCTGAGAATGGCAGTTTGACACCAACAGATTCTGCGCCATTGCTCGATCGGGACCGGAGCTTGTTTGAAGAGTGGGGAGGTGATTTGCTGGGCACACATGCTGGCCAGGAGTTTTGGGACGGAAGGCTGCAGTAGTCGCGGGTGGCAGACCATGATGGACAGCCACTTTTTGTAAACAGACAAAGAAATCAGGACGATTAGCGCCAGAGATCAAAGACAGCTTGCTTGACTCGATGCACGTGGATAGCAATCTAGCAGGTCAGAGGACTTCAGCAAAAATCCAGTTTCCTAAGGTCAAAATTGCAAACACTGTCTTCCACACACAGACACTGTCTCAAGGAGATCTTGCAGCGGCTCAAAGATATGAAGATCCCGGATTAAGCTTCATGCCCCTAGCCGGCTGATCACATATTGCTCCTCCTGCTCCTCAAAGGACTTCTAGGTCCCTTCGAGAAATGTATGGGAAAGTTCCCTGCTCGTAACTAACGCGGGGATGCAGCTGTCACTTGAGAATCATGGTAAATCCACGGGACTAACGCATGTAGGCGCATGCCGGGATATTTGGTTGATGCCTCCAATCTCAGTATGTAGGACGTTTTCGAATGGGCAGTGCAGAGACATCGACTCCGGGCTGGTCCTGGCATTGTCTGACCTTGTGTCGAGAACAGATGAAAAGGTCGCACGGCGAAAAGAAATCAGAGAACTGAGCAAATAGGAAGATCAGAAACACAAAGATATTGAGATAGTTCTCGTCAAATGTGCTTCAGCAAGTATGCTCATTACAGTGCATGGAATTTGGTACTTCCCCTCGAGTCGTAGGCTAAAGAGTCAGTGCGTACACCACAATTCAGCCTGACCTGCAGTCACCCGGATGCTCCATGCGGCGAATTCATGATTTTTAGACCAACCACGTTGTCGTCTATGCAAGTCAACAAACGAATCCGGGTGAAAGAGCAGATCGGTAGGGTGATTGGAAGGTAAATTCCGGAAACACAACGCATGGGCCAAATAAAGGATGAAAGCCTCCCCAGAAGACTCGATCGCAAGCTCACGCAGGAGGTAGGGGTGCAATACGCTCATCTTGAATTATCGTGAGCGAATTCGGCATTCTTGTGTGCGACAATTCCAACTTTGGTCGCCGACCTGGAGTATAGGAGGGACTCCGGCACAAAGGAGAAAAGTGATTGGATTCGATAGGATGGGCCGAGGAGGGTTACTCTTGCAAAAGAGTGCTCGATCTGCAGGTCCTTCTGAAAGTAGCAATACTGTGTGACGGACCCAAGAGGTTGTTTAAACTCCCGACGTCCCTCTGACAGCCGTTAAGGTTTCAGATCTCTTGAACGCGTGGAGTACAAAGATATTTTTGGGATCTGTCTCCAGATTCCGGCGCTGTCTGAAGGTTCGGGAAGTGCGGGTGCGGATCAGTGCAGCACATCGGAAGGCTGGTGTAGGGCCATTCTTCTCCTCCTCTCTCCTCTCTTCGTGCTGCAGGTGTTCCACAAGAATAGCTTCCGTGGGGATGTAACAAGGGAGGCGCTTTGGCCTCAGTCCTCGGCGTTCGGATGAGGCTGGGGATGCATATGTGGTGTAGGAGCCATGATGTTGTGCTTCTGAAGAGTTCAATGTCGTGCCTCATTGCTTACTCATGAGGAAGACCAATCATGTTTGAGCTTTCGCTAGCGGGCGTTGCAACGCGACTGCGAAACGACCCTGGTAAACAAACAACCTCCTGACTCCTCTCGAGGACTCCGGGTCGCACACTCCTTAACCCACCACAACAAACCTCTGCGATCGACAACAATCATACTGTTACTTCCTACCATTGTCGTTCATTCATGCGCGATTGAGCATCACCGCTGGTAACACCGCCTGGTCGCGTTTTACTTCTTCCCTTCCACTACGAACGCGTCAGTCGCGAGCCAACACCATGGATCTCTCGATGGATGATGCCTCGGTCTTCGACGAGTTTGATGACTCTGACAATTTTGAGCCTGTGCCGATCGTGAGTCTTTCTGTTTCTATGCGATTCATCTATACGCTTCTTTGCCCAATTGCTGCCTCAAATTGCATTGGGACTGACAGCTCTGCCATAGAAGGCCAAAGCAAAGCCAGGACCAAAGAAGGCTACCGCGCCAAAAGCCCCAAAGGCCACTTCAAAGAAGCTGGTACAGACTACATTGAAGACCACCAAGCCCGCCACGAAGAAGCGTCCCAAGCCAGACAGCGATGAAGATGAACCCTCCGACAACGACATGGACTCCATGCAAGATGCATCCCACCTTTCGAATACTCCGCCGAGTTCCAAGAAGCAAAAGAAGGGTCCTGCGAAGAAGAGTGGTGGAAAGCCCTTGCAGGATATTGCCAACGAGAGCATGAATATGGATGGTGGGGCAGACATAAAGCCCAAGAAAAAGAAGGATGCTACAGACCAGTATCAGAAGCTCACCCAGCTTGAGCACATCATCAAACGCCCCGACACATACATTGGTTCAGTCGAGCGTGCAACAGAGATAATGTGGGTCTTCAACTCAGAGACATCGCAGATGGAACTTCGAAAGGTGTCCTTCGTTCCTGGTCTCTACAAGATTTTTGATGAAATCCTTGTCAATGCTGCCGATAATAAGCAGCGCGATTTGAGTATGAAAGTCATCAAGGTTACTGTAGACCGTCAAAATGGACAAATTAGTGTCGAAAACGACGGAGCTGGTATCCCTATTGAAATCCACAAGGTGCCTTTGTCCAGTGCCTTCAAAGGAAAACTTGGCTAAAATACTCCACAGATACAAAAAGTTTACATACCCGAGATGATCTTTGGCCACCTCTTGACTGGATCCAACTACGATGATGATGAGGAAAAGACTACCGGTGGTCGAAATGGTTATGGTGCTAAGCTTTGCAATATCTTCAGTACCGAATTCACACTAGAGACACAGGACTCTAACTCCGGCAAGAGATACAAGCAAACGTGGACCGAAAACATGAGCAAGATGGGAAAGGCCAAGATCACATCCAGCAAATCATCTGATTTCACCCGAGTAACCTTTACTCCTGACTATGCGCGATTCAAGATGGATGGTATCGACGACGACTTCGAAGCCCTGGTTAAGCGCCGAGTCTACGACATGGCAGGAACTCTCAAGGGCGTCAAGGTGTTCCTCAATGGTGTTCCGATCAAGTTAGACTTCAAGAAGTACATCGAAATGTACGCCAAGGCCATCAGCAAGGAACGCGGCGTCGAGGAAGGTGGAGAAGCAGCTGTCAACTCAGTTATTATTGAGGATCCAAAGGCACACGGTATGAAGTGGGAGGTAGGTTTTGCAGTCTCTGATGGCTCTTTCCAGCAAGTGTCCTTCGTCAACTCCATTGCTACAACTTCTGGCGGGACACACGTCAACTACATTGCAGACCAGATTTGCGAAAAGCTCTTGGACGTTGTGAAGAAGAAGAACAGCAAAGGTGCTGCCTTGAAAACCAGCCAAATTAAGAACCACATCTTCCTCTTCGTCAACTGCTTGATCGTCAATCCGGCCTTCACTTCCCAGACCAAGGAGCAATTGACCACCAAGTCAAAGGCGTTTGGCAGCAAATGTGTTCTGACAGAAGCTTTCTTGAAGAAGATTAGCCTGACCGACGCGGTCCAAAACATCTTGAATTTCCAGCAAGCCAAGGCTGACCAGCAGCTGGCGAAGAGTGACGGCAACAAGCGATCGCGAATGAACAACCCCAAGCTCGTCGATGCAAATCTTGCTGGTACTAAGCGTGGCCACGAATGTACCCTGATTCTGACTGAGGGTGATTCTGCCAAAGGTCTCGCTGTTGCAGGCCGAGCAATCTTGGATCCTGATCGCATCGGTGTTTTCCCTCTTCGAGGTAAATTACTCAATGTTCGAGATGCCAGTGTCGACCAGATCTCAAAGAATGCCGAAATTCAGAACATCAAGCAATTTCTGGGTCTGAAGCACAAGCAAGTCTACAAGGACACTACTGGACTTCGATATGGACATCTCATGATCATGGCGGATCAGGATCACGATGGCTCTCACATCAAGGGTCTTCTGATTAACTTCCTCCAAGTTCAATTCCCCAGCTTGCTCAAGCTTCCGGACTTCTTCCGAGAGTTTATTACTCCCATTGTCAAAGTGTGGAAGGGACCAAATCCAAAGAAGCCTATTAGCTCGAGATCCTTCTTCACTCTGCCCCAGTATGAGGAGTGGAGGGAGCGACACACTAATGACAAAGGCTGGAAGCACAAGTACTTCAAGGGTTTGGGTACCAGTTTGCCTGAAGATGCTCAGATCTATTTCAGCAATTTGGATGACCATCTTCGTGAGTTTGAGACCATGAAGCCGGAAGAAGAGGAAATGATCGATCTGGCTTTCTCGAAGAAGAAGGCTGATGCACGCAAGCAATGGCTTGGAAACTTCCTTCCCGGAACCTATCTCGACCATTCCACCAAGACTCTCACCTATAACGACTTCGTCAATAAGGAATTGATCCTCTTCAGTATGGCCGACAATCTCCGTTCCATCCCGTCAGTCATTGATGGGTTCAAGCCTGGACAGCGGAAGGTTATGTATGCTTGTTTCAAGCGCAATCTCACCCGCGACATGAAGGTCGTCGAATTAGCTGGTTATGTCTCCGAAAATACCGCATATCACCACGGTGAAGCATCTATGCATATGACTATCATTGGTCTCGCACAAAACTTTGTGGGCTCGAACAACGTCAATTGTCTTGAACCTAGTGGATCTTTCGGTTCTAGACTTGCTGGAGGAACCGATGCTGCATCGCCTCGTTACATCTTCACTCGATTGTCCCCATTTGCTCGCCGGGTGTTCTCCTCCCACGATGAGCCCATCTATGAACACAATGTTGATGATGGCCGATCCATCGAACCAACAATGTACTGTCCGGTCATTCCCATGGTTCTTGTCAATGGAGCCGATGGTATCGGCACTGGCTGGAGTACTACCATTCCAAACTACCACCCTGTTGATATCGTCAACAATCTGAAGCGTCGCATGGGCCGATTGGATGGCGACTCGGAAGAGAAGCCATTCACGACTATGATTCCATGGTTCCGAGGCTGGAAGGGAACTCCCGAAGAAGCCGGTCCTAATCGATACTCCTTCAATGGTGTCATTAAGGAAGTTGGAAACAACGAAGTCGAGATCACCGAATTGCCAATCCGCATGTGGACTGATGATTTCAAAGCCAAGTTGGAGGACATCATCAAGGGGGAGAAGGTCCCTTCATTCATCAAGGACTACAAAGAATACAACGACCACAAGAGTGTCCATTTTGTAATCCAGATGGATGAGAAGCATATGAAGGCTGCACTTACTGATGGTCTTTCTGAGAGATTTAAGCTCAACAAGACCGTTGCAACTTCTAACTTGGTTGCGTTTGACACCAGGGGCCAAATTCGGAAGTATGAGAAGGTCGAAGATATCTTGGAGGAGTACTACGTTTACCGCATGGCCATGTACACGAAGCGCAAGGTATGCCAAGTTTACACTTGGAACTAACAATCGCTGACCTTTGACAGGCATATTGGTTAGCCAAGATGAATACCGAATATCGCAAACTCAAGAATCAAGCTCGTTTCGTCATGGAAATCATCGAAAACAAGCTTGTCGTTTCGAAGAAGAAGAAGCCCGTTCTTGTTGCCGAGTTGCGAAAGCGTGACTATGAAGCCTTCCCGAAGGTCACTGAAGCCCAAAAGGCTGGCGAGACTGATGATGTCGTCGAGAACGAAGAGGAGGTGGCTGCCGACGAGGATTCAGGTGCTAGAGATTTTGATTATCTTCTCGGAGTGAGTGACATTCTACAATCGAGTCTGACAACCTCGCTAACTCCCTACAGTTACCAATCTGGTCTCTCACTCAAGAGCGCGTTGACAAGCTAAAGAATCAAATGGTTAGCAAGAAGGAGGAGCACGATGCTTTGGAGCAGCTTAGTGAGAAGGATCTCTGGTGCCAAGATCTCGATGCTTTCGTTGCAGAATGGGAATTGCAACTGAAGGAGGAGGCAGACTACCAAAAGTCAATCCGCAACACGAATCGTCGGGCATCTCGCAAGATTGGAGCAGGAAAGAACGTTAGTGGCCGAGGTCGTCCGAAGCAAGATGAGGAGTACAATCCCAAACCTGCCAAGTCGGGTCCGTCCAAGGTTGTCAAGGTCGAGCAGAAGCCACATCAACGATTCCTCAGCATGTTTGAGAACAAGCCGAAGCCTAAACCAAAGACAAGCCCTATGGGTTCTGATGGTGCTGAAGATGACGAAATCTCGGGAATGTCTGATGGCGATTTCGACATGCTCAGAGTCGACAAAGGAAAACCTGCCGCTGCAATCAAGGAAGGGTCCAGAGCACCCAGCGAGCAACCGGCGAATGGCCGTGTCAAGCGAGCTGCTGCTGCGGCTCCCAAGAAATGGGTCATTGAGGATGATGAGTCCGAGAGCGAGGGCGGTGGAGAATTTGACGTCGGTGATATGGTCAAGGGCATCGGTGGAGCCGACCTCGTGGACACCAACGGCCAAAACGGACGTCTCTCCCTCTTTGCTATGTCGCGGCCAGGTAGCAGCCATGGTCGTGCCACCAGCGAAGCCCTGCCAAAGCTGAAGTCGAAGCCCAGCAAAATCTTCAACTTGAGTGACGACGATGATGCCGCAGATGAGACAAATTATGAAATGCTTGCTAAGTCATCTCCCAACAAGACAGCTGCCGCCAAGAATACCCTTGACAGCTACCTCTCCGACAGCGATGACTTGGCGGTGGTCCCAGTTACCAAGAAAGTCCCTGTGAAGGCTGCTGCTCCCGCCGCAAAATCAAAGACGGGACGACCGAAAAAGGCACCCGCTCCAAAGGCTGTCGAAGCTGCCCAAACCAAGCCGGTTGCCCTCTCTCCTGCTGCCAAGGCGTATGCTGCCAAGCAAAACAAGATGAAGCTCCCCGCCAAGAGAAATGTCATCAGTGACGACGAAGATGAAGATGTCGGTATGGAGGAAGCTGGCTCCCCGGCTCCCAAGCCAGCTGCAAAGGCCCGAGGTCGCCCTCCACGTGCTGCGGCGGTCTCCAAGCCGAAGAAGCCCATCTATATCGACTCTGATGATGACGAGATGGACATTGACGACAATGACGAATCTGCCCTGGTCGACGAGGCCAGCGAGGATGACTTTGATGATAGTGATTAAGGACGCACATTGATTTTTTGGCGTGAGGATGGATAAACAAATTCGCGTGGGGTGCACGCTTTGCTATTCTGAGTTTTCTCAATCATTCATGAGTGACGGGGCATTTCTTTTCGGCTTCCTTTATCACATCATGAGAAGGCAGTATTGATATGGTTGCGCAAGATCTACCGGTAGCTTGGAGCTGGAGTTGGCGCGAGTTGACTTGGGGTCAGAAGCTATCGCTAGTTTTTCTGGTTAGGGCTGACGGTCTTGCACGGGGGCGGCTGGGTAGTTGGCAGTGTATGAGTACGTATTGCTTTGACGCACTTTTAAATACAAGCATGCAAGCAATGGAGGCGTATTTTATATGAACGTGAGTATGCCGCTTGTGCTCGATCCGTGTTCACTCAACTCCAGCCTAAGTCCTATCTCTGCTGGTGCCCCAAGAACAAAGTTCTAAAATGCACTGAAGACAAGGGCGGGGGGAATTCGGAAAGCAAAGCTAAAGGTTGCCGTGAGTTAAATACGCCAAATCAAGGGTTGCACCAGGCAGGCCCTTGTTGTCTTCGGCCATGAACTCTAAACTTTATCTGGCGGGCATGTCCCGTTATGCCCTTCTCAAAAGCTATTTCCCTAACGAGTCAAATCAGAAGTCAAACTCTGCACAGAACAGAATTTCACATAAGCAAACGCCCTTTATCCCTCAAGAAGTTCTCTTCTTCTCGATGCGTTATCAGGTAGCCTGTGTTTCTCAACAGTGGAGTGTGCGCTTTTCGGCGAAAATGTCGATGGAGGAAGATGGATGTAGATGCCTTCTCGTCCTGAAGCTTTTGCTTCCTTGGTGTAGGGAAGCTTGAGCCCCTCCTGCAGATCTTATTATGTAGCTTCTCTACTTCCCGTATGACCCTTGGCTAAAGTAAGATTACAATGTGATTCCCGTGCTGCAGGAGCCTTGAATCATGTGACCAGAAGTTGTGATCACTGGTTCGATTGATTGAATCACATATCTGGTCCTAGGTGTAAATAACTAGCCCCTTGCAACTAACTTGCTCAAGGCGGACAGAACTCGATGGGAAAATGAAAAAATACGTATTTGAATGCTTCTTCCTTGAAAAGTGGAAATGTTTCTTGAGGCTGTTTGGCTGAGAAACATATACCTAGTTTTTAGGAAGACTCTCAATACGAGCTCAACAGGTTTTCAAACTATCGCCACTAGCAAAGATTTCGCTAGTTAATAGTAAGGGTATTGTGTTTATCGTTGCTCTTCAATGGCAGGAAGGCAGGTGGTGGGGTTGCATTGCTTAATATGGAGGCGGACAAGTGCTCAAGTTGCCGAGATAAGCGATGTATGCATCCACCTCCGAGGGAACGGGGTCCAAAGATTAAATCAGAAGCAGTCGGCTCCGAAACTCGATAAGCTGTTGAGTAAAATACCTTTTGATGTTGTGATTGAATTTGAGAAGTTCAAGAGAAGTTAGGGAATAATAGTGATTAGTTGTTCTGCAGTTCCACCACTCAGTCGTCAAGCACAGTAAAGCTAATTTCCAGAGCGCGCTTCGCGGCGAGCCGATCACTCACCCCTGTCCGGCCCTCATGAACCACAAGAGAAACTGCAAATCCATTCCGTATTAGAGAAGCACTGAATGACACCTCATAACACTACACCGACCATCAAAATCCACATACTCGTGAGGAAAATTAAAACGGCAATTGCTTGAGAAGATAGATTAATACGCCGTCACTTCGACAAAAGGGGCAAGCCGTGTTGTGTTCGCGTGCTAGCTGCCCAATCACGGCCCCTGTTCTTGGAATTGGTGGAATGACCCCTGACCAGGGAGATTATCCCTAGCAATCCACCTCCGCGACCTCGCCAACCACCTCCACGCTCTTTTTGATTGTTCACTCACTCCTTTGATCGCTGTCGATATCTTCGGCGGCTGCCGCTCCTTTGGCTCGATTGTACATACTGTCAGACTTTGTTGCTTTGTTGCTTTGGTGGATGCGAGGTGCTGAGGTCAGTGAGAGCGGGTGAAACAAGGTCGTGCATGCACCACAACGAAGCAGTCTCGACAGCGGTATCTGCAACCGGGACGAACGATCTGTGGGCCCATTGAGCCTCTCTCGAACGGCGAGTTTAACGCTTATGCTGAGCTGAGCTTAAAGTAAGGTGTTGACCGATTTTCACTGTTGGAAGAGAAGGAAGGAAGGAGGGAAGGAAGGCGTGAGTAAGGAGCATCCTTCCTACCCGCTCCCGCATTCCGATCTCTCGAATCCGTCACCATGGATACGGGTCCACAGCCGCAGATCGAGACCGAGGTAGAGACCGAGGTCGAAATTGAAGTTCATCAGGAACAGGAATCGGAATCAGCACAACAGATCCTGCAGCACGATTCGATGGTCACAGTCAGGCTTTCGGAGCCCCCGCCGGCATTGACGGTTGATACAAGTACAAATATTACACAGAGGGTGCGGAAGGGTACCATTGAGGAGGGCAGAAGGGCAGAAGATGTTGCGCGGGATGGACAGACGCCGGACGAGGAGAGTCCTAGGATCATGATGATGGATCCGAATGGTGAGGTGTTGAGCCCCACCGGCAGCGAATCTGCGAGTGAGAGGAATCCGGAGTCGAGGAGAGGAAGTGATAGTTCGGAGGCGAGTGTAGAAGGTGGAGGTGTCAATTGGGAGGAACTCGAGAAGACAGAGGAGAAGGAGCCGAGGAATGAGAGCTCTGATGATGTGAGTTTGCTTTGCCCCATTTTGCTCCAACATTGCTGACGACCCCAGTCTACGGCATTGCTGCTTGCGAGACTCGAACAGGAAAATAACCTCCTAGCCACGAATCCGAAATCGGGAATTGCGAAGGTGCAAATCATCGAGAAGCAGAAAAGCAGGAGTGTGTCGAGACCGCCGTCGATACAACAGTTGAAGAGATTGGTCAATGGGCCCACGCCCACGGCATTGCGGTACTCGATGATTCCGGCGCCGCCCATGACGGATCTGGAGTTCTACGCTGCGCTTGTTCAAGATTATACGAGAACGGCTCAATGCTTGCCCACACTATTGTCGAAGAAGATCCGAAGTGGTGTGCCTCCACCTTTGCGAGGTGTGGTATGGCAGAGCATGTCTGGGGCGCGAGACCGGCTGCTAGAAGATCAATTCGATAGGCTGTGCGGGGAATCAAGTCCATATGAAGGCATCATTGGGAAGGATCTGGGAAGGAGCTTCCCAGGTGTCGAGATGTTCCGCGATCCGGAGGGAGATGGACAGCGAATGCTGGGGCGGGTGCTGAAATGCTTTAGTCTGTACGATCACAAGATTGGGTATTGTCAGGGCTTGGGTTTTCTTGTTGGCCCGTTGCTTATGCATATGGGTGACAAGCAGGCCTTCTGTGTTCTTGTCAGGTAGGCTACATGTGCGAAGGTCCGATGAAAGCTGCTAACAATTTCCAGATTAATGGAGCATTACGATTTACGGAACTGCTTCCTGCCAAACCTCTCTGGTCTTCATGTACGAATATACCAATTCCGCCAACTGCTCAAGCTACATCTACCAACTCTTTCCGCCCACCTGGATGCCCTACAAATTGAGCCTGCATACGTTTCACAATGGTTCTTGTCATTCTTCGCAGTTACTTGTCCACTGCCGATGCTGTTCCGGATATACGATGTCATATTTGCTGAGGGAGCTTCGGAAACTATAATGAGAGTGGCTCTGTCACTCATGCGGAAGAATGAGGAGAAGATCATGGCATGCACAGAGTTCGAAGATGTTATGCAATTACTGCTGTCGAGAGGCCTTTGGGATGTCTATCATTACAACGCTGACGAGTTCGTCAATGACTTTGTCAGTTTGACGGGAGTAGTCTCACATGAGAGCCTGCACGCACTGGCAGTCAGCTACAACGAAGCAAAGGTTGCCGATGCCGTTACTCCATCGGAAAACATTGGATCTGCGGCAACAAGATTTCTAGGTCGGTTATGGGCCGGATCGAACTCTTCAACAAAATCGATGAATCTGAGTGTGAGCCCAGGTCTCACAG
Source organism: Hyaloscypha finlandica (assembly GCA_021399475.1). Taxonomy (NCBI): domain Eukaryota; kingdom Fungi; phylum Ascomycota; class Leotiomycetes; order Helotiales; family Hyaloscyphaceae; genus Hyaloscypha; species Hyaloscypha finlandica. The sequence goes on along the minus strand of JAJTUR010000046.1, from coordinate 156,867 downwards.
CACCCTCTCGGCCTGTCAGCTTTCTACGACGATCTCCTTCGAAGAACAGCATTGCTTCGACTTTTAACTCGATGGAAGGTGGTGGAACAGATAGCATGCTGAGCTCTTCCACAGATGCAACTAGCATGTCTCGGGACTCTTCAAACGCAGATGGGTCTTCAGTTCGTACTCCATCTGTCAGCTTCAACAATGCGGTTTCTGTCCCTTCGAAGACAAATAAGGACAAGAATCTGCATAGCCAGATTGAAGATCTGTTGACAGCTCTCAGCGAGATGCAACGGGATCATGCTATTCTTGCAACTCAGCTGCAAAAAGAACGTGAGGAGCGAGAAGAGGATAGAAATGCCGTGAGATTGTTGCTTGATGGACTAAGGAGGAAGACGAGCTCGGAAACTGTGAAGAGTTCTGGCAGTGATGGAACTGTGAAAGCTGCCTCTGGTGAAGCTGATGAGATTGTAGTCGTTGAGAAGGAGGTCGAGGCGGAACCAACCTCCTCCGAAGAGGCTGACAGTCCCACCCCTGGAGCTCCGACCACAGCAGATGATCTGTCCCGACTGTTAGATGTGGTAGAAGACCGATTTCAAGCACCTTCACCCAATCGCCGATCCTCAATGCTTCAGTCGAAATCCCAACTTCGAGAAGAACTGGCACGGTCGAAAGAACAACTTATCATCGAAGTCTCCAAATCACAAGACTTCAGCAAGCGGCTATTAGAACAGCGACAAGAGATCCAGAATCTCAAAGACCAAGTCAAAGAAGGGCATCTGCACATCAGAAACGCCCACGCCGAGAAACAGCGGCTGGAAAAGCAAATCCAAGACTCAAAGTTGCGAAGCAGCGCAGCAACAACGCCAGACGGAAGCAGAGACACCGAATCCGAATGGCCGGCTCGTACTTCCGCCCCCTCTGGTCTTCGCGAGCTCAAACTCGGCCGCGCGAACTCGAAGGAGAGATCAAAAGGACCTATGTTCGGCAAACGTACATCCAGTCTCGCTGCCGTCAACAGCAGCTCCCGGGACAAAGAAAACGAGAATCCCAGCCCATATAGAAGCCGATCTTCCTCCCAAACTTCCTCTTCTGCGCAGTCGCCAACGAAACAGGTTCAAGATGCTGATACTGATACGTTGGTGCTGGAGTTAGTGCAAGCTAAGACTGCGGAAGCGGTTGCGAAGCAGGAGGCTGAGGAGGCGAAGGCTAAGCTTGAGAGCTTAAGGAAGCTGCTCGGCATGGGTGGTGAGAGTCAAGGTGCAAGTGGGGGGCATAGAGCGAGTCCAAGTCTGGCGAGTTTGAGCCCGGGGATGGGGTCTTACTTGACGAAAGGCACCAAGGCAACGGAGGCCCCTACGTCCTTGAGTGCTACAGCGGGGTTTTGGGGAGGCTGGGGAAAGAGAGCCACTGCGGGAGAGAAGGTGCCTGCGGGGCATGGAGGCTAGGGGAAGAATTGGAGAGAGTTTGGCTAGGAACAGGGCATGAAGAGGAGGTAATTAAGAGGTCGATAGGGATGTGAATTTTGAGAGCTTGAAGTAGAGAGAGAACGAAATACCCAGCGGAGATTGAATTGACGATAGGTTACAGGAATACATTGAAGGGCTTTAATATATCTTGAGTTCGACTTGCAGTGAGACCTATTTCAGTGGGATTATGAGCACGTCAAGCTTTCTTTGGGGTGGCTAGAAATGGGGAGAAGTTTCTCCACCCCTTACGCTCTAATCGTTTATCTTACGTGCCTCTTTCATATGGCTGGCACATTAAAGTGAGGAATTTCACGTGAAGAAGGCGCGGGGAGGTTTTCCTCTGAGCAGGTGTTGGATGAAAGGAAAGAGTGCTTCACTTGGCTCTCCATTCGCTCTCGCGCCTCATCTCTCAGACAACTGAGATTTTTCAGCATCGCTTTCATATCGCAATACAGCAAAAGAGGTTTTTCTAAATTCGAAACAAAGTTACAAGTGTGCTAACAAATCTATGATAAAACAAAGTCCAAGGTATTCTTCCCCACACTAATCTACTCCGAGTCCGCGTACGGATCGGATTCATGGATAGGGTCAGAACATTAATCACTAGGCTCCCTCATGTCAGTGTAGGAGTCCCAAACCGTTTTGACCGTCGCAGCATTGCTCTTTCGAGGCTGGACTTCCCCATTCTTGACCCCTCGCAAAACCATAGGAGTAAATCCGATTGTCATCACAAGACTGAATGAAAGCCTGCCATCGTCTCCTATCTCGAACGTCCCACCCTCATGCCGAAACTCCGATGTGCACCATCATGGCTGATAGCCCGTCTCGCAATTCTTGACTCTCCACCGAATGCCCATTTTGGGTGAACCTTTTGGAGGTGGTCCGACCCAGTCATCGTCGTCCAGCGTGCAGGCTTCTTCAAACTGCTTGGCACTCCATTGCCTCCCCCCGTCCTTTGGCATGCAGAAGCGCAAGCAGCCTTCTATCGCGGTACCGAATTTGAGGATTGCCCAATATTGTCGTTTGATTTTGGTGTGGCGTGGGTTGTTGGCAAGAGAGATAGACATCGTTATCGGTGTCGATTTCGGAAGCCCGATCATTGTCATGAAGCTGCCGGCGCGAGGCTCGTGAGCAGGAATGAAAGTCCATTCCCCCGTGATATCCCAGGCCCATTGAGGTCGCTCTTGCACGACCGCTGCACCAGATGCAGTTGCCGGTCTTGGCTTGTGCTTGATTTGGATGATTGACTCTGGCTGGTATGGTGTAGATGCCTGACCAACCTCCCAATTCGGGTTGAGTAAAGCCTGCCATTCTCTCTGTTCCCGCCCGTTATAGAATTGAGGATATATTAATGCACACTGAGGAGTTTGAGGTTTCAGCCTCCTTAGCCCCGAACCCCAATATTATGCGATTGATTAATCGGCCCTTCAATTGATCAATCGGCCCCCCTATTAATTGATCGGGACCCACTGTGGCTTGCGAATCGTATTCCCTTCCATATTGATTAATGGGAAGGCCGATTGATTAATCGTAGCGCCCGATTAACAAACCGCTCGTATTGACGAACGGGCATGAACACATGGACCCCACCTTTCAAAAATATTCCTCTCTACCCTCAACGACAATTCTTATGCCCAAGCCAATTCTGGATTTCGCATACTTAGGAGATACAAGAATTGTTTAAATTTGGAGGAAGCCTTAGTACAAACATGCTATGAAGGGTGGCCGCCTATCCGATTTAGGCCCTCACAGAAATCTAAAAAAGACGCTGCAGACGATCCGAATATACCTCGATGACTCACCTGTTTTTGGGAGCCGATTATTGCTCCCTCTTGTAGGGTAGTCCCCATCGAAGGCGGCGTCCAGTTTGCTCTGTCTAATTCAAGCATTTGCATTTTAAGATCATGGGACCGCACATTTTGGATAGGGATGGAAGTATTAACGGAGCTTAAAGGGCCCAAGCTAAAGAGGAACAATTTAAATCGCTGCGATATTAAACTGCTCAGATTTCCTATTTATAGGAAAGCCTGACTAAGAAAGACAGATGCTTGAATGGTGCATTCGGGTCGGTGCATCACAACATGACACGTGCTACGCAAGACTGAAGAACTACACTAGGCTAGATTGGTAATAGCCTCGAGACTGACCGCGTGGCCATAATATTCATCCCTGATAACTCCCATCGCAACCCACAGCCCTAAGGATACACAAGGAGAGGATTCCCCTCAAAGGATATAGTCACGCACTGTACTGCCTCTCGCAGCACGGCTTCTAAATTATTCACAAACAGGTCTTGTTCAGGTTCTCACCAAACGAAAGGACATATTCCCAAGAAAGCAAGACCAAACCCTGACGCAATCGATATCACCTGCGCAGTCTCAACATTCCGCAGCCACATCCAGCGCCGAGGAAAAGATGATATCGAAGAAGAGAAAGGAATTCACAATCAAATATATTGTTAAGGTAGTGCATTCTCGATTTGAAATCCACACTAAATGTGCTGTATCATACCACGTCATCAGAATACTCAATCAGTCTGCCACCATTCTCTAGCCTTCCCTACATCGACATTTGCCTTCCGCACAGCCTGGCGATTTGCCCCGATAAAGTCCACACAGTACTTTCCAACAAGCACAGCACCTGAATCGCTGGCTCTTTGCTCGACATCCTCCACATTCGCGAGGTTGATGAATAATCGTGCCCTAGAGACAATCTTGCAATCGACCTGGGTCTTCAGCTTTTCCATCATCATATAATCGGCACCTCTGCAAAGATCCAATAGCATGGCGAGTTTACTTTCTCGTTTTTGTTCATCATCCTCCTTCGAGACATCTGTAATTGTCCAGTCAATAGCATCTTCATACGCATACGCGATCATGCTGGAAAGAGTATGATACGAGAGAAAGTCATCTCCGTCCGCACGTATGTCATACTTGATAACAGGTGTCATATTCCATCGGCCACTGAACTCGGCTGCCCATTTCTTAGACTTAGCGGCCAGAACCATGCGATGAGCGTGAAGGACCTTTCCTTCCGTCTGAAATTCAACATCCGTAAAGCTTTGATCAATTTTCATCTGAAGCAATATAGTCGTAAGGGAGTCATCGGCCTGAATTTGAGGGAGTGTAGTGGTAGGTTGTTTGATGGAGTCGCAGCCTACTTTTTTCAGAAGTCTCTCAAATTGCAACAGGCCTGATTTGACCGCTTTGAGCGCACCGCAATCAGCAGCAAGTGACAAATATAATTCTCCATTGGTACACCACTCGTGTCTAACATCCTCCAGCAACTCGGTTCGGCCGTCAAAAGAATTGAGATTGAGCCAGATTGGCTCCTTCGCGAAAGAAATTTTATCCAGAACAGGGTCCAGGTTTTCTTGCAGATGCTCGTAACTTAGGGTCAGATCTTTAAGGAAATCGATGATTTGATGTTGTTTGAGTTGTTGCGCCATGCTTGCAAGATGTTTCAAATGAAGCCATACCATTGCAATATTTGGTTGGCCTCTGCCAGGTACTTTGCGGAGAACTTCCTTCGTAGGTTGATGAATGGTAAAAGGGGTTTGGCTCCAACAGATGGCAGCATGACAATAGGAAATAACCTCGCGGAGATTCAGTAGCGGCTGTCTAAAGGCCATCTCGCTCATCCCATCTCTCCGGTGATCGTACTCCCCATTGAAGTTGGTGATTGCCCGAAACACCTTCGCGTCGGAGATCTGTTGCCAGTCATGCGCATCAATAGTGCTAAAAGCACGGCTGTCGTCTGTCAACGGACCAAGAATAATTTCCTCATCCTCCGCAAGATGCAAATCTAAATTTGAAGCCCCAGTGTCCAATCTAGATACCAAGGACTGAAGGCATTGGATATAATCTTCGCTCCTATAACAGCCACTTGAGCCATTTCGGCGACGGAGACCTAAATTTCCCCAGAAGCTAGAATGTTCTCTGACACTTTCGTGTAACATTCTGAGCCTTTTCTCGTGTCTGAAGGCTGCCAAAAAGATGGGATCGGTGTGGTCATAAAGCTCGCTAGCTTTCTTCAAAGAAAAATGTCCATCAAGAGCAAGGCCGACTTGCTGCAAGGTTGTTCTGACTTTCAAAGTCCAGTCCCTGTGACTTTGGTGCAGAGCCAGATCAGAAATCAATCGACACAAACGCTCCTGTCGAGCAGGATCCAAAGGTTGCGGTATCGGAAACACGTAACCATCTCCGCACAAGAGATCTTCCAGATTCATGGTATGGACTTTCAGGTCTTTCAGACATCGTTGATTGCGATTCTGTTTTAAAAATTCAGGATCAATGAACTTGTCAAAATCTTTCATCCAAGGAACTAAGCACTGAGGGCTATCGGTCATGATTGCTTCGCGTGCGGGAAGGAGCTTCTTCACAGGATATCCGATAGACGATGGCCAAAGAGGCAGAGATATAAGCGTATCATGGAAAGATGAGTGTCGTTTTGGGTCGCTAATCGAAAATGCTGGTGAGATGTTCTCCAGGATCAGTGTTCGAAGTAACTTTAAATTTCAAGTTAGTGCGTAGGATAAAAGGAAATGCGATGAGAATGTGGGTGTAGAAACCGACCTGTAAATTGGCATCATTTAAGTGCTTCATTGCAAACCGTGCCTGATCATCTCCCACCTCACTACCCAAAATTTGCAACGCTCGAAAGAAGCGTAGTAAGAACTTGGTGGAGGACAACGTAGAATCAAAATCCGAGTACAAATTTGGCATGAAAGTGCGATCAAACTGATACAGGCCAGGTATCGCCTTGCAGAGTATCTGTTGTGAACTCGAGGCAGGCCCCACCACTGCTGGCAACGAATCAAGTTCCGACGGCGAGGCGTACACGACAACACCATCTCGAACTGCTCGAAAAATCTTGAAGTCGGTATCTTCGAAGACATGTCGTTCAGACTTGCCAAATTTCGAGCTCCAATACTTCCAGAAATCCGCGAGCCACTCATCCTCTTTATCGGTTCGGGAGGGAACAACTGGCTTCATCGTCAACAGCCTCTTCACGCCCTTGGATGTCAACCGAATCACATTGAATTTGTGGCTTCTCAGAAAACTTGCAATTTCAGTTCCGATGCTTGACTCCCGCACAAGAATCATCGATGCGAATTTGAAAAGTTTAAGCTCTTGCTCATCAGCCAAAAAGAAACAATCTGTAATCTCCTGCTGTGTAGCGGAACCCGTGAATTTCAGAGTTCCCAAAGTACCATCTGCCAGGGGAACGACCCGACAACCCTGTAGAAGGTAATGTTCACTTTCCACAAAGATAACAGAGGCCAATGCGTTCCAGGCATCGCCGTCTTGTGCCATCGTGGCTTGCATACATTTGCCAGCTCCCTCCGACTTGAAGAGCTCTCGAAGCATTCGCATGGAAACACATTCAATATTGGGGAACAGTTGCAGGCGATTTTTGATGGTTGAGGGAACCTTTCCGACCAGGTTGACTTCAAGGGACATGAGAAGTGGTGCAAGCTTATCTGACTGAGCTGCAGGAAGAAAATCAAACACTGCTTTACTGATGTCCAGAAATTCCGGGTCCTGGCGGCCAAGGCGCTCCTTGACGGTAAGTTGTCGCGGGAAAAGTCTACGGGTGCTGTTGGGAATCTCTTTCCAGAATGCCTCACAAAGGAGTTCAGCACAGCCTCGTGCTCTTGTTGGCCAGAATCGGAAAATTTGTCCCCCGATTGAAGTGCCAATAGACTCCAGGAAGTTCAGATAGACCTCGGGCAAAATCTCTTGAAGGAGGTAACGGTTGAATTTGGTGTCGTGGAACTGTGTTTCGCGATCATCAAATGCAATGGCCTGTCGATCACCAGAGATATCAAAGCTTGCATTGACATGAACTGGAAGATCGGATTCAAGTGGCAACGGGGTCGTAGTAAACATTCTGGACTCGCGGAGTTTGGAAAACTGTGGCGAACCACTTTCGTAATCTTCATCGGAGCACCTCAATGCTGCTAATCCACATTCAGTGTTTTTCCTCGCCTTCCTCGACGTTGGGGGAATCAAATTGTCCTTGGAAATATATTGCTTGATAGCTACCATCCATCGATCAATTCCAGTAACATGTGTCATGTCGGCCGAGCTCTTGCGAATCGAGAAATCGACGGGTTTAGCAAATGATCTGCCATCTCCTGGACTCGGCTTGCGAGTTACAGACCACGCACTTGATTGTCCACGAATCTTGAAATTAAGGGACTTAACATTTCTCAAGAAGAGCAAGGAGATTCGTGCTTCATCGAAGTAGCTCTCCATCAACCTACGAGCCTCTTTGGGTTCCAGGTGCTTCCTGCCTTTACTGATGCTTGACGAGTCTGGTGTCTTTCGAAGCGGGAAGCGAAAGATGGTTTCAGGGTAGTAGTCGAGGTTTTTAGTGTATTTCCACAGCCCGTGGAATGGTGCAAACTGGTCCTCACAGACGTTCTTGAAGGTTTTAAGATCAAGTGAAATGCCAAACACGGGATCTGCCGTAGGTCTGCTACAGATGTATTGGCCGTGTGGACTGGGACGATATATGAGTATTGTGAAGCGTCTTAAGACAGTTCTACTTACTCCAAGATAATCAAGCGATTCGCCGACAGTATCATGGGAACATCTGTCCAATGATACATGGTTTGTGACCCACGTCCAAACTGACCAATGGCTTTAGGATCATGAAATTTACTCCCTTCTCCTAGCTTCTGGAATCCTTCGAAATCGGCATCAGTGAACACTAAGCTTCGTCAGTCACTCGTTAAATGAAACAATGACGTTATAATTGGTGTTACCTGAATTGTTGTGGACCAATAATGCCGGCCCTTGAAAGTGCTTCATCGAGGGAGCGATAAGGTTCCGGCCCTGATATTGCGTATCATCCAAAAGCCAGTTGACTTCAGAGGCTTTCGCATCATCTGCATTTGCAAGATATTCCCGAAATGTCGTTTCCACAGGATAGCGTTCCAAGGTGTCATTGATTCTGATCTTCGGATCTTCTGCCTGGTGGAATCGACTTGCATTTGAGAAGTCGAACATTCGATTGAGGTGTGCTTGCCTCCGACCATCCACATGAAGTGCGTGAAGAGTCTGCCGTGGGATGTCGGGATGGGCGAAATTCCCCTCCTCCCCAGTTCTAGGGGTACCAAGGTCATCGTAAATTACTTCCGCGAGAGGAACAAGTTTGTAATCCTCGGTAATAACCTTCAGGCTTTCAAGGGGAACGCTTTTGTCATGGCTGACGAGATTGAGGACCTCAATAGCAACTCGAACATCAGACCCACCGATTCTTGGTTTTCCCCCCAAAATTGCCTGAATATCGAGTAAATTAGAGGATACTGGATGCTCCCGAACACCAATGTCCATAAGCAATCTTTCATGCTTCTCCCAAAACTTGTTCTCGACAACCCCAATATATGGCTGCAAGCGCTCAAGGTTGGTACGGTCCGAACGATCCGGATGAAAAGCACATGACGGCAGGAGAAAGAGATCATTCCCGGCAAAGACACAATGCACCTTCTTTAGTTCCGCTCTGAGGCTCTTTAATAGATCATTTCGGGCGATGTAAGTCAGAACAGCGCTGACGATTTTTTGATCCTTTGTCTCGATTCCAAACTTGATCTGTGCAAGGAGAATGTAATTTGGTAGTACTGTGATCCAGCCAAGTCGTTCCTCCCATTCTTGAGTTGTGGCAACAGTGACTATTGGGAGTTGAGAACTGCAGAGTAATCCGTCACCATGACTACGGCAGTCTTTCGCACTTTTCAAAGCGAAATTTCCATGCACATCACATGTCGGCAACCATGGCAGAGAACGTAGACTCGACATTTTCCACTTCGTTACAGGCGATGTCCAAGTACATTTCTCGGTCAACAGCATCTCTGCACGGCTCCGAACTTCCAGGGGAGGGTATTGTCCACTGCCGTAGCATCTTGCTCGATTCTCCACGAAGTCTTCATCCAGAGAGCATTTCAGCCCACAAAAGTCTAACTGCATTTTACAATTCTGAAAGAAGTGGTGGTTTGGAACCACTTCCTCATCATCGAAACAAAGTCGAGCCAAATCTAGTTTTGAACGATCGATCAGGTTTGATGCTATCGAGAACTTCAATGTGGGTTTACCATCCAACCTGGATACGAGCACCATTGGAAGCTTTTTAACATCGATCTGATGTGCAGGGTCAAGGGAGGAGAGATGATCCAAAATGAACTTGCTCATATGTGCCTTTCGGAGACCACTCCAAGCATTACTTTGGCCTTTCCTCCAGGCCGGAATTACCACGTCTTGGATGAGCACTTTGCGCGAGACGCATTTTGCAATACGGAGAAATTCAAGGAGTTTTCTGGAAGGACTATCGTACTCCGCAAGCAGAAATTGAGTGCCGGGTACATCCGGAACCGGACTGGCACCCTCAAGAAGCCCGATGAAAACATCGTTCGATGCTTGCAAAGGCCAGGATAGTAAACAGTCCCTGAGGATCTGTCAGTTTCAATACCATGTGGTTTAAGAAATTTCTTACATCTTCTTTTTCTTCTGGTCCTCCTTCCATGACACCGTCCGAAAAAGTCTTAATGAGATCAAACGATTTCCGAGCAATTTCCTCGTCTTTTCTGGCAATGTCGATTGAAGGTGTCCTAAGATGGCCTTGACCAGATCATTTCGCAAGGTATCCTGTGTCTCCTCAACCAAAGCTGAAACTTCTTGTAGCCAGTCAATGAAGCTGAAGATATCATTCGCATCCGATACCCACAGCTTTGGCATGAGATCTGGGTACTTCCTCAATCCGGACAAGACTTGCCGAGTGTGTACTGACCCACGCATAATGAGAGGATGCGATTTGACCGACAAATTGTCGTCGATCTTCCACATGATGTCACCTAATGCTCCTCTGGGGGCAAAGTATATTCGATTGTCTTTCGAGGACATGACTTTCCGATACTTCTGGTTGCTGAGGGGAATCAGCCAAAGATCTAAAAGGTTGTGATCTAATATATCGATTGCCTCATGCTGCATCCAAGCCATGGCACTGCCGACAAACTCGCGTTGATTCCGGTCAAGGTCCACCATGTCCTCATCTGGCGAGAAGTGCGTGAACACCTTCGTGAGAGCATATTCTCTGAATGAAATTACTGTGCGAAATTGAATCGAAGGGTGAACCGTCTTCTTTTGACATCCGTGCCTCAAAGCAGTACGGGAGGATTCCAGTAGTCTCTTCACATCAATGTTTCGGGAAACATCACATACAAAAAGTTCTTCCTCATGTCCATTCCGACTTACGAATGCAACGCGATTATTGCCAATCGCACCGAAAGCCCCATCTTCAAAAGGGAATATTTCGAGACCACCATACTGGAAGAAATTCTCATGTGTCAAAACATAATCAAGAATTTGTAATCTTCCTTGACTGTCCACTGAACAAACGCCGCCATTTGACCTCAATCTCTCGCAAAGTGTGTGTGGTGACAATGTCTGCTCACCAAATATTTCTTTGGCTCTGGAAAGTAACCGTTGCGGCACATACACCATGGGCACATGTGCTTGGTGAAGAGCGGCTTTCAGCTCCTTCGGTTGCGACTTGGTGGAGAGTATACCGTCGTTTGAATTCACGTACCCTACACATGTGGGCCAGAGCGCATGACATTCTCTCTTGATGATATCTAGCACCTTTCGGGTTGCATGAACCAGATGGTCATTGTTAGCTGCCAGCTGTGGCCACGTTCTGAAAGGCGACTCTTGAGGATAGATCTTTGCCAAGAAGAGAAGAAGCTTCACCCACGATTCTGGGATAGCTCTCTCGAAGAGCCACTTGTTCCATATCGCAGGATTCTGATCTTGATTTGTCCGGGCATTAATCTTCAGACTCGCTCTGTCGGGCTGAAGACTGAAAAGGCCATGAGAATGAATTGGCTGGTTTGATTTGACCGGCAGAGGTAATACGCTGAACAGGTAACCCTCAAATGATTGGGAAGACTGAGTCTGGGCAGAGTTAGCATTTGCTCAAGATGTCGAGAGTCTGTGTGCATACTGGTGCTGACGCAACAGCAACCCAGGGAATAAGTTTTTGCTCAGAGCACCATTCCTGTAATTTAAGGTCCATCGCACCACCAAGTATCTGATGATGGATGATGAAATCGGTAGCCTTGATTTTTCCAAACTTTTCGTATGTGATGGTAGCCTGGAAGGGATGGTCAAAACAAAAGCGAGAGTCAGTCAAAGCACGCTCGACAGCTTGTTTGATTTTCTGTTTATGTCTGTATCCATATGAATCAAGTCAGCCACCCAATCGAGAACAGCCATCTTGACTACTCACACTTGGATTGTGCCAGGACTTCCCATTTCAATTCTGATTGTTCCTTTGCGAGATACCATTTCTAGCTTCCCAACGCTTCTCATGAAAAGTAAGATTTTCTCGCCCATTTCTTCAGCAAAGTTCTCAAATACCGACATGATGTCGGGAATGCTAGTAGGAGAACTCGAAATCTGGCTGCTTTGGGATTGAAGAGTTGTGCGTAGAGGAATTCGGACAATTGTGCCATCGAAAGACACGTCAGTTCGTTTCATGACTGCAGCAAACGCTTTTATATGGTTTATCATTGCCGGGCTTTGGGCACCGGCCGGGAAATCATAGGTCGGGCCACCTTTGGACCATTCATGGTGAGGGTCGAGAATACAGAATTTATGTCGCGACACGATGGATGGCGAGTCTGTCCAATTGTACACCTGAAATGCAGTTTCAGAGAATGTCAAATATGAAGAGAAGGACTCACGGAATTAAATCCCAGGCCAAAACGACCAGTAGTTCCCCCATCATCCTTCTTCATCGAATCCCCGAGCCGAGATATATTTTTGAAATCCCTGTCGGTAAATACTGCGTTGTTGAACACGAGCAAAGATGGACCCTGGTATTTCTGTAGGGCGGGGTCCATAAGTGCATTGGAAGGGTGAGTTTCTTCGTCCAGAATGAACCTCTGAAGTCAATTCAGCGATTATTGTCTCTCCAAGATAAACATCTCATACCACTTCAGTTGCACCAGCGTCATCTGCGTTCTGCAATAATTCGCGGAGGACTGTGCCGCCGGCTTCGTACCCATTACATATATTCTTCAGCGCGGTTGTGAGCAATTGAACCTGTGCGTGCTCCTCTATTGGCTGAGGGACAACCGCAGCCATGTTTGTTGCGCGTGATATGGGACCGAGCTACGAGCTTTGCCCCGAGGGTGTGGTTTGTTATGTTAGGTGGAGTCGAAGCTTGGAGAAGATGTTGAAAGTTGGAAATAGGATCAGGGCACGGCTCAGCCTTTCCCAGTCAAGTGGTGCGAGGCTTTTCGCAACAGGGCAGTGCAAAGGTGATCAGCAAATCTTTTGCGCGCGTCTATTGTGTGAAAGTCATTCTGTGCTAGCTATTTAAGAAAATAGGTGGTGCTTACCAGGTGTAAGCCTCTCCAACTCCTGGAATGTGTCTGAGGAGTGCACACCGCGAGGAGGAACAGAACAGTTGAGGTCAGTTGAAGCTTTCTCAACCAAAAAGGGGTTCGAAAGTTGTGGAGCTAGGATGGGCGACTTCTTTCTGTGGAAAACATTGTAGCGTCAAGAAATCTTCTGGTCTATGGCCATTCTACTCGTTGTCTTATCAAGACATGGTTTAGTGAGAGGCTTTTTACGTAATGTATATGAAGGCTGTATGCTTCCGGATCATGTGATCGGGTTCCCAAGATCCCCACCCTTATTTTAGCCTTCTTGCTCTTATACTTGATCGTGTGGGGGAAGAGGAGGTCAGTAAATCTCTCCTTAACAGATGGTCGTTGTCGCTTTTTAAGCGCAGCTTTCTCGGCTTCAATTTCCTCCATATACTTGGCTGTTAGTTCCACCAGGTGTACTCTCCTTGAGACTTGGAGTACTATTCTCGGGGTCTCGAGAGACTTTTCTTTTTCCAACCCATCTTCAATTAGGAATTTGAGCTGCTTTAACCGTCGATCCCTGGTTGGGATCTTGTCCGGTCCTCCACTTCGTTCCAAGGCATCCTGATCGGGCCTAACATTAATGGAAGTAACCGGATAGCGTACCTTATAGCAGAAACGCTGATAATCTTCGAGCACCTCTACACTCTTGATCCGTTCTAACTGTGTTCGCTAGTATACAGGTAACTCTGCGATCTGATCTTTCTCATGATCCCTTGACCCACCACGTCTGCCTCCGCTTTACGAATCTTCTCGCACATGTAGCGAGCATACCTACCTCGCCACAGGCTCTAGACATTAACGACCTTGCGCCTATACTATCTCCAGCTCTTGATATGTCTCCACAAGCGCTATACCCTTTGAATTAATACCATAGCATTTCTAACACGGGGATTTATGATCTTCTTTCTTTATAAGAAGCCTTTCGCCGTAGCTTATACAAAGATAACGTTATTGCGAATAATATTGAAGCTTTCCCATTACTTCTGACCGCGCTATACTCTTTATATTGTGGTAGCAGCTTTGATCTTACGACTCTCTTGCGTATACTTCCAAGTAAGATATCTCCGAGGAGTGGACTAAATGAGGAAGATCGCGTTTCGTGCCTCTAAATACTTGCGGCGATAGTACTTAGCTTTTAGATTCTTCTGGACTATAGTGGCGTAATAATTGAGATACCTTGTTCTAAAATTCTCCAGGAATACTAATATATTAGTACGGAAGAAGATCTCTATTAACCCGAGTTAATACTTATCTAAGCTCTCGCTCTTGCTAGCCCCTAGCACCCTCGAGAGGATTTTGTTTGCCATATCCCGGATTTCTAACGTCCGTGAGGATAAAGGAATAAGTATATAGTACTTCAGAGTAAACTCTTCGTACGTCTATCTTGTCGGGTATCTAGTACTACTGCTCCCGGGTCCACTTTCGGTCGCATCTGCGAGCTCGATATATACGCGTTTTGAAGCGCTACCGTCCTCAAAGTATTGCTTGCGTTTGGAGGGTGTGTGTTGTGGAGTGTCTAGCCGCTACGGGGTCGAAGAGGTAACGGTAGGTTTAGAGGGCTGCTTGTCCTGTCGAGCGTCCTAGTCGTGTGTAGTGTTGTTGTGGTCAGGTAGAGGCCAAATATCGAGGTTCGCCGAACGCTGAGAATTGTCGCTCGTCTACTCAACGCTAGAGTCGTCTACGTCCTCGACATAGGCATGGTATAAAGGTCGACTTCCTTGACTAAGCTCTTGCTTAACCGCTAGGGGGCTATGATTATGAGGGTCGACGAGGTTATTCTTGTGCTGGTCAGCCTGGCCGTCAGTGTCAGGCTTTTCTCGAGGTGTGGAAGCGGGAGTTGGTAAGGGCTTTGGCTGTGGAATTTCTTGAATAGCTGCTAGGACTTCGTTATAAGCGGCAGGATGGTTTTCGATATATTAAGCAATGTTGCGGTTCCGCAATAGGCAGACCAGATAGTTGAAGACCTAATAGGACATTAGAAGAACTAGAGGAGAACAGAGACGAGAAAAGAGCAATTCCTAACCTTATCCACATTTGAGTTTAACTCCAAATCCAGTTCTAAATTAAAAGGCGGTATCTTGTTGCTTTACCTTGACTTCTTTCGGATCGCCATCTGCCCAAGGTCGGCGTGGCAGATGAAGGAAAGTCGACGTTCAAGAGGTGTGATGGGACCCGAATAGCAAAGCGCGCTAAAGCTGCTCCCTTGCACGTGCCTGCTGTGCAGAAATCGTGACGTCACCCACTTGGCTGAACCCGCATCAGTCTGAGCCTCTCGTCATCACTTTTCACACACATCAAGAGAGAGAGCTTTTTATTAATAGATTGGCTAGGCATAGGCTCCCCGGAAGCTAGTCCCCTTTTAGGCAAGGCCTGAGAGGGTGACTAAACTCCGGAAGAAGGACCTCTATAAGGGAGCCTGGGACTACTATCACGGGCTAGGCCTTTGTGTAAAGAAGACTAGTAGTTCGATTAACTAAATAGAATTCTCTAAGGAGAAAAGAGAAGAGAAAAAGAAAGCGAGGACGGGAACCGTATTCCTTAAGGTGTCTAAGCTCCCTGAGTAACGCTTAGGTTACTCTATTAACTAAAGGGGACATATTATATAATTATAGACATATCCGAGGTCATGTGACCTAAGCGAAGGCTCTCTAGCTAAGTATATTAATTAGGTCTTAACCTATTATATTACCCCCCTCCTTACCCGTAAATACTAGCCCCGTAAATACGTAAGTAAAACTTCCTTTTATCTAATACTCTCTTCCTAAGCCTCTAAGGCTAATGTCTCCTCTAGTATAGAGTATAGCTCTTATATAGGGTAAGTATAACCCTTCTACTTCACAAGTAACTTCCTTAAGACTCCCTAGCTATATCTTATATACTTCTCGTTAAGGATCTACTCGATTTTATATTTATTTTTATCTCCTATAAACTATAATTAAGGCTACGAGTCGTCCTAGGACTAATATAATAGTAAGTCTATTATAGCTAGCTAGAGGAGCTTATTATATAATATATTATAGATTCCTAGAGGTATATTAAGCCGAAAACTATAGCTCCCTATAACCTCTACTACTATATACTTAGTATACTTCACGTTAAGCTTCTTAGTTAATCTATTTATTTATATATTCTAGAGGTTAAGCTATACCTTATCTCTTACCTTAAACTCTAGGGCTTAGTCTCTCTTCTATTTTATTACTTCCTCTTAAAGCTATTAGGCTATTACTATTATAGCTTATATATACTCTTATATATCGCGGAGTTTATATATAATATTATCTATTATCTAAACTAGTAATACCCCTCTGCTTTCCTTACTAACTTCGTCTTAGAGCTAGACTAGCTCTATATAGTATTTATAGAATAAAAAGAAGGAGCTAACCCTTATAGAAGTAGTATCCCGGTTATTAATTACTAGTTTAGTATATAGTAAGAAGCTTACCTAGTTCGCTTAGTTATAATCTATAAAGGTATAAAGGAAGGTCTCGATTATCTAATTTATCCTTTCTATAGACTTATCTATCTCGGGGTAATATACTATAAATAATTATCGAGTAATCCCTAGTAGCTTATATACCTTTCTCTATAGTACTCCTATAAACTACTTCCCTTAGTTAGATACTATAGCCCTTAGGAGCTTATATTAATAATAATAGGTCTTTATAAACTACTTTACTATTATCTCTATTATAATATCCCTTATAGTCTCAAGTATTACTCCTTTTCCTAAGTAGTTTATAATAATTATTATATTAGTATACCCTTTACTTAATAAGAGCTCGACTATAAAATTAATCGAGATCTCTTACTAGATCTAACTTAAGATAGAGAGGGGCTTTAGGAACCCTTAATAATAGTCCCTCTATACTTTATTTCTTTTATAAATATTATAGTTTTATATAAACTAATATACTTACCTTAATAAATTTAGTTAAAAGAATTATTATATAAGGAGAGTACTTATAATATCTCGTCCTAAGTAATTATACTAAATCGAGTTATATATCTACTAATTTAGTTCTATATATAGCTTATCTAAATCTAGGACTTATTATTACCCCTAGAATAATAATGATTTAGACTAGGATAATAAGTACTCTCTTATTAATACTTTAATCTTTAAACTCGATAAAAATATATATTTCTCTTCTTATATTACTTTAATTATTACCTAATATAAGTTATCTCTCTCTTAGGCTTCTTACTATAGCTTCTTAAGCTTATTTTAGGTATGTTTTTCTACTTAATACCTTACTTACTTACTACTAAGGTAGTCTTCTCTTAGACTTTAGCTTCTTAAGCTTAGCTTAAGAAGAGTCTCTTATTCCTCGAGGACTTATACTTTATCTTACTCCTTCCCTTAATACTCCTAGTCTTAATCTCTTATACTAGGCTCTAAGACTAGAATAAGCTTCTTCTTAATTTATTATCTTATTTATATTAGTACTATAAGGATTATATCCTTAAGGAAGTCGCTTAGGGTCTCTAGTTTTAGTAGTTATAATATTCTTAACTATTAATATTCGTCCTCTTCTCTAATAAGTAAGTCTTATTCTTACCTTAAGAGTATATTTACTCGCTTATTATCTTTCCTTAATATATATAAGATCTTAAAATTATATTATAAGAGGATTAGGGACTACTTTATCTATTATTCTATAAGCTTCTATATTATTATAAAGTACTCTAAGTTCTTATAATTTATATAAACTTCGAATTAATATATACTCCTTAATTCTATATCCTATTTTTCTAAGTAGTAAATAATTACTAGTATCTCCTTATTATAGATTTTATAATTATATTCTATAAGGTTATTATTAGTATGGTTTCCCGGGGGTCATGTGATCTTGTCACATGACCTCGCTTCCTGTATATAGGACATGAGACATGGGATATAGGACATATAGGAAATAGGACATACTAGTACTAATTAGGATTAGCGTATTTAGGGATCACATATTAGAACCTCGATACTATAATCCCTACTTATAGATAATAATAACTTCACTAATCTACGTAATTAGTATTCTACGACTACGTGACGGTACTACGTATTACTAGTGAACCGACACTAATTAGTCTATATTTAGATTAGAAGGTTTAGATTAGAGGAAGGTCCTACTATTAGTAAAGTATTCGGTAGCCTAAGATAGTAATATCTACTCCTAGTTAAAGAGGGGAACTAATATTAACTCTAGTAAAGTATTCGGTAGCCTAAGGAGAAGAGATTAGCTCTTACTAATTAGAAAGCGGTTAGCCCTTTAACTATTTAACTAAACTATCTAGTTTAACTATCTTTCAAAAATAACCTCGTTCGGTACTAAGACTACCTTCTTAGTAACTAACTTTTTACTTATATATTACTATAGACCCTCCTCTAGAACTATACGACCCTAAAGCCTTACGAACTCGCTCTTACTTCGATTTTATTATTAAGTTAAGCCCCTTTAAGCTTTAGAATACCTCCGGAAAACTCGATATTTCGCTCCCTAAATTACTCGTTATAGACGAAATTTTTGCGACTAAGATATTTATGAACTACTAATACCTTTCTATAAGCCTACTATGAACTACCTTACCTTTGAACTATTCCCTTATTAAAACCACATATATTCTAAAGGGTTAATATAGACGAAGACGAGTAAAAGGAGAAGATTAAGAAATAGGAGAATAGGATTAACCTAGTAACTACGACGAAGGAGGATCTTTAGGAGTATCTAGACACTAAGTTATACTAGTACTCTATAGATAGAACTATAAATAATAACCTATAGGATCTATTTAAGGATAACTTTAAAAGCTTTAACCTTCTAGCCTTTAATTAATATAACTATACCGAATTATAGCGCCTTTAATCTTATCTTTAGTATAGTAGTGTTTCCGTCGACTAGAATACAAACCGCCTTACTATAGCTTAATCCTTACTTAATATTATTAATGAGGAGATAAAGTATATATAGAACGAAGACGATATTATATAATTTGGTCTAATAAGAGTAGATCTCAAGAATAGACCTATTACTTTAGTTTTCATAACTTTAAAAGGAGCTAGATACTCTAATATACCGAATATTTAACTATTACCTCTATTACCTTAACCTTAACCTTAACCTTAACCTCTACTACTACTACTAGAATAAGGTATATAGAACGTCGACTAACCTCCTCTACTACTACTACTACTATTACTATTTAACCCGGGAGCTCCTTAGGTAATCCTAGCTATAAAGCTTATTAGAGAAGTAGCTAGAATTTATACTAAAGATTAGAAGTATAATAGAACTAATAATAGTTTTAACTATAAACTCACTATCTTCCTTAATATCTATTAATATATAGATCTCTTATAAGATATACTTATAAGAGCTTTCCCTACTATACTAAAGGGCTTAGTATAAGACTTCTTTTATAATAATAGCTTATCTCAACGAACTTACGAAGTAGCCTATATAAATATTTATAACTTCTTCGAAGGTCCTAAATATTAACGACGAAACCTAGATAAATAGAATACTACTAACTTGAATTCTATAATAGCTAAGTACCCTAAAAAGTCGATATTTGAGGTTATTTAGATTCTAATCAACGAGCTATATTAACTATAGTTCAGACTTACGACTACCCTATAAAGTACTAAATTCCTATATAATAAGATCATTACCGCTTATTAAGGCTCTCTAGTATACTAATATATAGTTTTAGACCCTCCTATAGATCTCGGCTAGCTTATCTATAAGCTATAGTCCTTTATTACTACGTATAAAAAGGAGTAATAATAGATTAATAGCGAATCTACTTTCTTTACTAATCGACGATTCTATTTAAATAATTATTAGTTTAGAAACCGTCGAAATAACTATAGTTATAGTCACGGAAGCAGAAATCGTAATAACTACAGAAATCGTAATAACTACTATAATAGCTACTCGACTCCCTATAAGCCTCGCTATAGTAATAGTAATCTAAACGCCCCGAAGTCGTGCTTTATATATAAGAGACTAGATTACTGCTCCTAGAAGTATTCGCTAGAGGAATAATAAGACGAGAAGGCTTGATTTAGAGCTAGAAACCTCTATTAGTTTAAGGCCCGAACTCCCGAAACTTTAATAAGGAGTTTAGCCGCTTATACCTATAATATATAGCTTATATAGAAGGCGAATAGGAGATATACTAGAATAGTAAGGATAATCTAGGTAATGATTTTGAGGCCCTTTTAATAGATATAATCGACGATATAGACGAAGTAGAAGTAGAGGACAAATACTAACCCTTAGATTCCTTCTTTACTTCTGTCGAGAGTCTCTTAGCCGCTTTGGACATATAACTACCTAATGACTAAGCTCTTAACGTACGAACTCCTAAAGTACTAATAACTATAGCTAATAACCTTATAGATGAACTTACCTCTCTTTCCTTTATATACTAGTTAATAGGTAAGAACTATACTATAGAACCTAAAGAACTACTTATAAAGGATACCTAGACCTTTATAGTAAGAGGTATATCTAGATATAGTAGTTAATGCTTTTATAGAATCGTAATCGATACTAGAGCTTCTAAATACTCAACTACTAGTCTTAATTAATTCCAAGCTCTATATTGAACTAATAATAGCGTCGTACTTAATGAGAGTACTAAAGGTCAAGTTATAGTCTACTTTAGTATAGGCTCTTCTACTTCTATTAGTTCTATAGTTATAGAAATACTAATTAAGTAAGTATAATTCTATATTATACTCTCAAAGACTCTATTCCTACTTAGCTTAGATAATATAGATAAGCTATAAGTCTACTTTAATAATCTCACTAATTATATTATTACTTCTACTAGACGTCACGTACTTATCATATAACGTTTCAGTTACTCTTTCTTACTTTAGAATGATATATTATAAAGCCTTATTTCTGAATCCTTTACCTATAATCTATACTTCTTTATAGAGACTAAATTACAATATCTCTATTACTAATTCGGTTATCTATTAGTTAGTAAGCTCTAAAACTTACTAGAATAAGCTAGCTATAAAGTTAATATAAAAGCCCTAGAATACCTTATAAAATACTATAAGTAATACTAAAAGAATAGTAAATTACCTAGTTAATTCAAGTTTAACCTAAGAGATAATATTAGCTTTAACTTCTCGATTATCGTTAATATATTCTATATCCTCGAGAAGCCTATTCTCTATATCATTAATAAGGGTACTAGATATTATAGGGGCTATTAGCTCTAGAATATTAGTACTATATATACCTAGGATACCCTAAAGATATACTAGATTAATACTTATTTAGGCCCTCTTAATTAGATTATAGTTATCATAGCCCTACAAAGGGAGCTCACGAATAGAGCACTTGTAGGAAAGCTATTTATTGAGAAAACTAAGCTAAGGAGGAAAGAGAGCTCGAGTAGAGGTCCCTTAAGTATTTATAGTCTCTCGCTTATAGCTCAGCCTAATTAGGCTTAGTGTCCTAAATTTCCTAGAGAGTAGATTCCCTTAGCGGTGTAGCCGCATTATATACAGGCACGTCAGGTAACTATAGATACTAGAACTAGATACTAGGAGTTAGTATAGTATAGCCGTGACATTACCCCCCCCTTGAAAAAAGCTTATCCTTAAGCGAGTAGGTAGTATAGAATCGTTATCTAGATCATCATAGTCCTCCGTTCCGTCCTCCTAGGCTCGTACCTAGTCGGCTAGTCTCTTTAGTAGGCCTAGTTATTATCGATTAGCTAAGTGGTAGTCTCGTAGCTTATAGGGAGAGTATTTTAGGTCAGAGGCTAGATACTAGTTAAGGTCCTCGTTATATCTAACCTAGCTAACCCTATACTTGAGCTTTCCCTGCTCTACCTTCGAAGCTAGGACCTCTTATACTTCGTACTCACGGTCTGTTATAACTTGAATTAGTAGCGGTAGTTCGTTCTTCTAGCCAAGTAACGGGTCGTCTATAGCCTTATATAGACGGTCGGGTAAGAACACATTATGAATTTTGATACTCTCAGGTAGTTCAACCTCGTAGGAGTTACTAATTTGGTATAGAATTAGGTAAGGCCCGGCTATTTAATAGTCTAGCTTACGACTAGGGTATTATATCTTCTAATTCTTCGTCGATATATATACCTTATCTCTTACCGCGAAGTCTACTAGTCGACGCTTAGCGTTAGTATACTTCTCTATCTTCTTTTATACTTATTCTATATTCTCCTTACCTCTCTTTATAGTATCCTCTATTTACCCGGCGATCTCTCGAGCTTTCGTAATACTTAGCTTATCTTAGGGCTCGGTCTTCGGAGTTAATTAGTCAAAGGAGGTTCATAGGAGGCAGCCGTTAATGAGCTCGTATAGGGATATACTAATAGAGCTATATGAGAGGGTGAGTTACACGTAATCGAGTATTAGTAGGTACTCGTTCTAATTATCTTAGTAGTATACGATGTACAGGTATAGGTATTAATCGATATATTAGTTTATAATTTCTATCTATCCGTCGGTCTACGGATAGTATACTATCGATAGCTTTAGCTTTATGCCTAGAATCCTATTAAACTCCTTCCAAAATACTAATATGAATTATAGACTATAGTCGGAAATAATAGAGACTAGGGGGCTATAGTACCGGTAAGCGGTTCGGAGGTATATTCTCGCTATTTCTTCTACTATAGTCATCTTATAGTAGGGTATAGAAACGGCCTATTTACTTAATCGGTTAATTACTATATATATATTATTATAGCCGGATTTTGAGGGAGGTATCAACTTAAAGTCTATAGCTACGTGCTACTACGGGTAGTCCGGAACTAGTAAAGGGTAGAGTAGTCTAGGGGTTCTATTTCTTGGTATATTCGCTTATCCGTAAGGTTAGTAGTTATATATATATTAGGTAATATCGCTTTATATATTTTTCTAATAGTACTATAGTCGTAGTAGCTTATATATCTTCTCTTTACCGGGGTATATAGTAGAGACTTGATTATAGGCTTCGTGGATTAGGTCTATACGTAACTAGCTACTAGGGACTATAAGTCGTCCGCTATATAATAATAACCCGTCCTCTAATATGAAGTCGTTATCGTCCCGCTTAGCTTATTCGCGGAGAGCTTATAGAGAGGGGGCTTCGCGATTATCTCATAGGATTCGCTTAACTAGTTCACTAGTTTCATCGAGGTCATCTTTATCGTTTTAGAGGGGGGAGAGGGAGTTAACTTCGATACTAAGGTCTTAGAGTACCTTTAGGTCAACTTAATCTTAAGACAGAAAGGCTTTAGTATAGTATTCCTCCTTAACCTTATCCTATTACACTACCTCGTTGTCTCGACATATAAGGGCATTAGCCTTCGTATTCTATTTACCGGATCTATATTATATAATAAAGTAGTACTTAGCTAAGGCTTTAGCCCATCTTACTTACCAGCTCGTGAGTTTCTTCGTTAATATAAAGTACTCTAATATACGGTAGTTAGTATAGATCTAGATCTAGTAGGTAGTCCCTTGAAATTCAGGGCGCTACTAGTCTAAAGACCGTATAATAGCGAGTATTTCTTTATCGTATATCTCGTAGTTATATTCCGTAGGCGTTATAGTCTTAGAGAAGAAGGCTACGGGGTACTAGTCGTCTCTATATTATTAAGAGAGAATACTAGTAATAATACCGTCCGATACGTTAGTCTTAATTATAGACTATTACTCTAGATTATAGTAGCGAAGTAGGTCGGACGACGTCAAGTAAGCTTTAAGCTCTTCGAAAGCGTCCCAATAGGCCTTATTAAAGGAGAAAGGCACGTCTATACGAGTAAGGTTTATTAGAGGCTTAGTAATAATACTATAGTTATAAATAAACCTCCTATAGAAGTTATAGAACCCTAGGAAGGCTTATATTCTTTTTATAGTCTTTAGAGCTTCCTAATTCTTCACGACGGCGACCTTCTTAGGGTCGACTTTAATACCATCTATTGAGATAATAAAGCCGAGGTATTTCGTACGTATAACGTTGAACTCACACTTCTTAATATCTACTTATAAGCCTATATCCCGGAGACACTAGAGGACTTTCTTTATATAGAGTTTATACTCTAGCTCGTCGTCCAAGTAAATAAGGATATCATCGAGATAAGCTATATAGAAGTCGTCGAGGTAGTTAAAGAGAACATCATTCATATAACACTAGTAGGTAACTAGCCTATTAGTTAACCTAAAGGGTAAGACTTTATATTTATAGGCTCTATAGTATATACGAAACATCGTTAGCTCTTTCGCTTCGGGGTCTATACGGATCCGGTAGAAAGCCTATCGGATATCTAGCTTCGTGAAGATCTTCGCCCAACTAACTCTAGCTAGGGTCTCGTCGATAAGTAGAAGAGGGTACTAGTCCTTCCAGGTAATCTAGTTAAGCTTTCGGTAATTAATATAGAATTATAAGCTTCTATTAGCTTTTCTTATAAATAAGATAGGGGCTACGAATAGTGACTAGCTAGGAGTAATAAAGCCCTTATCGAGGTTTTCTAAGAGATATTTCTTTATAGCCTCTAACTCTATTATTATTATCTTATATAATAGACTATAACCTAGGTATTCCTCTACTTCCTTCTCTAATTATATCTTGTGATTATATAATCGATAGGGAGGTAGGACATCGGAGGCTTCTTTAGAGAAGACGTCCGCGAATTCGGTATATTAGTCAGGGATTATAGGTTCTTCGGCCTCGAGAGAGAGCTCTCTTTATTATTCTAGGAGGCTATCGATTTCGTAGAGACTCGTAGTAAAGGCTTCATTCTCGGGTTATTATAGATTATAGTATATACCTATAGAGCTAATCCCGGCGATCTTAATAGGGGGAGCCTCTACTAGCTTTCTCTCTATATATGGTTTCTTCTAGTAAGGTATATCCGTGGGACAGATAATACTAGCTAAGGAGTCCTCTATTCGGCGGTAGTTCTCTTTAGTGTCCCACTTATAAGAGCGTTTAATCTTTGGTTTCTAAGGGGTAGGAGTAGCTAGTGTAGGTATTAGCCCTTTATCCGGGTCTAATTCTGAATTAGTAGAGTCCTCCTCGGAGGTAATATATAGAGAGGGGTTAGTAGTAGAGTCGTCTTCTATATCATAGTTCTCTATAGTAGCTTATTTCCTAGCTACTCGCTATTAATCCTCCTTATTAAATACGTGGTTTCTAGCTTCGACGTCGGCTTAATAATCGGAGTAGGGAGTGTACTTTAGGGTAAGGAGTAGAGCTTCTCGAGATATAGGGATCTCTTATATAACTAAGAGTAATGGGGGTAAACTCTTAGGCTATATTAAATATCGGTTTCGGACGTCGAGAAGTAGGTTAAAGTATTCTAGCTATTTGCGACTAAGAATAAGATCGTGGGATCCGAGTTTAAGGATTAATAAGGGGATATTATACTATCGTCTCTTATTAATAGTGAGATATATCCTTAGGAAGTGAGTAATACGGGTTCCTAGCTTACTATTATATCCCTTAATACTAATAGGCTTAGGTAAGCGCTAGAACTTGAGGTTAAAGAAGGTAGCGATATCTATAGCGAGGAGAGTATTAATAAATACGAAACTATTTACTCTAGAGTTAGTAAGAGAGGAGACATTAACCAAATATCTATTACAAGATAAGCTATAGGGTATAGTCAAGTATAGTCCTCCTATTAACTAGTCTAGGTTAATCTCTATGAGATTAACCCTAAGTTTACCTAAGAAGGAGTCTTTTCCTAGGCCTCCTCGTTTCCCGATACGTCGTCTATATTAGCCTCTATAAGTTTATCGTCTTCCTATAGTTCCTTGACATCGGTAATACGCTTTAGTACCGGGTAGTCGCGTACCATGTGACTAGTTTAAGAGTAGTTAAAGTAGGTCAAGGCCGAGGCGGGGGTGCCCTCTCTCTTAACGGCTAGCTCACTAATAGTCGGGGATACTCGGGCTAGTATAAAGGTACAGGGAGTCGCTATATAGAGTTTAGGGGTAGAGGATATAGAGGTCGAGGCTTGTGGGGTATCTATAGCTCGAGCCTTAATACGCTCTCGGAGGTTCTTATAGGCTTATAATACCTTTAGCTCGGAATCGATAGACGAAGTAATGTGGTATAGGTCCTAGAGGGTACGAATAGAGTAGTACTAGCTCACGAGTTACGTTTAGAGAGGAAGCGTTAACTTATCGTATAGATTATTAAGGTGGTCTTACGGGTAGATCTGAGCTTCGTCAGCTAAGTAGATAAACTTAGTCTTAAACTCATAGAAAGTCTAAACCTCCTTTATTCGCAAGTACTTATATTCGTATCGGGCCTTATATACACGGTACGGGTTAACGAAATACTCACCGAGGTAGTCGATTATCTCCTTAGTTATCTTAAAGGGATTAGTAGTGTCAGGCTTATATCGAGTAAATAGGTATTATTAGGCGTTACCTTCGGTATAGTTAAAGACGTAGTATATACGGGCGTCCTTATTAGTATAGTAGTCAGTATTAACTTTGAATTTGCCCATAATCTAGATTTACTAATAGTTATAGGTTAGGTCTTCACTATCGCCGAGCTTTACAGGATCCGGAACCTTTATAGAGCGGTACTAGCTATACTCAGGGATATCTCTGGCTAGACATACTCGTTCGATAGAAGGGATAAGGGAGTTAGGTGCCGTATCATAGTACTCAGATTAGGCGCGTACACCACCCGGAGCACGGCCTCTACTAATAGAACGTCCTCGGGGAGCCTCGTCTTCATCGAGCAAGCGAGCTAGATTAGTAGCCAAGCCGTTTATAGTCGCGCGGTTAGCCTAGGCGTCTATCTAGAACTTGATTTGGGCTTATTGTAATACGAGCATATTAGTATAGATATTGGACAAGGTAAGAGATCCTCTCGGGGCAGAAGGTCCTACTCTAGAGGTATTCTCAGAACCGGACATGAGAGGAGGAATCATAGGATATAGGTAGAGGCCCTTAGAGGGGCTATCGGTACGGGAGGTCATATTAAAGGTATTATAGGTATATAGATCGTTCGTGTAGAGTCGTTCTTTGGAAGTAAACAATCGTCTTAGGGGGGATATTCTAGAGCCTTCCCAGGTAGAAAGAGAGAGCTTAGTTTAATATCATAGCCCTACAAAGGGAGCTCACGAATAGAGCACTTATAGGAAAGCTGTTTATTGAGAAAACTAAGCTAAGGAGGAAAGAGAGCTCGAGTAGAGGTCCCTTAAGTATTTATAGTCTCTCGCTTATAGCTTAGCCTAATTAGGCTTAGCGTCCTAAATTTCCTAGAGAGTAGATTCCCTTAGCGGTGCGGCCGCATCACGTACAGGCACGTCAAGTGACTATAGATGCCAGAACCAGATACCAGGAGTTAGTATAGTATAGCTGTGACAATAGTAGATACTAGAAAGTAGTTCACTAGAAAGGAGTTCGCTTAGCTTATAAATATAATAGTAATAAAGGTGAAAATCATCCCTATAGAAGCTCATAACTCTATAGGAATCGTCGAATACTACTATAAGCTAGTTCGACGAGCCTACTTAATTATCGTAGCCGAAATTAAGGGAATTAGTAAGGAGATAGCTTTATAGATAACCTTTAAAGCTCTTAATAATACCACGGGAATTAGTAGGATTATTCCTATACTCTTAGTCTATAGTATACTACCTTGATTAAGCGAATATAATACTCCTATACTTACTATTTCCTAATGTGTAATAGCCCTAAAGAAGGCGATAGTAGAGATTTAGAAGATATAAGTAAAGTATTAAGTTAAAGACGCTCTAAATACACGTAATAGCCCCTCTATAAACGATATCTATAAACTTATACTAAATTCGAATGTCTTAGTATAGTACGAGGAGAATATAGGTTAACTAGGTAATTAGTAAGGACTATATAAGCTAATAGTAATAGAAGGGGAGTCATATATACTAGCTTTACTATATAGTAATACTACCTTCTACTTAACCTCTATAAAGCTATTCTATATAAGAGATATTAAGGTTAGTTCTAAGGGTCCTAAGGATAATCCTAAATACTATAGCGAAGGTAATAACGAAGGTAATATAGGCGTGATTCCTCTTACTATACTACCTATTCTACTAAAGTATAGTAGAGGTAGACCTTATAAGAACCTTAATATAATAGTATTCCTATAGGACGACGACTTATATAAGGATTCCTATTAAACTAAAGTCACTAGCCTCCTTAAAAAAGGCGTATTTGAGGTTATTCCTAGATCTCAGGTACTATAGGAGGTATATATCTTTAACTCCCGCTTTATTAACGAGATTAAGAATAAGGGGATAGATAAAGAGCTTAAGAAGTTAAGACTAGTCGTTTAAGCCTATAATAATAGTGAGAAATATATAGTATTAACGTAATTACTAACTATCTAATAAATTAACTAGAGAGTTATCCTCTATATTACTACTATAACTATAGGAACTACTAGACTATACTTATAGGACATATCGTAAGCTTATATCTAGTTATTAACCTTACTAAATCGTGACTTCTATATTAATTCACCTCCTAAGCTTACTAATTAACTAAATCTAGAGGCTAGTTTAGTATTAAAGGTTATAAAACTACTTTATAGAGTACTAGAAGCCGGAAACTACTAGTTTAAGACTTACTATTCTCACTACCTAAATGAGCTAGCTATAGAATAGTTAACTTACGACCTATACTTACTCTATAGTAATTACCCCTTTAGTATCGTCGGCCTTTAGACTAATAATACTCTATTTATAGGAGACGACAACTTTACTAAGGTAGAGTATCTAGAGCTCTAGAAGGCTAATTTCCTAGCTAAGGAGCGTGAATACCTTACGACTAACTATAATCTCAAGTTTAATAGAGGTATTATTCGTACTAATTCTACTAGTATTACCCTTATATAGGAACACTAGTATAATAACCTCTACCCGGTAATAGTTAAGAATACGACTATAACTAGTAATA
Source organism: Hyaloscypha finlandica (assembly GCA_021399475.1). NCBI lineage: Eukaryota > Fungi > Ascomycota > Leotiomycetes > Helotiales > Hyaloscyphaceae > Hyaloscypha > Hyaloscypha finlandica. Next base: position 128,039 of record JAJTUR010000046.1, on the reverse strand, counting down.
GGGGTATTATATATCGAAACCTCACGATTAAGGAATAATACGTCACCTAGTGAGCCCGAGGAGTATATATCGTATTAACTTACTAACTAGAGGCTTCATACGACTACTTAGTAGCCGCTTAAGCTATTAAACCCACGGAAACTAATATTAAGGCCCTTAATAAGTGTATTTAATAGTAAATCGAAAATCCCATTAGAGGACTACGTTTCGTAAAGCTAGATAAGGAGTCCTTATACCTAATTATCTTTATAAATACCTCTATTATAGGAAATCGAGACCTCTCTTCTTAGATTAGATATGTTCTAGTCCTAGTAAATAGCTCTAGACACGCTAATACTATCCACTAGTCCTCTATAAAGTATAAGAGAGTTACTAGAAGTATCTTAGCCTCTAAACTTTATAGTATAGCCTATAGTTTTAATATAGGCGGTTTAGTTAAGTCTATAATCGATAAAGCCCTCGAAATCGAAGTCCCGCTAGTTATCTATATAGATTCTAAGTCCCTTTACGAATACCTAGTTAAGCTAGGAACTATATGAGAAAAGCGACTTATAATTAATATAATATACCTCTACTAGGCTTATAAATAACGAGAGATTATAGAGGTTAAGTAGATTAAGGGAGAGTTAAACCTAGCTAATTCGATGACGAAATCGAAGCCTATGAATACCCTCAAATACCTGCTTAATATGAATACTATATAATTAGACGTAGAGGAATAGGTTAAATATAGATAAGGTGAATAGAGGGGGTATATAGGTGAGAAATAGATATATTCGGAGGGAAACAGGTATATGAGATAGGAATATCGATAGGGACATATATACTAAGCGTTTAGGGATAGTCTAGTACTAGGCCGGATTAGGAAATCTGTATACGAATAGGGGATACTGTTTTTCGTGCGTTTTTAGTACTTTTGTATCGGTTTTTCGCGTTTTTCAGGTAGTTGCTAGTGTTGGTATAGTTTCCCGGAGGTCATGTGATTTATATCACATAACCTCGTTTCCTATATATGGGACATGGGACATGCCAGACACTAGCACTAATTAGGCTTAGCGTATTTAGGGATCGTATATCAGAACCTCGATACTGTGATCCCTACTTATAAAAATAACTACTTCACTAACCTACGTATTTAGTATTCCATGACTACATAACAGTACTACACGTTACTAGTGAACCGATAATAACTTTAATTTTAAGTTATAGATCTATATATCTTATAAATATAACTACTATATACCTAGGATTATATTTAAGTTAGAGATCCTAAGGACTATATAGAGGAAAGTATAAGATTCGTAATAACTATTAATATCTATACTTAATATTACTATTTCTTTAATTATTTCTAGTATTACTTTATTAAAAGCTTCTATTTACTTAAGAGTAATTAGTATATACTAGAGGTTATATTAACTAATAAAGTAAGAATTCATTATTCTATATATTATATACCTAGTATTAATAAGAGTTTATACGAAATACTCTTTATTAACTATTACTAATATAAGAAAAGGGGACCCTTCTATATCTTTCCGAAATTACTTCTAAGCTTTCTAATCTAACTCTACCTCTATATACTTCTAATAGTAACTTTTATTAGAAGCTAGTCTTTTCTTAAATTAGATAAGCTCAAGTTCCCTTTATCCTTACTCTAGCTCTTATCTAAGGTATTATTATCTCTTACCTAAGCTATCCTCGCTTTCTTTAGAGCTACTCTTAATACCTTTATATTCTTTTCTTTTAGTTATTCTTCATCTTTCCCTTTCCTTTACTTACTAGCTCTAAGGGGAGTACTCGAATATAGTCTTACTCTATAGTTATATATAAAATAGTTATCTTATCTATACTATAAGTAGAGTCTCTCCTTCTTTTATTAATTAATTTCGTTATAAGAGGCCTAATTAGGGGTATTCTTTAACTACTATTATAAGTTACTTAGTATAGGTTCTTATTCTATTAGTTAAGTAAGGTTATATTAGAGGGAGGGTTTTTTAGTTTATTATTTTACTAGTTTAGGTAATAGGCTTTTATACTCTTAACTTCGATAAGTTAGTTATTAATTATTTATAACTAAGAGTAATATTCCTTATATAACTCTTCTTTCTTTATCTCTATTATTCCTTCTATAAGCTCTATTAAGATAATAGCCTTAAGATATCCTTTCTTAATCTCGTCTTACTAGCCTTATCCCTCTATTTCTAGGATTAAGTAATTAAAGTTACTTAAAAACTTACCTAAGGGAATCGACTTTTATTAGACTTAGTTTAATTCTCCTAAGGTCTTTTATTACTTCTTTAGGTCCTAAAAAGCTAAGTCTATTTACTTAAATAGCCCTTTAACTATAAACTCTCCTTTCTTTTATATATATCTTAATTATAGGTATATCTTACTTATTATTTTTCTAGATAAGTATCTAAACCTATACTAGACTTTCTCTCTTTCTCTACTAATTACTTTATTATTAATTTCTAGCTTTACCCTTAAAAGTCCCTCGAATTAGGGGTAATAGACTAAGTCGTCCCTATTAAACTTATTAGGGTTTAGGAGATAAGCCTTTAGTTATTTTATAGTAAGGAGTTAAGGATATATATAGAGTTAAGATATATAGACTAGAGGGAGTATCTATATTTAGGAGGGGTTTAGGGTTATTATATATTTATTAATTAAATTAATTCATATAGCTAAAGTTACTATTAAGTTTACTTATTAAGCTACTAGCTCTAATAGCTATTAGGAATATACTACGAAGGCTTCTTATAGCTACTAAGGCGCTTCGTCTATTATCTTAGCTTTATATAGTTATCTATTCGTCTAACTAATTACTAGGAGTTCTACTCCTATATCTTTATATAATAGAAGAGTCTAGTGAGTTTCTCTTCTTAAGCCTAGCTTAGGAAGAACTCATAACCTCTAATATTAACTAGTATACTAGTACTCTAGCTTCTATATATAGTTTCGGGTACTCCCTATTACTAGCTTTTATATACTCTAAATTCTTACTAAATATATTAGTTTTATAAGTAATTTCGACTAAGGTCTACTTCTAGCTTTATCTACTCTAAGCTTTATTATCTATATATAGGTTTAGGCTCCTCCTTACTTCTAGCTCTTATATACTCCTAGAATCTTACTAATACGTTAGCTTTATAGGTAGGTTTAATTAAGGTCTACTTCTAGCTTTATTTACTCTAAGCTTTATTATCTATATATAGGTTTAGGCTTCTCCTTACTTCTAGCTTCATATATATATAATCTCTAGTTAATAAAGATAAGAGAGAGAGAATTCTAATATTATAGGCTAGGCCTTTATATAAAGAAGACTAGTAGTTTAATTAACTAAATAGAATTCTCTAAGGAGAAAAGAGAAGAGAAAAATGAAGTAAGGATAAGAACTATATTCCTTAAGGCGTCTAAGCTCCCTAAGTAACGCTTAGGTTACTCTATTAACTAAAGGGGGCATATCATATAATTATAGATATATCCGAGGTCATGTGACTAGAGCGAAGGCTCTCTAGCCAAGTATATTAATTAGGTCTCGACCTATTATAATTCCTATATCTATAAGAATCTAAAGCTAAGGAGAGAAGGGGAGAGTGAGGTATAGTAGGGGGTAAGTAGCTAGAACTAGAACCCCTAAAACACTAAGCTATTTAAACCCCTAAGACTAGAGCTAGTTATATAATACTAGTAATACTAGCTGTTATAGTAGCTATAATAGTCCCCCTACTTTACTTCTTACTCCTAGTCCTATAAGCCTAGACTAGTAGTAAGCCTCTAATACTTAATACTATTCTCATTTAATAAGGAGGGGTTAATATAATATCTACTCCTCCCTTCTTTGAACTCTGAGCCTTCGACTACTATATTAATCTCGCTATTATAGACGAATTATATAATGTGAGGTAGTGAGAAAGACTCCTCGTAGTAGTAGAGTCACTTATAGTAGTACTATAGCTTAATAAAGGCCTTTCTTAGTTCTTATAGAGGTCGTATAATAGTTTTTAGCCTCTTAATAGTATAATTAATAGAAGTTAAGGCGAGGTAGGTGGGGTAAATCTACCCCTGTCATTTTCGCTCTACCCCTGCCATTTTGGAACGATTAGAACGTTCCATTACCGATATTACCTAATACCTATCGATACCGGCCGGAACGTTCCATGGAACGTTCCAGGGTGGAACATCGCCAAGCCTGTCAAGGAATGATGAGTGGCGTCTGCAATACTAAAAACTACATCGAGTTGATGGGATTTGGTCACGCCGAGGCCATCGATGGTTCTGTGAACACACCAGCCATTACAAACAGTTCGTTGTAGGGAGGCAACCTGTCAGTCTATGGAGGTTGGGTTGGTGAGAAGGTGGGAAGAATAAAGAGTCAAAGACCATTCCTCTTGGTGCTGCATGGGGAAGTCGGGCAAGTCTGCAGTTTTGAACTCAGAATCATACTGGGATGATCTTTGGTAAGTGGTCACAGCGCACGGGAACCATCACTCTTTGACTGTTCTTCCACAGCACGCTTGATAAATGGCTTCAGGACTGGCATTCTGAATGCGATCATTCCAGATGAGCTACCGAAAGCGCGCCACCTACTGGCCGTGGTCAATTCAGCGCCATTGAGGTCACTCCGCGTTGTGGTGGTGTACTGGCTAGAATGGTGAATTTATTTGTCTTCTCTTGGATGTCTCATCTAACAATATCCAGCGGTCTGTCATTCATCGATCAGGACGCTTCGCCAACCCAGTGGAGATTTCTAATTGCCTTCCAAATCATCCTGCTAGTCGTACTATTCGTCGCCGTATAGTGGTTCCCGGAGTCTCCTAGATGGCTTGTGACAGTAGGGCGAGAAGATCAGGCACGCTTCATCCTGGAAGATTGCGGGGAAATGAAGGAGAAGAGAACATATTGGCTGAAGCAAATTCCAAGATATCCGCAGTGTTTCACAACTTGAGAAGAAAGCTGGGAACCGGACTTTTTATTGGTCGATGCTCACGGGGCGAGGTTCTGGGGATTTGGATACGGGACGAAGAGTGCAGCTTGTGATTTAGCTGCAAATCATGGAGGAATGGGTCGGTGCTGCTGGAGTGACAATTGTAAGTTGCAGCCGAGTTTACCACAAAAATCTACCAAGACTGGTGAAAACAAATGCTCCTACGATATTCTGTATCGCTGGATTCAATACCGAGAAGTTACAGTGGATTTCTGGACTAAACAACATATTCTACTGGACACTAAAGCTCTTCCCTTTGAATACATCATGCTAACCCTCCCAGTTTTCCACCCTCATTTGTGTGTTCACGCTAGACCGCATTGGACGAAGATGGACTTTGTACTGGGGTTCCATGGGCCAAGGAATCGCCATATTCCTCGCCGGTGAAATGTCAAGCCTGGCGATAGACAGCTCCGACGTATTCAAGGCCCCACAATTCAGAGCTGCTGCCGCTTCCATGGCCATCATCCTCCCATTCGTGTTCGGCGCCACTTGGCTCACGGTTCCATGATTGTACCCCACTGAGATCTTCCCACTTGAGACACGAGCGAAAGGCAATTCTTGGGGTGTCGTGAGATGGAGTATTGGCAATGGATGACTCGTGAGTAATCCAAACTCTCAATCAGATGCGAGATGTTGATTTAGGACAGACGCGTCTCTGCCCGTTATGCTGAGCAAGATCAACCAGAGGACACTCTATGTATTCGCCATCAGCAACGCGATCACCATACCATGGTGTGGGCGCTCTATCAGCAATCGAATCAACGCACGCTCGAAGAAACAAATCTCTTACTCGCCGCAAAAACGCCTTGGGTGTGGGGTGCAAAGAGAAACTTTGTGAGGTTGAAGGAAGAACGTCCGGAGATTGCGCATGCGGCCCACAAAGGGCAGATGGTAAGGGGTTTGGGGACTAGGAAGGCCGGTGTGGGGTCCTTGAGTGCTTCTTCGGTGGTTAAGGGGGATGGGTTTGAGGTAGGTCCTTGAATCACGGTACGGTACCACGTTGCCACAGAACATTGGTGTTGAAACTAGGTCTGCAGCTTAAACTACATGCGTCCTTTTCAATCACCCAGAGGCACTATCCATTCCCTGCGTCAACTACTTTGCAAATTCCTGCGCCATCCTCCTGAAGATCCCTTAGGCACGTGCAGCATTCAAGATCCTTTCTGCTTCTTCCTGCTCCTTCTTAATCTCCTCATTCATCTTCTCGAATTGGGCCGCTACGTCGCCGTACTGGAAAGATGCTGGGTCGTACAGCTTTGGCTTGTCCGTTCCCTTTGCTTTCTTCGCCTTGCCCTTGGGGCCCTTCTTCTTCTTCACGGCAAAGGTGGCAGGCTCCTCTTCTCCATCATCCAAAGCCTCATCCTCCAGCTCCTGCAAGCGCCTCTTTCTAAGCACCCGCTCTGCTGAGACCTCGCGTCTCATAGTGGCGAGTTGTTGCGGACGATAGCTGAGGGTTGGGGTTGAGACCTCGCTGCGTTGATTGTCTCTCGGTCCCGTGGTACGATCGGAGAGTTGAATGGTGGTGGGTGCTGTGGTACTATCGGTGATCTGGGAGATCCAGTCGTTGATAGCTTGGTTTGCTTCTTCGCTCAGCGCGTAGCCGTAGCGGGTCATCTTGTGCGCTGTGAGGGAACTGTTAGTTTGACACTTCACTCTAAGTGAGACTCCCAAGCTGGTTCCTTGTACACATGGACGATGTGCAATGAACAATAGTGGACTTACAGTGCTCTTGCGATGTTGGTTTGATGGGGCATCAAGAGATCGTGAAGAAGTTGTTTACATAGAACGCGAAGCGAACGCGGAGGCTATTTCAACTAGCGTCGTTCACTTCTGAATAACAGCCCGGGCGGCGAGATTCCGAGAGCGGAATTGAAGGTGATGATAATCGATAAGACAGACAGTTGAAAGCAAAACCTAGTCTGCACAAGTATTGCCTTGGAGTGAGGCACCATGAAGGAATAGGGGGAAATGGAGGATTCAGGGGTAAGGACAAAGGAATGCGGCAGTGTAGGATAAAGAGTTAACAGGGTATCAAAGTGGCTCTTAGATATACTGCGAGATTCGTCTCAATGGGTTTCAATGGTCTGGAGATAGAGCTTACTATGTTCCATATTTCTAATAGTGGGTCAAACAGAAGGGAGTTTATCATCCAGGCATAACGAATTTAAAGATTCTCATAATACTTCTTTACACTTTGAGAGATCTAGAATCAGAAGGGACATTCCTGCTCTGTTGAGGCGAGGTTCAAGGACATGTATGGCAGAATACGAGCCTCTAAGGATTCAAGAATAGCTCCATGAGTTCGGGAGCGGATCCTGTTCTCGCCTAGAGATGTCCATCCGTTTTCCTCATCCAAAACACAGCCACTAGCAAAGCAAGCTGTTTTCATGAAAGCATTGTACCAAAAACCGCGATTCATAGTAGGAGCCTCTCAGACAATTCACCCACCACACTGAGTAACCTTATATTCCTTCACAAGCCTTTAAATTCCTTTCTCCTCTTCACTATGATCGTTTGCGCTACTGAAGTATCGGCTCATTAAACCTGAAGGCATTGGAACACCCTAGCCCGCCCGAACCATTAACCCGAACCCTTCTACACAAGATGCCTTATGGGCAAGTTTTGGACAGAACAAAACCTGCCTTCCTTTACCATCGCAGGAAGTTCAGGAAAGTGGAGTCATTTTGTTGGGTGGCCGAAGCAGGTACCGTAATACACAACAGGAGGAACGAACTCGAGCATCGGAAGGCTAGATAGATAGGGAAGGCAGAGATTCGAGCCTGGGATGGTAGAACAAAAGCATATGGGGCTTCGCACTCATGGTGCTTGATCCCAAATGGAACCACAACTGCGCTATAAAGACCAGTCTGTATATTTAACCACTCTTGTGGGGTACATCATTCATTTCAGGGCAGCCAAGGGAGATAATGAGATACCAAGGATTTTAAAGGTCGATGGGAAGGTGTTTGGCACAAAGACAACGAAAGGTAAGCTAGAAATTACGCAGTAATATCACTTGATAATCAAAATAGACAAAATGGCAAGATTAAAAGAAGATCAAAATGGGCAGTGGGTTCTTACGCTCTCGTGCATTGCATATTCTTCATTCCTCATCAGCACATCCCTCCCCAAAACGTATCTAACCCATCAACATATCTCGTTCATCCCTCCAATTCGTTTCTCATTGCTCCAAAAGCCATCCCTCCTGACATCAATCAGTCCGTCCACAATGCTGGGATACAACAACAAAAAGAGGAGAAACATCCAAAGCCTTTTGAGAGCCCGCCCCGTTTTTCAATTCGAGACTGCCTCCACGCCAAGTCTAACCTAGGAATGGCGATGGCTAAATACTCAAGGTGGGGATCTAAGAAGAAGGAAATCAGACAAGGCCGTCGTAGAGCGAGAGCGCAGATACGATGGTCTCATCGCGCTTGCTGCCCTCCTTGAACTCTTCCATGTCCAGACTGCCGTTCTCGTCCTTGTCCATCATGCGAAAGATCTTCTTGACGCGCTTCTCGGGCGTGTCTTCGTCAGCGGGGAGCTTGACCATTGAGCCGACCTGTCTTCCATATTAGTATGCCTTGCTGCCTGTTGGATCGTGGCCGGGGCCCATGGAGAGTCACATGACCAGTGTTCCATACGGGAAATCGGACATACCATCTTGTAAATCGCCTCAACGATAGCCAGCATCTCATCATAGCTGATCTTTCCATCGCCATCGATATCGTAGAGCTGGAACGCCCAATCTAGCTTGTCCTCCATCTTGCCCCTACTCGTGACGCTGAGCGCAACGATGAACTCCTTGAAGTCGATCGAGCCAGACTTGTCGCTATCGAAGACGTTGAAGACGTAGTCGGCGAAGGAGGACGGGTCTCCGAAGGGGAAGAATTGGCGGTATATCTTTTGGAACTCCTCTTTGGTGAGCATGCCCGAGGGGCAGTCCTTCAGGAAACCTGGCCGAGTCAGCTTAGCAATTTGGGAGAGCAAACCACAAGTACCTTTGTACCATTGCTGTAATTCCTTCTTGTCGAAATGTGTGGATCGTTGAAGCTCATTGAGCTGCTCTTGCGAGAGTTTTGATTGTCTGGAGAGTGCCTTTTAGATTGTACCCAGTAGAACCCACAGCACCGGATGCTCACGACTTTCCCATCTTGCCTTCTTATTCAACGCTTCCTCAGAGAGCAAAGGCTATCGCGGCAATGCGCTCACCGTACGTCGTTGCGCAAATCAAGTGGAGGTTAGTCGATGAAGTCGGTCGTTGTCTGGAAGCGAGCTGTCAGCTACGGCTTTTAACATACAGGCCGCACTTGGACTAACAAATTGATTGACTCTTGCTACAGCCTTAGCAATGGAGCGGAAGATGTCGTCTTCCTGTGCGGCTGGCTCGGAAAGGCTGGCTTCAGTCTGAAAGTAAACCATCAGCAACCCATACCTCGACCTCGAAGCAGCGCAATGATGCACTAACAGACGCCTGTCGCCTTGAATTCTTGACCGCAGACACCAATCTCGACTCCTATCCCTATTGCACAGCTGTGTCCTTTGTCTATAAGCTCGGCGCAAAGTCTCGTGTGGGAATCCAGGCACAAAGTTCCGCGCGTCGAGCCGTTCCTGAATCCGTTTGCAAAGCTGGAAGAGAAAGAGTTCCCTTGATTCCCGTGGCCTGGCAGGCTGTCTCTTTAACGGAATGAAGTTTTCGCTCGCGGTTGGGATTGATGGAAGTTGGGCTATGTCATGAGGTAGGTGGAGAGATGAGGCGATAGTCGTGCTGGGCCTTGGCTGGGAAGCCCCCCTCGATTGACCAGCGCGGGGCACAATGGCGGCCGATCCGGCCACCGTAGAGGAGGCTGTGCAAAAGTAAACCTCCCGGCTGGGCTGGGCGCTTATGAACAGCACGTCACGAAGAGTTTGTCCGATGGACTTTTATGACGGAGGCAGGACGGGGCGAGGCTGGGCGATGTAGGCCTGATGCCTTTGATGCAACCCTTGGCTTTTGGAAGTCCTGCTTGGCTTACATTCAAGTGAAGAGTGTCACGTGATTGGACTTGGCAATAGGGGCTCTCGCTGGCTTGGCTGATTTTCCGGATGAACGCTTTTAGAATATTGAACTAACACCTGGGTATTGAACAGCAATTATACATCCGCGTACCTTCCCCTGCTTCAAACGATCAAACGAATTCCAGCTCCTTCGGCTTCGAATACCAATCGCAGCAAGAAAACCTCCATGCTCCCTTGTGCTTTGGAAGATACAGCCATCGGAACATCAAAGCAGCAAACCATGGAAATGGTGGCCATGTTTTTGCGTGATAGGGGCCTTCGAAAGTGTAGTCGAGACAAGTCACGGCGATTGGGATTTCAAACTCCTGTCATATATGTTAGGTCTTGGGTTTCCAACGGTAGGAGGTTTGCTTACCGTCTCAGCGCCATCGACTGCGAGCTTTTGAACCTTCTTAGTCCAGGCTGGCCAGTCAATCTTTAATTTCTGCAGCTCTTCGAAAGAAGTAATCTCATCCTTCAAGTGCTCTATCAAAGCAGTCCCGAACGCATCAATAAGCGAGCGCACCTTTGCTCCATCATATTTGGCTTTTTCCTCCCTCAGAGCTTTCACGTAGTCTTCGAAGGCTTGGAGACCTGGGGCAAATCCATGATGCTGCTCCACGTTCTTGTCCAAGGTGCCTTTGGCCTCAGCATTCAGCTCTTCTAGCCATGGGAAGTAGTATTTCTCCTCGTTTCCATGGTGCTCATGGATCGTGACCAAGAATGCGTGCATGAAGATGGCAAAATCGGAAATATCCTTCTCAAGCTTGACGTTGGGGGCTTGAAGGTAGATGCAGTTTAACATGCGGATGAGCATGTTGTGGACCAGGCACATCTCAGTTGCAGCCGTCAAGGCTCCAGGCTCCGTCTTGAGGTCTTTGATCTACGTAAATCAGCGTCTGGAAGCATTAGAAGATTTGGAGAATAGTTACCCCAAGCCTCTTCCTGGGAGTCTCCATAAGTTGGAAGGGGCCATCTGCCCATTGCTTCGTGATCTTCGTTTGCTTTTGACCCATTTTGAAGGTGGTGGGCGGAAGGGTAAGGTGAAGAGCGGTAGTCGGGCCAGAGAAGGGCTTAAATACAAGGAGACTCAAGCCTTCTTGTACCCTCTGGTGGCACCTCAAGTTAAACGTCCCCGCGGCCGCAACTGGTGAATTAGATCTCAAGTGATGCAGGACTGGAGAGTGTTACGCGGTTGGGATTAGCGCTTACAGCCGCTGTTCACTTATCACGTTGAAGGAAGGCTGCCTCCGAGAACCTCTCCAATGGCAATATCTCGGATCCGAAGGAGTCAATAATTGTTTAAAGGAAACTTAATCTCATTTGTTGGCATGGACCAGCGAGCTGCGGCAGCTGCAACCCGCCACTTGGGGGCCATGCGTATTCCCGTATCGACAGCCTCTGAGATCCTCCACTGTCCACACATTCCACACAAACTCCCGTCGACAGTACGGGGCCATGGTGGTGAGATACTAATCGGATCCTCCGTTGTGAGGAGGGAGGAGAGACGATGGAAAAGAGAGGTGAAAAGCACATGCAAGTTCGGCTGGAAATGAAAAGGAAGGGCGAGGTCCGGATCACATGACGTCGTGCGAAACAACGCTAAGCCCTATGAGTTCGCGTTCCTGACTGCAGCCCTTTCCCCCAACATCCTCGCAACTTCCATTCTACAACACCATGGACGGAATAATTGACAAGCGCTTCGAGCGCGTAGAGAAGGCACTGGCGACTCTGATTACCTCCATCTCAACCTACAATCCAGCACCAGCTCTTGCCAACGACCTCGTTTCAGCCGACACAGAGCTCAGCCAGGGCCTTGAACAATGTGGGCTCCTCGCCCAGCTGGCCTTCTTCGCAGACTGACCATTGCACACAGTATCAATACACCAATCCAACCATTCCAAGATCCTGGCCCTGCGCGCCACATCCAGCGAACTGGACACCCAGATTCGCGAAACCCTCAGCCTCTTAACAAAAACCCGGAGTGAGCTCCTAGCAACGCCATCAACTAGCTACCCATCGAGCACAAACCCAGTTTCCTACTCTGAGCTACTCTCCTACGCTCGCCGAATCAGCAAATTTACCCTGCCGCCCAACTACCGAGAGTCAGAGGTGCAAACAGAACAAGCGGAAGCCGGGACAAATACCCCAAAGGAAAGCAAGTCCGAAACACAAACGAACGGTACTACGACTCCGGTCGCTGCGACAAACGGAGTTGATAGCCAAACCCACCTAGCAACAGCGATGGAGATCGATGGAGCAACACCAGCAGCTACGCAATCGCAAACGCAAACATCGCAAGCAACTTCAACCGCGAAAACAAACACCGCAATGTGGAGCCAATACCTGAATCCCGCGGGCACGCAATTTGTCCCCTGGCCATCAGAAGAGACAATTAGGAGGGGTGCGTTGGCCAGTATTCAGATTCTGGTAGATCAGGGGGTTGATCTGAGTACGTTTGATCCTGAGAGGAGTGCCGAGTTGGAGGCGGAGAGGAAGAGGGTTGGGGAGGAGCAGGAGCGGTTGAGAGAGCAGGAACGCGCGAGGTTGGAAGAGGAGAGAAGGAGGGAGATGGAGAGACGCATGAGTGTTAGTGGGGCTGTGCCTGAGAGGAGGGAGGAGCAGCCGTTTCAATTGGAGACTTTTGATGATGATGAGGATGATTATTGAGGGCGTCATCTTCGATATACATCTCATCTAGGCTGGATGTAGAGTTGATATCTTGGTATAATGACCCTGCTTGGTGGCTGAACGAGAAGATTCGGTCTTGGCCTGAATATCATGAATCGCTTGGTCGTGACAACGAACTTGAATCTCCTCTGACATTGGGGACGAAATGTACCTAACATTTTCCGAATATGCAACAGCTCCATATTGTTCTCACACCCTAGTAAAATTTGACATCTACTTTGCTATATGAATTACCAAATCCTGCTTCTTCTTTACTCAACACATGTGGGCGGAGCACTTCACCATCAGAAGCCTGGGCCAAGCAAAGCCTCACTCCTCTCCAACACAAACCACCCTGCATGTAGCATCTCAAGTGTCCGACCAAAGGGAGCCTTTCCCCACATCACCCTTGCTCGCGATACCATAAAGGGACATTTGCTGTCAAATTTCGTCTGACTGTCAACACTAGTTTCGATGTCATTATCCCGCAATCCACCCAACCGTCATTCCCTCCCTACCCTCTCCCAGCTCTGAAAATCATGGAAATCGTGTTATCGATGCCTCCTTAGCAGATACTACCTGCGGAATACTGCAAGTTGCGAGTCAGCATCGAGTGCGTTTGTGCCAACGAAAGAGACAGATCTAGCTCAGCGGGTAAAGGGCAAATTGGAGGCTTGGCCCGTTCTTTATACTCTCGTACTCTTTGTCGCGGCATTCTAGATAACTAAAGAAGCAGGCTCTGTGTTTCGCAATGAGGATGTTTTGTTGGTGGGATAACGAGTAGTGTTCAAATCATAGTAAATCAGGAAGTTCTGTAATTGCTGAATGAGTTTCGTTGTCTCTGCGAAGGCATACATTCTGCTCCAAACCCAGAGCACTCTTAAAACTCCGGCTTGCTCTTGCTCATTATAAAAGTGGGATCTCAATCTCCCCTCACTCATCACACTAGATATCTTTATTGGCCCTCTGTATAAATTTAGAATTCCAGATCGCCTCACTTGAGGCTCACTTGAGGCCCGAATCAGCTCACAGGATAGAACAACCCCGGGCTGGGCCGGAAAGATTAGAAATCCATTTTTTTTCTACCATACAAAACATAAGTACCGAACCAAATCAAATTCAACCTCCAGCTCGCGGATGTCACGGACGCTCACGCGCACAGAAACGCAAAATGGTTTTTGCTTGCACCTTGTTCGCACCTATTGTACACTCTGACTTCATCATATCGCTCTCGCCTTCTATCGAGTTCTCGAATCCATTTCTGTTTCCTGTTCCGTATCCTCGTTTCTCGTTCGGTTTTTCATGGATCCTTTAATCGATCTTGATGGATCCGTAGATCTTGTACACGAATGCCCAGCTGGCCAAGAAGCCGATGGTACCTGGGTTGAGTTAGCGAGATAACCTGGAAAAGAGGGGCAGTGGCGACGGGAAGAGAAAACATGCCGGTCAGAATAAAGAACAAGAATGAAATCAACCCGCTGTATCCAATGTACAGCACTGTTCCTGCCAGACCACCCAACTGCAACTTCGTGACCAGATAAATGAGCGCGTTCAAGAACACGTAGAACGCCGAAGCACCAGCCGTCATGAACGCTCTCCAATGCCAGTGGTAGTTCTCACTGCAGAGTAGGAAGTATACCATGAGCACAGTTACGGCTGCGCAGGTAATAATCATGAGGCCATAGCAGAGGAAGAGGAAGCCGAACATGTAGTAGACTTTGCTGAACCAGATGGAGGACATGATGAAGTATAGCTCGACAAAGATTGCTCCGAAGGGAAGGATACCGACAAGTAGCATGGAAGGGATAGGCCGCATGTAGGTTGTGCTTGGTGGGATTTGGCGGGGGATTTGATTGGTTCGGACTGGAGCCTGGAAAGGTGGTTGGCGGAATCCGACCCAGCTGCCGGCGAAGGATAGTGGTACTGAGATCAAGAACCAGATTCCAATGATGACAATCATTGTAGTGAAAGGAACGGCGCCGGATGACTCCTTGGCCCAGAGGAACAGATCGAGAAGGAAGAAGGTGCCAAATACGATTCCTGGGACGAGGAGAGGCGTGAGTCCGATGTTGAGCTTCCAGCGTTCGCCTCCGAAGGATTTATAGACTCGGGCCGAGACATATCCACCGATGAATCCAAGAACCGTGTACAATAACACCATTATGGTTCCAAGAGATCCGCGGTTTGACGGCGAGAGAAATCCAAGGAGGGCAAATGCAATCGTAAACCCGGTCATGACGAAAAGCTGAGCTCCGTTTCCAAGGAACACACTCAAGATGAGCGGGGAACCTGGAGTACGGAAAACATCTCCGTGTACAAGCTTCCATCCTGAGTCTTCTTGAATTCCATCATCAACGGCAGATGTTCCAGACAGATCATCGAGATTGATGTTGTCGAGACGGTTGTACCTTGCAATATCCTTCCTCAAGGCTCTCAGAAGGATCGAGACGACCGTGAAGACCAAAAAGACAACAATAATAGCGGAATTGACGAGAGAGAACCAGTGGATCTTGGGGTCGAAGACATGCAAGTATTTGTCCCATCTGGTAGCCCAAGCTGTGGTGGACTCGTACCACAGAACATTGTACGTGAAGGCAACCTCAGTTTGTCCCCTTTCGTCCAAAGTCACTGGCCGACCTCCTTGACCACAGCGACTACCCTCCGCACCCTCGCCATTTCCACCCAAAGTGCTCGATCTCGAACTCGGTTGCACAATAACCCCTACGACTCGGTATTGACCCGGGCTAACTGTATGGTAGTCAATCAGAATATCGTAGTGGTTGTTCAGATGCACGCTGGTCGCTTCAATACTTCCCAAGGCAAATCCTTGGCTATAAAACCGAGTCTTCGTGACCTCCTCCTCAATCAATTGTCCAGCCGGTAGCCCATCCACCAGCCAATTCAGCGCATACCCAGCTGCGATCTTATGGTTCACCCACTTAGCAGATGCAACATCGAATATTGATGTGCACAATGCCTTGCAAGACTGGTTCTTCATCATAAGGAGCTCGAACGGGGATGTCATTATTCGATCTCCAAACAGGATGCTGCCCAGACTCTCCGAGACATATTCGGCCTTGGGTTCTGGATGGCAGAAATGGAATGCTGGGTGGTAGTAGTCAAATGCCAAGACGGAGCGCAGAGTCCCGTCTTCTTGCGAGCCGACTGCTGTGAGATGGTTGACGTGCAGAGGGACTTTGTCTCCTTCTTTGTATGATGTCGGCGCAACTCCTGGCAAATAGAACGCTGTTGACAGCTCTGGAATCGTGAGGAAGGCCGCGAGGATCGCGGCGGACGGCGAGAGGTCTCGCAAACGCATGTTGAAGGGTATCTAATACTTGAAACTTGAGTTAGTGTGATATTGAGATTGGAAAGTCGCAGTGCCTTTCTTTGACGTATCTGGGGGCCTAAAGCTTACAAGTTGTGAAAGAACAGCTTAGGTTGGCATTAAACGCCACAAATTGCACGCGCAAAGACTACTATTCATGCATGTGTTGATGTATCTAGTGATAAGGTGTGGATGTTTCTTGATCGTGAATGATTGTTGTTGCGAAGCAGAAGCATTAGACGGGGTGGTTTAAAGGGGAGCTCCCAATAATTCTGGACGGAGCTGAGTTATCTGGCTCTCGGAACGGATAAATATTTGACCGAGCCGCCTCTTTCCTCGAAAATTCCAGGTCGAACTTGCACCCCACCACATCACAACATGGCAACCACGACTTCTTTTCCAGCACTGCTGGAGACGCTCACGCAAGCACTGGAATCTGCGTCTGAATCCACAGAGAAGATCAAATCTCCAATTCCTCCCAAAGACGGCATTTCCCTCCTCGATGTTAAGAACGAACTTTTTCTCTCCTACCTCCAAAATCTTGTCTTCCTCATAATCCTCAAGCTACGAAATCGAAAAGCGGGCAACGATGACGACGGCGAAGACTTGGATGGCTCGGTTGTGAAGAAGCTGGTCGAGTTCCAGGTTTATCTGGGAAAGGGTGTGCGACCATTGGAGGGACGTCTGAAATACCAAATCGACAAAGTTCTTCGTGCAGCAGACGATGCGAAACGAGCCGAAGATGCAACGAAAGCCAGGACCAGTGGATTGGTCACTCGTAAACAAGATGATGACGAGGAGGAATCAGAAGAGAACAGAGACAGCGACGAGGAATCTATGAAGGGGGTAATGCTGAAAGCTTCCGAGATTGACGACCTGCAATACCGACCCAATCCTTCAGCTTTCATTCGTCCTGCTGCTGCAGCCGGAGTAGATTATAAAGGCAGATCAGAAGATGCGATCTACAAGCCTCCGAGAATCCAGGCTACGGCAATGCCTACGACAGGTCCGCGAGAGAAGGAAGCTAGGAAGCCGAATAAATCTGCGACTTTGGATGAGTTCGTCAGCACAGAGTTGTCGAGTGCGCCGTTAGCAGAACCAAGTATTGGATCAACGATTGTGGACCGTGGTAGGACTGTGAAGAGCGAGAAGACGAAGCAGGAAGAGAGAGAGAGGAGAGAGTATGAGGAGAGAAATTATGTGAGATTGCCGAAGGAGAGTAAGAAGGATCGGGCAAAGAAGGGAGGGAGGAAAGAGGCTGGTTATGGTGGGGAGGAGTGGAGAGGCTTGGGTGAGGGTATTGATCGGATTGAGAGGTTGACGAAGAGAAAGGGCGGGGAGCCAAGAGGTGCTTTGGAGAAGAGTCGGAAGAGGCCCACTGAAGATGGACCTAGAGGTACCGGTGGTATTGAGGCTGGCCTAGGCTTCCAGAAAAGACTGAAAACGCTGGACGGTGGAAGGAGAGATAGAGGGAGAAGGTAGTCCACAGAATCAACACGATATTTCACATCATCCGAGGAGTCTCGATCAGTCGTCAACTTCTCGCTTTCCTTTGGGATATTTCCCCCTAATACTCTCTCAAAGAATCAGGCTGCAGCCTCTCAAATTGGTTCGAAATATCGAACCTTAACCTGCCGCATGAGCCTACACAGTCTATTCCCACAATTTTGGCGGCGCCTCGAAGGTCTTTGGGCTAAAATTTGTATAGAATCCAATGGTGAATATGTTACCAGTAAGGTTTCAGGGGCGGAGTTTAAGCACTGCCACATTGTTTGCGTCGACCTGAATCAAACAGCAACCCTTGTGGCTCTGCAGTATTTTGCTTCGTAAGGCTTCAGCTGGATGTCCCTGTGTCACAGGTACATTGAGCGATTTTTCCTGTTTTGTCGTTTGCCCCTAGAGGTTGGTCGGAGAAGGCACTGATCGTTGTACTAGATGCAAAGCACTTTTACTCTTCGCTTAATTTATTCCCTTCAAGACCACTTCAAGATATCTTAAAGGTCGCCTCTCAGACAGTGAAAAGGCGAAGGCAGTGCAATCAAGTGCGCCGAATATTCTCGCATATTTAGCGAAATTGAGGTTTGCTGACGCGAATGGGTTGGGACTTTGAATTATTGAGAGTGAACAAGCGTGCCATCCTTTACATTTCGTTGTACATTTCTATGTACCACTGGATTCTCTGTCGCCTTAGGAACTTTGATTCAAGTTCTTCCAACACCTCCCTTACCACCATAAGCTACTTCACGCAACAGGGTTCGCTGCCAAAAAGGCATTGACACCCCCTACGCAAAGCACATCATCAAACGGATTCTGTCCCGGTGCAGAAGGGGGCAAATCCTCCGTATTTATGATGATCGCAAAATCCAGGCCATCCCATCGCGACTGGGCAAATGACATAGACCCGGAAGTGTGGCCTTTGTGGGAAGACACCGGGTTCGGAACGCGGCTGACACGGAAGGAGGGGCGTGGGCCGATGCCATTGACCGCTATGATTCAATCAGTTGGAGAGTCTTGAAGGGAGAGAAGGTATATCGTTAAGGAACGATGAGAAAACGTACCGTGCGTCCCGATAAACCTCACAATAGTACTTGCACTACTGGCCAAACTCATCGCCCCGAAATTTGCCTCCTTACACATTCCATCCCCACCAAACACAAACGCCATCTCATTGTATGTCTGCGGGGTCATTGCTCCAATACCCGTCCACTTGCTCTCCTGCGTGACAGGGTCATTGACATGCGCAGTCGACACGGTGGCATATTTCCTGACATCGTACGACCCCGGTAACAGAATATGGCTGTAGAGATAGTCGTAGTAAACCTGTCCCGTGATATGCTCGATCACGTATGAGAGAAGGATGTATCCATAGTTAGAATATGCGGTTGCCGTTCCAGGAGCATAGTCCAAGGTGCGGCCAGTCATGCAATTCACAATGGCGGCCGTGTTAGTTGGCCCGCAACTGGCGATACCGCCAATGTTCGTCGAGCAGGAGATGTCGTAGGCAATGTCACCATAACCGAGGTTACTGCCATCGTAGTCGTGCAGGTCAGTACCGCCTTGGTGTGCGAGTAGTTGAGCGATAGTGACGTCTTGGAGGCGGGGATCGGGGGTATTTGTGATTCCGAGTAAGGGGTAGACTTTCGTCGTGGGAGAGAGCTGATTCGAGTCGTAGAGAAATTGGATCGCCGCCGAAAGGTAGATTTGGGAAAGGTTGGCCATGAGGAAAACATCTGTTGGAAGCGTGGTATGCCGAGTTACTTCGCTCCAGGAGTAGGCTCTTTCAAGCAAGACATTTCCAGTTTTGCCAACAGCGAACTGAGCTTGGCGAACGCCAGTTTTCTGCATGAATGACTGCATCATGGAATCAGCTGCTGCTTGAGCCACTGCGTTATTCTGGAATCCGATTGTGCTGCCGGTTGCCCGCCAGCTTCTAGGTGTGGGGATGTCGTGTTCAGCAAATATGGCCGCGAAAAGAGTCGAAGAGCCTGTTCCTCCTCCCAAGACATGAATTGGGAATCTTCCGGCAGCTTTTTGGGTAGTATTTTGGGCTACAAGTTGTGAGGCTGTCATGCCGTAGTGACAAACCCACGATCCGACGTCGGTGTCTGTGAAGGCGGATTCAACCCATTGATTTTCTCCCATGGAGAGCGCATACGGACGCCAGAAAGGCTTGGTGACTTCGCTGTTGAAGACTGTTTGGAAGTTATCAACGCCTCCGCGTACCTCTGCCGTCCACTTGTCGTATTGATCGTTGTAGTAGTAAACTGTGCAGTAGAGTTGATTCTGCCCTCCAGGACCATATTCCGTGATGGCTTTCAGAATGTATCGATTTTGCTGCGCGGTCTGTATCCCCACCTTCCAATCGGCCCATACAACCCCGCAACTTTGATACCAGTTTGTCACCCCATTCTTCTCCATTACGGCGGCAAAAATGGGGTTTGATGCTGTGCCGGTAGTGCTGAGCAGCGTTGTGACAAAACCGTTGGCGGCGTTGGTATTGAACCATGTTTGGTAAGTGGCTGCACTTGCTTCGTGGATTGCAACCCAGGCTGATCCGGAACGTTGGACCCAGACTGCGGTATAACGGTGATTGGGAGGCAAACCATATACATTGAGGGAGACCATTCGGTAGCCAGCAGCGAACCATTTGTTGAAATTTGTTTGATGCTGAGCAGCGGTAACATCAATGTAAAATTGATAAATTGGTGTCCGCTTCACCAAAGATGAATCTCGAGCGGATATTTCTGTCGGAAGAGCTGTGCTGAGAGCGATGAACCATCCCAGAAGGCCAACCAGGAGGTTGGGCTTCATGGTGATGACTGAGGTCAGAATCGATTGGATTAACAATTATGCACACTTTAATGCAACAATGTAAAAATTAAAACAATAGGCAAATCAAAAACAGGAGAAAGACCGTGAGAAGAGACAATAGAGGAAAGACGGACAATTCTTCAAGAGAATCATTTGATTATCACAACCTTCACCCATACGAGATACGAGGTCGCTCCATTTCGGGACCTTCCTTCCCGCGATGTCTTATACTTTAAATTCGCTCCGAAAGGCTGCCTGGAAGCGATGTCGAGGACTGGGCCAGGAAGTCTCAGCCCCAGCCGATCTCCGACTCGCAAAGAGCGCCATTGGTAAAAATATTCAGCCATTCCACGAACCGCTATTGTGGAAATGGAAAGACAATTTCGGGACCGTTGGGCGCATTCCCCCTTCTCATTTTCTTCCAAGGCTGACTGGTGGGGAAGCGAAAATGACTAGAAAAAGTAAGTTGTTTACTAAAGAAGGGTTTGTAGTTTAGCTCGCGAATAGGGGTGGCGTGAGGGCCGCCCTAATTATGCATAGCCCTTCCCCTTGAACGCCAAACAAAAATCCATTAAAGATCCTGCCTCTTTTCCTAACAACCGACCATTGATCCCAAGCTCGTGAATAATTCATCGCGGGGATATCACACTTGGGTCGCCATGCAACTTGGAAAGTTCTCTAAGAATGTCTTGCGGGTGATTCTACAGCGGTATGGTTGTACAATGAATGCATTCTAGGGCACTGCAGTAACAATTGATGAGTGATAATTTTGGAGACAGATACTCCCACGATAATTTCGTAGTGATCTAGAAGGAAATCTGCCAATTCGTGGGTTGATGCACACGTGAACGTGGCCCCCTTTCCTCCTCCCACTCGCTTATTGTACCCCTTTTCAGCCACCGTTCGGAATTCCCCAACTCTGGATACTCGGCGCAACCTATTTAATACTGACGAAAATTTGATAGAATGCGGTCAATAATTCATTTTTAGAATTACTTAATTCCGTCACGTCAACTTTAGAGCCCAGTACTTGCAGTAATTTTCTTCAAGATGGAATAAGAGGCTGCACTCCTTCTTAAAGTTACATCTTAACATCGCTATTCTTCTCCAAGTCTTCTTGGTGCAACTTCTTCACAACTTATACCTAAGTTTCTTGTTCTCCCGATCCGTCTTGTCAGAAAAGGCATCGATCAACTCCTCCGTCGCATCCGCTCCCTCCGCGCCCGCAGGATCCAAATCCCGTCTCTTGTTCTCCGCTTGATACACAAAGTATAACGATACAAACAACACAATGTTGACGCAAAACGCCGTCAACGTGACAGCAACACCAGTCCCATATCTCGGCGCTTGAGACGACAGAAATGTCTGCGGGCTGACAATATTCGCCACCGCGTTCGCAGAAAAGAACAAGGTTCCAGTTACAGATTTTTTGGTGTACCCGGCGATGTTGCTGGCGAGTAGGGCGTAGAGAAGCCCGGCTGAGGTCGCTACGACCGGAATGATGGTTATGGCAAACAAGTGCGCTTTGCGAGTTGAAGATTTTATGGGGCTGAGGTAGAGAATAAGGCAGGAGGCAATTCCGGGGAGGTAGCAGAGGATGATGACGAAGATTCGTTTGCCTTCGCCCCATCTTGAGGAGAGAAAGAAGCCAGCGAGAAGCATGGAGGTGGCTTGAACTGGGGGGTGTCAGCTAGAAGTGATTTGAATGGTGAGTGGAGGGAACGAACCTATGCCCGGTGGGATACTGAGGAGAATTGATTCATCGACGCTGTACCCGAGTCCTCGAATCACCAATCCAGAGAACTATTTTTGACAGCAGTGTCAGCTATCTGCTTCCGCGATTGGCCCATTGTGAATCAACAATGCCGATCAATAAGAAACGAGAACAGAACTCACATTTGTTTGAAGAGAATTGGTCATATTGTGGAAGAAGATCGCAGCAACCAACATCCAAACTTTCAGATCCTTAAGGGCTTCGAAAACTTGGTACTGCTTGTGATGAGTATTCTTCACGCCAGTCTTGTTCGACTTGAGACGCTCGACAGCAATGATCCGTTCACGCTCAGTAAGGAACTTGGCTGTGTGAGGAGAATCTGGAAGGATCCACCAGAGTGTGCTTCCGAAGCAGACCGTTATGAGACCAAGCTTCATATCTGTTAGCATGTTGCTGATCACGCAGATAGGTAACTCACAATAATAAACATCCATTGGTACGGAAACATTTTGCCAACATGGATATGAGCAATTCCAAAGAATATCGCGCTAAACAGTGTGTCAGAGGGAGTCCACGAGGTAAGAGAGTGACAGGTAGGACCTACCCGCTAGGAGCTCCAATTAACCCATTTGCACAATACCAAAGAGCAACACGAGCAGACTGTTCTTCTCTCTTCCACCACGACGAGGTTATCAGGACAAAGCCAGGATTCAAGCACGATTCGAAGACTCCGAGGAAGAATCGTCCGACAGCAAGCGTAGCGAAATTGGTTGCAGATCCTGTTGCGGCAAGCGTTGCACCCCACAGCATGAAGTTGATAGCAATGTACTTCCCGGTTGGGAACCTTTGCATCAAGATGTTCGTGGGGTATTGGGCGACCAGGTACCCGATATAGAATATAGAGACCAAAAGCGAGAATTGGGCTCCAACAAGCTTGGCTTCTCCGATAATCCCATATGTTGCTGCGGCAGTGAGAGAGTTTTTGTCAATAAATTGGAGTCCGTCTAGGTATTGGTAAGGCCTGGTTAGCTTAGGAATTAGAGACCAAGAGAAAAAAGTCTCACTGATTACGAGCATCAAAATGCACATTCGATAATCGATCTTTCTCAAAAGACTCTTCTCCTCCTCGGGAGAGTATGGCTCGTAATGGGTATGAAGCACTTTCAATGCCTCATCACCATCAAAAACCTTCTCATTCAAGTGATGAATCTCAGATTGATGCGTAGCGACAGCTTCAATATCGAGAGGCGGTGCCATCTCGACCTCTTGAGGGGGCTGTTTGCCGGTGGTCATCTTTCCGTTTCTACGAGTTGTGTATTTTGTGTTACGAAATGCAAGTCAAGAAAGGTTACCAAAGTTGATTCCACATGACAGAGTCGAATAACCATTTCAGTATCTTTATACAAAATGAGATTTTGCGAGTGTGGGCCCTTAGATCCG
Source organism: Hyaloscypha finlandica (assembly GCA_021399475.1). Lineage (NCBI taxonomy): Eukaryota > Fungi > Ascomycota > Leotiomycetes > Helotiales > Hyaloscyphaceae > Hyaloscypha > Hyaloscypha finlandica. The sequence continues at coordinate 104,549 of JAJTUR010000046.1, read as the reverse complement.
CGTCCACTGCACGGACGGCCTTTCTCACAACCGGGGAAGGCATAGGCGGGGTCTGCGGAGTAAGGGGGTTGTCAGGGGAAAATCATTACCCACAGAAGGGTACACAAAAGCTCAAAGAATACTGCCAGCTAATAAGTTATGTCTCTGCCCTCGCTCTATGCAGAATGTCCACACTCCACAACCTTACGTACAATGCAGGTGCAGGACGGCTCAGGAGGCCAATAAAAGCTTTTGTCTCCTGCCGAGTCTAGCTGCCGAAATTCCGGCAGCCCCAACCTTATTTGCTGCGGTTATGCCTCCCGAGGCTGCACGAACCACTCTCTTGTCCTCCACATCGGGGAAACTTTCTCCAACCATTCCCCACATACATCCCGCATTGCATAAGGTTCTTGTTCTTGTACTCGAGTCCACTTCTATCGTTCTGCTTACTAAAACAGAGCCTGGCCATGACAAAGCTCATGGAGCCTCTGCTACTAGTCACTGGGGCGGATATTCATTTTAGCATGTCTTGGCTGCCCAGGGGGTTTCCTACCAATAGCTGAGTGGAGAAACCCCCAAACCCCCGTAACCGCCGCATTTGGAGTAGACTAATGGGTCTTTGAATATAAGCTATCTAAGGAGGCTGGGTAATCCTTACACATACATAAACTTACCTTCCTAATCTAAGTTATACAGAGTTATACTGAGCGAAAGGGCGCCAGTAAGGCTAACTCGACGTCTCCGCTCAACCAATATTGGCGTAGGCTTATTTGGGTACGGGAGAGGCATAGTTACTACTAGTATAGGCCTGGGTTAGTAACCAGAATGCACTTTTAAGCCATTTCAGTCTCGTTGTCGCAACAATTCTCGGTAGAATCCATTGAGCGGTTGGATGTCAAAAACGACAGGGGATCCCTTGGTTTCTCTAGATATTTTATCCGCCATAGCTTGCTGACCAGCAAAGGCACTTATCTCGGCTTCAAGTGAGGCGCGAGATACTCCCACGTTGGCTCCGGCGTGCCTGCTCTCTGCACTGAATTTTGTGCAAGGTGCGCATGCTCGGTCTGCTCTTATTAGAGATCGAGCATTAGAATTCCAAGTGTAGCTTTACAAGTTTTCCCTACCCATCACGAAACATGTCTGCAAAGATCGAACACCAAACCCCCTCACTCAATTGTTCCATAATTGGAGAGGCCGAGGACGGCATAGCTTGCTTTCGTGGAGTACCATACGCCACAGTTGACAAGCGGTGGGCGCACAGCGAAACAAAGCATTCTCTCGAATCTCCCTTTGACGCAACGAAATATGGGCCTCGATGCCCGCAAGGAGAGGGTCAGGTTTTGGTAACAGGGGGTGTCAACGACCCCGTTCCAGGCGACGATGAGTTCAAGTGTTTGAACTTAAATGTTGCGGTACCACAAGAAGCTCTAAAAACAAATGCTGCTCTTCCTGTTATGGTGTGGATCCATGGGTATGCAACTCCTACTTAGACCCTCAATGTACCTCTCTCTTCGTGAGCTAAACTTTCGGTTCAATTCCGTCGCTACCATAATAGTACCATTACTTACTTCTTCAATAGCGGTGCGTTCAACTATGGCGCTAATTCTGTTGCACGATACCGGCCAGTACAATTATCTCTCCTTGCAAGAGCGCAAGGAACTCCGGTAATCGTTGTCCAGATTCAATACCGCCTCGGCCCCCTGGGCTTCTCTGCAAGTAACGACATTCGTTCCGCACAATCACCGCCTTCTTCAACCCCGTCAGGCGATCTGGACCCAAACTCCACATTCGGTAATTTCGGCTTCGTGGATCAAATACATGCCTTGGAATGGGTGAGAGATCATATCGGCGACTTTGGCGGCGACCCCGCAAATGTAACTGCTTTTGGTGTCAGCGCTGGTAGCGCGAGCATCCACTACCACATCCTCACAGGAACTCCCCTTTTCGATCGAGCCATCCTCATGTCGGGCAGTGCACCTACTCTCGGACCACTGCCCGTTGAGTTGTTTGAAACATCTTGGCAGAATTTCCTTGTGCAAACAGGCGGCTTTGAAGATTCGAAGACGTCTGAAGAGAGGTTAGAGAAAGCCAGAGCCCTGAGTCCACACCAAGTAATCGAAGGCTTCACCTCAGCACCTTTGGGTCCAATGGCGGATGGAAAATTACTGCCTCAATCCTGGGCGTACAATGAGACGCAAAAACCTACCCGCTGCAAAGAAATCATCATTGGTGACACGAAAATCGAAGCCATCATTATGGACGGTCTCATCAACGCTATCCCACAAACCAGGTTTTCTCAGTTAGTACACGACTCAATACAAGACGGCGAGGGCTTCCTTCGTGCCTTTGATTTCATGCCTGACATGGATAAAACCGCATACCGTGACGCAATGCGCTGTTTTCTCTCCGTCAGCATGTTTCAATATCCCAATATTCTCGTCGCGAAAAGATTTCCGGGAAAGGTCTACTTTTACCATTTCGACGAGCCATCCCCATACCCTGGTCCCACATTTAGTCTGCCATATCACGGCCAGTGTGCACTGTTTGTTTACCAAAATGGAAATGCCGAGTATCCTGTGGCAGCAAAAACTACAGCCGAGAGTATGGGGAAGATTTGGATTGCGTTCGCAAACGGAAAGGCGGCACCTTGGGAGGAGTATAAAGTGGCGACGAGATTCATGCGCTTGGGTCCGAATGGAGAGTCCTCACTGCACACTTTGGAGATTGATCGCGTGAGAGAATATAAGTGGATCAGGTGGGTGGACGAGAATTATGAGAGCCTCAAGCAGCTCACGAGACACTTGACTGTTAGAGTATAGGTTGCAATATGAGTTAAATCTGATGTGGAGTGATACCAAAACCTGTTGTTCCGGTTGGATTTCGCTCTCGGGGCTTGTCACCAGCAGGATGTCTCTGATGAAATGTTCTCCGAACGCTTCAAAGCATCAGAATAAAAACTGGACCTATATTTCAAGGAGATTTTACTGTGCATTAGACTCTCCAAGAAACAATCATACAGATTTAGATTCAGAAGATTATGCGCGCAGGAAGAAGTTGCAGTTGTCAAGTAATGTGGATTTAATCCCAGGGGGCGAGTTTTGACCCTGCAGCTACATACGGAGTATCAAAGCCCACAAATCAACCCGTATTTTCGGGGACACTTGCTTTCCCCGACTGTAAGCGAAGCGAACAAAGGCTGCGTGAAGGCTGTGCGAAGGCTATGCCCACGATCGCAAGGGCTAGAGTTACATCGCAATTCACTTCAATCCTCAGCTGCGCAGGAAATAGGAATTTCACGAATGCGCATCGCTTCAGTCAAGACGCTGGTTTTCCCGATTCGCAACTGGCTGGGAATTGTCGTGTACGATGTCCGTCGAACACTCTCAGTACGTATACTCAGTACTCATATATGCAGCCGGAAGAGGGTCAAATCCGGCTCTTGACTCTGCGACCAGGCAGCAATCAAGACGAACCCATCGAATGTGAGCTTTCTAGTTGCGAGCTAGACAACGCTCCGCCATATGAAGCTTTATCCTACTTTTGGGGCACCAACCAGAATACTCGAGTTATTTCACTGCATGGCTCGACGTTTCGAGTACGAGAGGATCTTTACAATGCGCTACGCCGTCTCCGACAACTTCAAACAAGCCGGATTCTATGGGTCGATTTTATCTGCATCGATCAGAGCAATCAAGCCGAAATATATAACCAGATATCACAATTGGGAGACATATGCGCCAAAGCCGAGAGTGTCGCGGTTTATCTCGGTGAAGCGACAACGGCAACAGACCAAGCAATGGACTACTTGATGCAGATCAAGGAGGGAGGCACATCGCAAATCCCTCCCGGTAGTGTGGACGACTTAATACTTGAAGGTTTTCAAGATATTCTATCCAGACCTTGGTTTCAGAGGGCGTGGATACTCCAAGATGCCTTTAATGCCCGAGCCGCAGTTCTGCATTGCGGGTCCAAAGCTGTGTGTTCAAAGACCATGATCCACGTGTCCGAATTATTGCTGGGCAAGATAGACCCTCTCTCACAGCAGGTCTTGAACCTAATGCCCGGATTTAGAAGAGACGACCAAGCGGCTTCAAAATTTCAACTTTACGATCTTCTACAGCGGTTTCAGCACGCAAAAGCGACAGACCAGCGAGATAAGATCTATGCCCTTTTGGGAATGGTAGATTTTGGGTATTCGAAGTCGGTGATCTTACCGGACTATTCCATGTCCCAGAAAGATTTGATGCGTGCAGTCATCGCGAATCTGTGCTTCTGCGAATCGAGTAGTGTTCCTGAGCCTCCATACGATACGATCAAGGAATTCTTAGCGAACCTTGATCCGATCGACAATGAAATTCTAAAGAAGATTTTTGAGACCTCATTGGACATCGATTTGTCATCTCTACTTCGACATGGATCACGTTATATCAGAATTGAGCGCTCTCTTGTTGAAGCTGCAAGCCGGAACAAGACTAAAGGCGATGAGATGGTTGGGATTCTTCTCAGAGCAATTGGCCAGGAGAAATCAGCTTCCCTAACTCCACCGGGAGCGTCGCCAGTATTCTAGTTAGACGCAGATGGTGCTTTCATCTCCCGCTACCATTGCCAAGAGCGGGATTGCTTGCTATCTGATACAAACGTTGGTGTTCAGATCTTGCCCCCATACAGTTATCACGAAGGGGAGGAATCGTTCAGATTCTGGATGAGCATGGAGTCGTTTGTAACTTATGTGGAATCGCATCATTCTCCTTTGATGAGTGCACGTAATTCAATGCTGGCTAATGTGACTAAGAACTCGGAAGTGACTCACAGTGAGCCACATTTATTCTGAAATAGGTATACGGAGTAGTTTCGAGAGTCTATGTTGCTTAAAGTCAAGGTACCTATCGTCTTCCTCAGCGTAGTAGATTTCAGCTGAGGATTGGAAGAAGTAGTGATGATCTATTGAACTATCTGGTAGACTGAGACTATTGATACAGAGGGTTGACTCATCACAGTGTTGTAGCCTGGTAGGCAGAGAGGTGTGGCGTCAAGGCTAACGCGCTTTCTCGTCACCTAGGGAGGGACGTTAATTGCAATTCATCACTTTATAGAAAAAACATGGTCTTAAAGTTGCTTCGAATTTAGAGGGTTATGTAAACAGCAACGTGCCTGCTCAGCATAATAACCCAACTCGGCAGCAGTCTCCCATTATAGAAACTGATGTCCAGCACGAAACGGCACCGCAGAGTCGAATCGACAGTCGGACTATCCCTAATAACGTTCGATTCTGCCGCATTTTCTAGCGCTATCGCCACTTGGTGGGGGTTTATATAGTTATGTAATAAGCTTCGAAATTCCTTCTGAAAAACTCGAAATCGGAGCTGAAAATATACTTAAGAACTAAAGACAGCTTTACTAATATAGCAATTATGTATTTGACTAAATACTATAACTCTATTTACCTCCATATATTAAATCGAGGAGTATACTAGACTAATTACCCTATTTTTAAATATAGGAAAGGCTAATTTTTAAAGGGGAGATACAGAGATAGAGAACAAAGCTGTGATATTAATTAGTAACTTTAGTGAACCCCGAAAACTGACAATATACTTACCCTTTATTATAAGCTTCTAAAAGGCAATTCCATTATCTATAGATCTACTAATTATATTATTGTAGTAGGGATAGAACCAAACAAATGGAGGGAGCAAAAGCTGATGTAATTGACTAAGGAGAGAGGACAGTGAAGCTATCCGGAGCTTGGCTTTTATCCCGCTTCGTCGTGATCCCCACTACATACGTCCACACCCCCAAGTGCTCGCTCCGAGCACTTGACAGTTATATATATAATAAAGGAACAATGCCAGGGACATGGAAGCAACCCACTAAACTAGCTGCCATGCGTCTGCAAACCGTAGACAGCTAGCTAGGGAGCGCTCACATGATCCACCTCCTGTCATCCATTTCCAAGTCCAGAAACACACTTCTCATCTGGTCCAAACCAACCAACCCGTGTCTCCAGAAAGCCTCCTACTCCATAACCAATAGTTATAGGATCGGTCCCTTCCCCGACAAGGCTTCGTCCGTGCAACCCCTCGTAGGTGCTACAAAACGACTCCAGCCGAAATAGCTTGCTCAAGCCTTCCAACGGCACAGTAATCTCATCTTAGGGTATTAACGGCGGTGTAGATGTACAATTGGTATTCATATCGCTCGAAAGTGCTCTGGTCGTGTGAGAGGAGGAAAGGAGTGTGCCATCGCAAGGCAGTCGTGGGAGGAGAGTTCGTGAAAAGGAGTAAATTGCTCGTGCGTCGACAGCGGACAGTCGCAATTGACTACCTATAGAACCGAGAGCTTCGCGAGCCCGTAAGGAAGCAGTAAACGGCGAACGGCGAACGGCGAACGGCGAACAGCGACACCTTGACTGCGAATCAAGAGACCAGGGATCTGATCCACTGAGGAGAAGAATAAATTCTTCTCCCTGCATCCCCCACCAATAAAGAGGGGATCGAGGAACACAACACATAATAATAAATCGTAAGGAGATTTAGTAATTACTCTTACGGGAATCTTAGTATTATTAAAAGTCTTCTAAATATCTCTAGTATTTATCTCTTTTAAATAAAAGTCCTATTTATTTAAAGTAGAATTATCTATAAATAAGACTATATCTAATAAGAGGTTATTTTATTCGGATAAAGGAAAAGGAGTTATAATTTCCAGACTCGTTTTCCGATATATCTTAGTTAGAAATAAACAGATTAGAGGTATTATAATAGGGATTTAATTATTACATGGAGTTCGGACTATATAAGTATTAGATGCGTAGGTGGGTAGTATAAAAGATAGAGAGTTTAATTATAGAAGAGCTCTCATTGCCTAATTGTAGCACACAATTAGGGAATCGGAGACCCCGATTGGGCAATCGCTCGTATTGGTGAATGAGGGGTAAAAGATCGGACCGACGTATCCCGTAGAACAGGTCGCCGCCAGCCTCATGGGCAGTGCCAGTCTCAAGCCTCAACTCAGCCGCCGCCCAAAATCGCAAAGCCGTTTTCTTTTGACCATCGAGGACTTATTATGCTCCATGCCTCGCTTTCTGAATCGCTTTGCGCGAGATTACAACAACCCCAAAACATACCTACTTAGAGTTGGAGACTCGCTCTCTGAATCGCTTTGCGCGAGATTACAACAACCCCAAAACATACCTACTTAGAGTTGGAGCACGCACTTGAACTCTAATTCAATCGGTACGGCCCGACGCGCTGTCAGGGGAACCCGGAGGCCCTTCGTTGTAGCAACATGCCTGCAGCGGTGAGAGAAGCTGCTTCTTCAACAACATCGCAGCCAGGTATCGGCGGGAAGTGCGGGTGGCAACATAACCATACATCGTGTTTGCCTGTGGAAGGGAGGTCATTATGTTGCAGCATCAATGGGTTAGTGGGCCGTCGATTATGCTCAGCAGGCGTGAATATAAACTTACTTCTTGTTCAACTCAGGTATTGCGGCTCGAACGCGACATTGTAAGTTATCCTTTCCTGCATACTCATAGCGATAGCCAACCCTCAGCTATACCACTCTGGAACGCCCAAAATCTTGACCGTGTGCTAACTTAGCCATTTACAGTTGCACCGATGGCTGCCAAGAAAACTGCTGGCTCGACCCGTCAGTCTTGTCTGGCGGCGCGCCTTCTTCTACAACACCTCAAGGCACCACCACGCCCCAAACATCTATATCTACAATCTCTTCTGCCACTCAATCCGCCTCCCCAAACACGACCACTGCTCAGCACCACGGTTTGAGTGGTAGCGCACGCGCGGGCACGATTGCTGGCTCGACGATCGGCGGCCTCGTTTTCATAGGCTTGCTTATTGCATGTATCATCGTCCTCCGTCGGGGGCGAAGCCGGAAAACGGCGAAGTCAGGACAAAGCTCCCCGGTAGAGGATATTGAATTACCGGAGCCAGCCGCGTATCATGACGGTCCTATTGCGCCGCCCAACATTCATTTAAGAAACTATGGGGAGTGAGGACCTCTGGTGGCGGGAAAGAAGACAGGAAATATATGGATTAATTTCGGCGTCGTAATTGTGGTGTTGTAATATATAATAGATTGAGTTTGGACCCTTGGCATTGTCTACTGGGGATTAGCTTTCCTCTATTTCTTCATGTGGTATGTTTGTATCTAGTGCACCTAACTTGAATTTTCAAGTATTTGGAAGTTTGAAACAAGTATAGAAAGACGATACAATCTACTCAATAGTGATATACTAAAGTGCCACTGCCAAAATGGGACAAAGCCACCAGAAGCCGTTTCGCATAGACATCGGACTCCTGCCACCTGATGTCCTACCTCCCTTGCACGGGCTTGCAAATCATCACTTGATGCTCGCAAATAGAAAGTAGAAATAGACTTCAATCTGAGTCCTCAGCTTGTACCGGAGGTTCGTTGACGTTTGATTCTGAGATCACGTGGTTCTTCCAGCGCAACTCCAGCTGCAGGATGTTTCGTGGGGCTAGCCTCATAGTGAAGCTGAGCTCTGCCACATAGAAGGCCGCATACGGGCCTACAGGGTCTCTGCGTATGAATTCTTGCAAAGGGATATCTTTTAGATCGTAGTTGATGACATGAAAGCGATTTATTTCTGAATAGGATTAGCTGGTGCTTTCACCAACCAGAAGGTAAAGTGATCAACAAACCATTTTCCGCATTGGCCAAGCGGTCGGGAAGCCTGTCTCTATCCCCATCATAGGCGTAAATTGGAATAATTCCGCTCCTAGGGCGGGTTTCCGTCAAGTTTATGGTGATAGGTCCGGTGACTTGTTTGGGCTCGTTGGAAAGAATCAAGTCCCCTTTTTTGATCAACCACAACAGCTGATCCTTCGCCATGATCGGGGCTAGCGAATCCTCGACGCGATCCCTGACATCGTGGGTAATATCTGAAAAGGGTGCGTGAAGAGATACTCCATAGCTTCGGGTACAGGCGCTCATGGTAACTCTACTGGCTGGCTTCTCAATCCCGAAGATTGCGGCACCTCGGACAACGGCGGTCCATCTTTAGAATTAGCTACTGCCTTTCACCCCTCACAGCATGAATAAAAATTGTACAACATACGAAGTTTTGGGTATTTGTAGGTCAAGTTCCCTCATGTCAAGAGACTCTTTGATTGACTCCTGCAAATACAAAGATTCCGCAAACCCACCAACGAGGAACACATTCTAGAGGGTATATTAGCTCCAAAGACAATTTCTTCCTGAGATTTCCGAATACCTTGAGACGGACTCGTTCATGTATATCCTCAATCTGTTCCCGTTGGTTTTCGATTAATTCGACTATTTTGTTTGCACAAGGCTCAAAGAAGGATTCCATGTCTTCGCTAGATATTGTTAGCAAGGGCCAAAGAAGAAACAAGCATCAACAAACTATGTAATAGTGATCTGGCCTCCTATTACTATATTTTCCTTGTTGAGGTTCTCAAAAGGCTCTGGTAAGTCGATTTTGATATCTCGATGGTTTTTCGCAAACTTTTTTTTGTGGACATCGAAATTTTTCATCAGGATGCGCATTCGTTCTCCCTCCGCATCGTGAGAACTAATATTGGATACCACTTGCGCTTGGTCCAATTTCTGGTATATCTCGTCTCCTAGCAGGTCTCTTAGCCACTTCTTGAAGGCCAGGTTGATAAAAACGGATCCACATTTGGAGCCTATCATTATTAGTACTAAGTATTGAACAAAAGAAGAGCGGAGCTATCAACAAATACTGACCCGTCGGCAATGTGACTCGTTCAATTTCGAAATGCGGCTCCAGCTTCGTTACTTTGTATGATACCACATCCTGGAACATTCATGTTAAACCAGAACGCCGGGGTTTGTGGATAAAATGCACGTACAACCGTTCCCCCACCTGCGTCACACATCACAAAACATTCGCCTTTCTAGCTCCCCCGAATAAGTTTTAGATACTATTAAACTCTCACAATGGAGTACCCACCCTGAGAAAGTCTGCACCATTTTGTTCCTTCAAAACCCTAGCAGTATATATAGACGCCGCCTCGGGCTCTGAGACCAGCAGCATGTCTCTAAGCTGCGGGAAAGTTCTTTTATTGAATCCGGCTCGCGTGAGTGCTCGAAACGTGGAGTCCTTGGCCCTGTAACCCCACTCCTAGTTATAGACCTTAGCCGGTATTCAACTAGTGCTTAGGGATACCTACTGCGGGAACGGTCGCAACAATATCGACGGGTATGGTTTTTCTCAGTGCTTCGGTAAATGGAGCCACTGCCTTGAGCAGATAGTCAAAAACTTTCGTCAGGTAATCCCTCACAATTTCCTCTGGGGTCTTGCGTGGAAATTTGTCCCCTCCGTGATCGATAATGTATTGGAAGTCCAGATTATGCATCCCGTCCAGCGCCTGCAAAATCAAGTCCAGCTCCGCTGAAGTACCATCAACCTCCAGCTGAAGCTTGGTATGCACCATCGCGATGGCTTTTGGGCTCAGATCTGTTCCCCACTGCTCTTCTCTAGCATGGCTCCTCAGCGAGTATGAGATGACGCTAGGGATTTTCATGTGATTGCCCATCTTAGGACCCCAATCCTGGACAATATCAATTTCGTCCAGCACAGCCCATTTGCCAACAGGAGTAGCGTATGCGACCCCTATTTCGCAGTGTTAGCTAGTGTGTGGGACATTCTAGCCGCGAGCCATACCTGTATATGTTGTGCCATAGTCTACGGCGATAACTAGCCGGCGTTCTTCCACCTCCCGCAAAGAAGTAGATAGACGGCGCCGTTGCACCTCGGGCAGGTCTTCCATCGTGTGAATCCTGAACTCAGAGATTGCTTTCGTTGCTATTCGGAAGCATTCCAGGCATGGACTCCCGGATGTGGTCGCCAAAACGGGTCCGTGCCCGAGGCTGGCTTGTACTACGACAACTTGTGGTGCAGCTGAACATTTGACCGATCGTACATCTCCATCTTCCACCCCTAAGCAGGGTGACATGACCAAACGCTAGTTGGTAGGCCTCGCAAGAAGTACGAATATGGGCAAAGTAAAGTTGGTCTGCCATGATCTTGTTTCTAAGAGAGCGAGGCTGATGATAGTCAGAGATACTCTCAGGTTTATTCGTGGGAAGAAGCCGTTGCAGTCTCATTCTGACGAGTTTGGAGACGGAGAGCCAACTGGCGAACACAATGACGCCAAGATCGGTGCACAGTCAGCCTTCACAAATGCCAAACAGGGCCGTGCTCCACGAGAGCATCGAAAAAGCCCGCCATCATCAGTACGTGGAGAACAATATGCGGAATACGAACAACGGGATGGAGGAGGGACGAGGAAGACAGATAGACAGGACACGAACGCCCGCAGTGTTCGTCAGGATACACATCGCAAGCCTCTGCCCTCGACAATGAACAACCATCAGACATCACAGACATTGCCGATACAGGGTAGGAGGTTATCGAACGAAGTGAGCCTGTCCAACGGACAGATTTCTGCCGAAGGATATCTTTTGTCTTCTCTCCGGACCCAAACTACGGATGTTAGCGGGGGACATAAGACGTTACGAGGCGAGGAGACACCAGGCCCGGAATTGCAGGGTACAGAAATACGCGGATCCACCAGAGATGGAGGCGAATATGGTGAAGTAATGGGCAGAATATCCAATGAGATCCTCAAGATACAGAAAGATTTCCCATCTATACGTTTCGAAAGAGAAATCACTCGTCCTTGTTCGCTCTCGGATGTGGAAATGGCCTTGGTCAGTGTAGTGCAGGCATATGGTGACTCGATGCGTTCAGTCCACACATTTGAACAAAAGATCGAGAAGATGGACAAGCGGTATCAGAACTTACATTCTAAGTCCCATGATGATTTATCCCGGAAAAGCAAGGAATACAACGACAAGATCTTGCGGTTAAACATCGAGAACGACAAAGAGAGGGCTCATCTTGAGGGTCAAATATTAGTATATGAGAAACAGCAAAAACAGGATAATGACCGAATGAGAGAAATTCAAAAAGAGCATGATGACCGAATGAGAGAACTTCAAAGAGAGCATGATGACCGAATGAGAGAACGTCAAAGAGAGCATGAAGAGGCAGTCTACACAAAGAACCTTCAGATTCAACAGCTGGCCAACGATCTGACATCATCGAGTGAAGGATATGTTGGTGAAATTAAACTGTTGAAAGAGGAGCAACGGAAGGAATTAATGGAGGTGAAGTGCGACGCGAGGGCGGAGATAGCAAAGACGGAGAGCCGTTTGGAAGACGAATTACGTCTAGAAAAAAAGGCTCATACAGCCACCAAGGAATACTATGAGATGCAGGCAAAGAAAATGACCAAAAAGCACGAGGATGAAAAGCGGCAGATTGAAGATCGTTTCGTGGAACAAAAATCACAGATGGAAAATGAATTATCGGAGCAGAATAGGAAGATGGCAGAAGAGTTCCAGGGCAAGAACCAGGCATTGAAGGAAGATTTACAACTCGCCAAGGCCGACCTCGAAAGCCAATCTAGACAGACAAAAAGACAGCTCGATCAAGAGCGAGAGGGAAACGCTAAGGACATTGAGAGAATTCGGAATGCTCATGACACCGAGACGAGGAAGATGAGAGAAGATTTCGAAGTGAAGAAGATAGGGCTTGTCAGGGGCCTGAAAGAGACTGTCGAGTCTCTGAAGGGTGCTCTAGTTGAGAGAGATCATTTCAAAGCCATGAGTGACCCTGAACTCGCCCATCGTTTCGAAGATATCAGTGTCGAGGTTGACGAATTTGCCCGCGTCCAATGGGACATTGGACAAGAATCGCTCTGGCCTTTCCCTGGACAATCGTTCCGAAAGTCGGAAAATCAACGGCGAACGAAGCAATATATCATCCAGAACACGCTCTGGGTCATCCTTTATGAGAGCATCTTTTGTACTCCTTTCCGTGCCTTGGGAAACCAAGGAAAATCGCTAGAAGCTGAATGGGTTGAGAAATTCGGCCAAGGTAGGCCCACGTGCAACTGCTAATTCTCCGTGGCTAAGATGCATAAGATCCTAAATCTACAAGAGTTTCGGCTCTTTGTCCACCGGCGACTAAAGAATCGGAGAAATGGAGGTACGAGAACATGAAGACATGTGTCGCAGCAATGAGCAAGCCTCAAGAGGAATGGGACCATAAAGTGAAACGGGAATTTGACTCGTGCCTGAAGGAAGTCACAGAAGCGATGTCCCAGGAACTGGGAAAAGTTGCTACTGTCAGCGACAGCGAGAAGCAAAGGATGAGCCAGCTAGTGAAGGAAGCTGCGAGGTTGTGGCTGGAGGTAGGACAGCAACGATGCCGTATGTCTCTTGTCATGTCAGCTTCTGGTGAGGATCCGGTGCGAAGCAGACGCACAGCTCTCGACGGCGACGGCTCTCTAAGTTTAGTCGTGGTACCAGAGTTACGACGGAGAGGCAACGCGCAAGGAGAACGACTCGGTACAGACGAGTTAGTGATGGATTGCAAGGGCAAATTCAGTGTGTTCTATGCTAGCTAAGTCGCTTTTATTCCAGCGCGCCTTTTCCAGGGAAAAGCATTTCAGTTCATAGTATGGCAGGGCCAGAGGAGTCGAAATTCTCTATGTCATAATTCGTTTACTGAGTTCGAACTCTATATCCAAAAGGTACCCATACCATTTTAAAGCGCTTCCAGGGAGAACATCTGCCGAAAACTTGTCTAGATGAGAACTCTCTTCTTGCACCTATAGTCTGCCCATTCTTCGCCATGAAAACGAAGCTGCCGAAATATCTAAAGAGGAATAGCTTGAATGTACCTACTTATGTGGCGTTCTGTGCCAAGGAGGATTGGCAGGAGATAGCCTCATGGGCCAGCGCATAAATAGGCCACTTTTTCCCACACCACATTTCCAATCGTTTCCATCTGTTTTCAACTACGCCAGCATTATTGAACCCCACTTAAGATTGGGACGGGCGAACTGCTATTGCAAACACATCTAGTCCATCTCTTGTATCCTCGACATCGTCTCGTCCCAAGCCTGGTCCCCTAATGCGGCGCTTCAGCTCAGCCTCGCCTTTTGAGACAGGCAGCAGACACCTGAATGGAGCACTGACTCGACCTGCCTCCGGCGAAGTCAACCCTTCAGCCATGGATTCAGTAGAATCGTTAGGTCCAAAACGATCCCGTCTAACGCTCAACATGCGCAACTCCGCCCGCAATCTCCTTCAGCGGCGGCCCAAATCTTCGACCTCCTCCACAACTTCCATCACTACTGAGCTCCCAGCCATTCCATCTCCACCTCTCCCACCCGGCGACCAGCCAACGCCCATACCGCTAGGCCAGAAAGTCTCAGCAAAAGAAATTCGTGACCTCAATGAGCTAATCCGAAAACGCTATGCGTTGGACGTTGAGATCTGGAGCAAGCGGGATTGCAGGCCCCGTGACCGTAAACTCATCGAGGATAAGATGCGCCGCTCGGACGCTACACTCGCGAAGATTATGACCACTGTGAGGAGTTGGGATCGGCGTGACGTGTGGGAGAGTAAGGCAGATTGGCAGAGAATGAGGACTATTAGGGACAGGTTGGAGGGGGAAGGGGGGAAGAGAATTTGGAAGGGTAATCCACCGTGGGAACCTTAGTGTGAGTTGTGGAAGCCAAGGCAGTCTTCTGATAGATCATGCAAACAAATCAATCACCCACACTGGGTCTGTGGCATCAGCCTCACCTGAGATGGCCTCTCATAGGTGAAATTTATTCATACTGCATGGTTCCACTGCGGGTCTATTCTTGTTGAGGCTGAGGCCTTGAGACTTGCATGAAATCACTGATCGCCGAAACAGCGGTACTGCGTACCAATTCGCTTTCTTGAAGATGGGTGGAACCGACATATACGCAGCGAAGATTGAAAAGACTCAACGCTGCATGAGATGATGAGAATCAGATCACTTCATTTGACGCGCTTTTCTCGTTGTAGCGAAGACCTCCTTCAGACCCCTGTAGGCGTTACACTGCCTTTCCCACCTGGGAAAGATTCTTGGACCACTTACAGGCTAAACTCCTACACCGTCCAGTGCCTACCGAATATTTTTTCGCTCCATCCCCGGCGATGGCGCTTGCTATAATAGTCAAACGATCCACGTCTTACAAAAAGACATCGACTCGAAATCCTGATCTAAATTTCGAGGTATGGCAAGATACATTCGGGCAATGCTTGCGAGAGAAGGGTTGGTGAAGAAGGATGGAGTGCATGTGGTTGGATATGACATCTTCACGATCCGAGCACTTTGCTCAAGCTGTACGTCCCGCTTGATCCTTGTATTGCCTTCATGGCAAATCAGCCCAAAGGCTGCCAGAAGCAAGCCTTCGACAAGCATTACGAAGTATGCACAGCAGGGCCAAGGCTTTCTTGATCCTCCGTCATTCAGTGACAGTGGTTCGTTGAAGCTGAGGCTGTACACACTGGGTAAGCAGTAGTGGTCAAGCAAGATTAGGTACTGATGCCCAAGGAGGTGGTCCGAGATAAGCCAAAGGCATTAATTTCTACGCGAGGCAGAATTTCGAGGGCAGGCTCTGGGACTAGTCATATAATAGTCGGACTTGACATCGCGCTAAAGAGGCCCTTCCACTTAGTCGGGGAAAGCGAGATGGCCTGTTTCGGCGTTTTTTACCTTCTAGAAATATATGTTATAAAGTAGTTATAAGAAATCTACTTAATATATTTTATTCATGATCTCATAGTTACTTATTATATACTTAAGAGCTAGACTTTTTAGTATGTAGATAAAAACCTATAATTACTAGAAAAGTCGTGTCGTGTATTAATTTTTGATGTTCCTCGCCAAAAAAAAAATCGGTGTGAAATCACACCAAATGGCGCGGCCCAACTCGCTTTCGCGGGCCATCTCGCTTTCCCCGACTAAAGGGAAGGGCCCCTTTAGCGCGACGTCAACTCCGACTATCAATGTTCCAGACCTGAAACCCACCGTGCCCACGCGGGAGTGTCAGTTGCCATACACGTGATTCTCCCCTTTTGGATTAGCTCAGCTGCAGAGTATGTGCAGAGCATACCGGTATTTTAGACCCTTATATTTTAAAGCCTAATTACATGCCAAATATTGCCTTGTTCGTGCAATTATCAGGAGTGGTGAATCTACGCTGCAGTTCCTCCTGCTGCTGCCTGAATTCATGCCCTGTTGCCTGATATTACCTCCTGAAGCCCCAATGAAAGCTAATCTACACCTAAAGTGTCATAGCTCCGATAATTATGCCCTGAGGCCCCGAACGAGATGCGTAAAGAAGAAATGCAATTCCCCCAAGTCCACACTAAGAGAGCACTGGAGCCCTGTGTCAAAGTCCTCTAGGGGCCCACCAGTCCTCCCCGCGGAGTGTCAGGGAGCGGGAGGTGCCAGGCCCCCGGACCTCTGTGGTTCACCACGCATAGTCATCCACTAAAGAGCGAAGAACACCAAAATTCAACACAGCATCTAAAACTCTTTTAAAATAGCTTCGTGAGATAGAAAAGAAGCGGTCCTAACTCGTATGGAAGTTTCTCAATAATTAAATACAATACGGCATCACGAGAATATCCATATTGCGAGAGTCAGGGTTGTTCCCGGCCTCGCTGAGTCAGTAGACGATTTTTGATGCCGCCTGCCTTTGTAAGGAGTCAAAGCTCAGGCTTCAGTCGGTCCGAGACAATAATAACGAAATGAAAGGAAGTCTATTGGATTTAAATTATGTTAATTATAACCATCGCATATCTTGTATTGACTATTTCCATGCGCTTCGATTTTAAGATCTTTAATGTTACGAGAGTTACAAAGCACATAGTATTATATGAGCTCATACAGAAACCTTCGTGTTTTATATAATTAAAAATCAAAAAAGTAGAAATCGACTATATGCTTTAAAACTCGATTACTAATTAACTAAAAAACGTATTAAAATTAGCTTAATATATTTCTTTTGCCTAATTATACCTTATAATTCTATTACTCCGTGTTAATTGATTCAGAATACGTTTAAAAAGTTACTATGGAAATAAAAAGCGGACCGTTTTGTTATTATAGTATCAGACGCTGTATTGTTCAGCGCCGTCATACTACGCACTGACTTGAATGACTGCGGAGAAATATATTCCGTATGCCCCACACCACTAATCTACTCTCTTCCCGTCTTACATTCTACTCGTGGAAGATCCGTAATATCTCTCGGATAATTCGGTTTGATTAGCTCATGCTTAGGGGGTCAGTAATTTAAGCTATAAGTGAGTTGTATTGGCTCACTTCCCAAGAAACTACGATACTTGGATATACATTGGAGTCTTCACGCCACGTGAGAATAGAATCACTCCTGCTAAAATGTTGATCTCCACAATACTTCTTTGTTCATTCTTGTCAACTACAACCTCAGGCTCTGTTTCAGGTATGTTTTTCTCCTGTCACTCGGCTGTAAGGATTAACTCACTTTCTCACACTCAGTGTCAACCACAAGTTCCTCAACATCAATTTCAATTACCACAATAACCCCGACGCCATGTTTTTGCACAACCTGGTCACAGATATCCCCAGCGGTAGCAGCTTGCATGTCCATCACATTAGACAACATTCATGCACCAGCAAGTAGCGCAATAATTCTAACCAAACTCAAGACTGGAGCCACAGTCACATTCTCTGGAAAAACAAGTTTTGCGTTCACAAACAGTTCCCAATTCAGACCTCTTCAAATTGCAGGCAATAATGTGACAATACAAGGCGCACCCGGATCCATCATTGATGGAGGTGGTCCACAATACTGGGATGGACTTGGCTCAAATGGAGGACTCCCGAAGTAAGTCCTGATTATACTTGAACATGCCCGCATATTAAAACAGATGCAGACCTGGTCAGTTCATGAAAGTTCAAATCACAAACAATTCTATTATGAAGGACCTACACATTCAAAACTACCCCTCCCATGGAATCAACGTTGCAGGAGTTCTAAATTCGACAATCCAAAACATAATCCTCAACAATTCACTAGGAGATGCTCCAAATAGTATTAGTAAAGGGCTTGCAGCGGCCCATAACACTGATGCTTTCAATGTTGGAAATTCAGTTAATCTACTCCTGCAAGATTGCAAAGTGTGGAATCAGGATGACTGTGTCGTTGTTTCAGATTCCACCAACGTTACGGTTAGGAACGTGTTCTGCTCGGGGAGTCATGGATTATCGATCGCTGGTGGTGGGACGGGACCTGGACATAATATCTCTAACATTGTGTGAGTACAACCATTGGCTTGCTAGTTCTCTACTAACTGCGAGTTTGAGATTCACGGACTCCATCGTCACAAATTCGACGAATGGGTTGCGAATCAAAACGGATTACAACGCCACAGGGAGCGTGGTCAACGTCACGTACTCTAATATCCAACTCTCGAATATCAAAACCTACGGGATTGATATTCAGCAAGATTATCTTAATGGCGGACCGTCTGGCAAAGCAAGCAATGGGGTAAAGGTTGCGAATATCAGTTTTTCTAATATATCTGGATGGGTGGTGCCAAAGGCAGCGGACTATTATATATTTTGTGGTGATGGGAGCTGTGAAGATTTTACTTTTGATAATGTTCGTATTAGTGGTGGCACGAACACAAGCAGATGTAACTATCCAGCTGCGGGATGCCCTGTGCCATAGACGGCGGAATAGAGGTAGCAAGACATCTACAACAATACCTTGAACCAGAGTGTACTAATGCAACAAAACCCCGACTATGCAATATTTCAAAGGCTCTCCTGTCACCTAAAATGTAATTTCCTTCGCATCCTTCCCGAAATTCCTTTCCTGAAGTTTCCTCACTCTCGGGCTTTGTTCCAAAGGAGTGGAGCAATGCAACAAAACAAAAATTGCCCACCGAAACTCTTCTCATTCAAGTCTTCTTCGCAAAGTCATGTTCCTCAATCTTCATATCTTCCATCCCTTTCCCCATCCCGCTAAACGGACAAGTCCCCACGCATGCAGCATGAGTCGGGGTCACCGGATCCGTTTCCTCCTCGTCACTCCCACCCACAATCTTCTTGCCATGAAGGTAACCTTCTTCCTCAACCTCAATTTCATCATCATCAACCGCAAACTCGTCAACACCTTCTCGAATATGCCACTTGGCCATGAGATCATTCTGGATCCAGATTATCTTCCCGAGCGCCTTGACCAGCGCTATTTTTCGGGGAAGCGGCAGTTTGGGATGAGAGAGAATTGCTTCTGTCATGATGTCTTGGATGAATGACAGGCATGCCCCTAGATGGATGTACTCAATATGCAAAGGGTGAGTCCGTCCGAGGCCCACATGCATCATGCTGTGAAGTTTTGTAAGCCGGAATGTTCTGACTGGCATATATATCTATGATCTTACCCAACTTTGTCCAGATACTCCCAGAATTCCATCTTGGTAGGGTCGGAACAGAGTTTGTTCAAATAGCCTCGTAGAAACATCTTCCGATGCAGAATTTGCGGACTTTCCTCGGTAGGGCTGTCATCTAGAGGACCTTTGAAGCTGGTACTTCGAGTTTGAAACGCGCGAGCCGTGATATCGTATTGAAGCAACTTTTTGTAAACGATGTTAACAACCGCTGGAATGAGAGCTTTCACGTATTTGGCGTCAGTCACGAGAGCACTGACATCCCCTGCAAATCCATGTCAACATTTGAATTATTTCTAATTTCTAGGATGGAGATGGAATGTGATATAACATACGGCTCGTGAAATCAAGAAAGCTTTGAAGATAATGCATTCGTGCCTCCAGATTCGTGTAAATCTCCTCCCTATCAATGTGGATTACGGGGCGAGGATTCGCCATGGTGAACGGGAAAAACTTCTCGGTTTGGGGCATATAGAATTACGAGGACAACAGGGGGGAATAGACTGGGTTGAGGTAAGAGTGCTGTTTATGAGCGAGCGTAAAATTGAGAAAATATTTCAAGTTTGGCTTGTTAAGGGTGGTTTGAGGTGATCATCTGATTTATGGCCTGATGTCGGACGGACCTCCGTCACTTGACGGCAACATCAGCCGGCTTTGACCACAATGCGCAAGAATGTGAAACTCAGTAAGGGGTACTCGAAACTGTCTGGGAAGCGTTTGAGAGTTGTCAACAGAGTCCAGAAGAAGTGCCGCGCTGGATATATTTACAAAGGAGGCGTTTCAGGTCACGTGACTACAGAGACTCTCCATCGCCAAAGTTTTCTCTGCACCGCTCCTAAGCTTTACAGCTGATGTCGATGCTCCGATCAATTGAAATGCCAATGGCTATGTTTTTAATGGTTGCTCCTGATGTCATGTGCGCCTTAGGTCGCCACCTTCGCCCTACCCTAAGATTACACTACTGAGCATTCTCCATTGCCTGTGGTTGTGTAAATTTTCGAGAGCGCAATTACTTATGTTCACCGAACCGCCGTGATGAATTTGGACCATGCATTATCTCTAGATCAAAGTGGGACGGAAAATGGAGCCCCTTTTTGGCAATTCGCTAACTAAGCGAGGAAGCCCCTTTCTTCCAATTCCGTTGTTCCTGTTCCTTGGGGATCAATTTTTTGCTCTAAAACTTCCTCCCGGAAAAGGTACACCTATATAAATGGAACTGGATTGAAGTTATCCAACAAACTCCGCATTCCATGTTCTATTTTACAAGTTTTTTACCCGTCTTTTCAGCCTCACTTTTCTTCCACTTGCCCCCCCCTACAGTCAATTCACCCTCGATACAATATCCGGACCTTCCCTGCCTTTTCCGACGAATTCCCGTAGAGAGATTCCACTTGTCCATATTTTCCTTCAACGCGATATATTCTCAACTCAGAAGCTCTTCCCAACATCATAATTGCTCCCCATCTTCACACCCAGTCCATTCCTAATCCTATCCTCCGCATTGACCACACTCTTCGGCAGTGCGTGACCAATACCAAAGAAAACGAAGAACGCCCATTTCCATCTGAATGGATTAATTGCAATGCAGAACGTAAACCACCAGATCAGTTCCAGGTAAGTGAAGAAATCGAAGGCTCCAGTGGGAGCAAATCGTTTAACAAAGCGGGTCATGTCGATCCAGCGCTCCATCCAAAAAGTTTGGGGCCGAGTGAGAGGGTCAGACAGGAACATGAGTAGGATCCGAGTATAGATTCCGATATGCCAATTGCCGACGGAGCCAATTGCGTTGACATACTAGGATTGTATATTAGCGAGGCCACAAGAAAAGGGGTTCGTGAGTGAGCTTACGGTACAGTTGTTTGCACAGACCGAGACGTGCTGAGGTGGAAAGGTCTGCAGATACCAGTTGGGAGGGCTGTAAGGGTCGACAAAGCTATCTTCGGGCAGGAAGTTGAGTGTAGGTCTATCGAACCCTGTGGCCATGACAACAATATCTCCCTTGATGATCTTTTCTCTTCCTGGTCCGCCGGCAGGCACTCCCTTTGATCTGAGATTGAACTTAACTCCCTCTTCCGTGAAACCTTTAATATCCCCCCTCAACCACTCCGCTTTCCCTTCACGGATTTTATCCATAACATCCGAGTTAACCATTGGGGTGCCAGTAAAAAGCCCTTTGTCCGAAGGAGCAAGATCCTGAAGATCACGATAAAAGAACTTTCTTAACATCGTTTCCGGGATCCAAGAAAACGGCGTCTCGCCCCCAAAAATATTGAAGGAAAGTAGAATATTGACGACTGGGTTCCTCGGTATTATCCACTTATCACTCCTCGCAAGAATATAAGTTTTCTCCGCCGCCTCATGAGCCGCAAACTCCAAGGCCTCAACAGCAGATGCACCACCACCAATGATAATCATGTTCTTTCCTTTTGCTTCTTTCCCCGTCAAGTCGCTGCTATGGTATATCTCGCCCTTGAACTTGTCCATTCCAGGAATATGCGGCATTTTCGCATCGCCGCAAGTCCCAACCGCAGCAATGATGCCGTCAAAGCGTCCGTTCGAAGGATCATTAATGATCCAGCATCCTTTCTCGTCTTTATACACTTTCTCGACGTGGGTGTCGAATTTGGTTTTCGATTCGAGGCCGTACCGTTTCCAGAGCTCGGTGATTTGGGAGACGATTTGTTGGCGGTTGGGGTACCCTCCGCTCCAAGTGACAGAGGGATGGAAACGGTACATTATGGAGTGGATTTGGAGACCGGAGGTGTTGTTAACTCTCTGATTGTTCGGTTAGTGTTTGATTACTTCGGGAAATGGGAGGGGATGAGGGATTGAATTTACGCTCCAAATCCCACCCAGCTGTTTCCGTGGACCAGCCTCGAAAATCTGGACATCAAACCCATGGCCCACGCAATGAGAGGCAGCAGAAACACCAGTCAATCCTGCACCAATAATCGCAATTTTGGGTCTACCAAGCTTTGCACCTGGCTTTGGAGGGTTGGGGGAGAAAAGGTTGCTAAGGAGCCATTGGATGAGTTGGTAGATGAACGCGAAAGGATGGAGGAGTGATTTCTCCATGACCAACGATTGAGATCGCATAACAGATAAAGTGTTCAATTGATATGAGAGATCAGTTGAAAAGAGAAAAAGAGAGTGAGCTTACGGTGTGGTTTTGTTGGAGGTCAGTCGGACAGGACGGATGTTTGAAAGTTTTGGACTATGACGTACTCTGAATTAGTGCTGCACATGAAATTTGCATGTGAAAATGAGGGACTTCTCTCCAGCATGCCTCGAACCCCCTCTCAATAATACGAGAGTAACTCACTCCAAAATAAGACTTCTTCATATAAATCAAGGTTTAAGTGGGCGCGATGGATTCAGTTGGTGGGTGTTCGTCAGTTGCATCCATCGCGACTGGCAATCGGTCAACAACCTCAAATTACTCAGAACCGATAAATCAATAAAGTGTAATAATTACCAGGCCACCAAGATTTCGCGAGTACAACTGATTTTAGTTGAGATGAGATGAAACAATTCTGTATTTAATTCTCAGCTAGTGACTCCCATTCAACCCACTGAAACATAGAGATACTCGGCACTTGACCTCAGCGAAGGAACTCGTCCACTTAAAGTTAAGTCAAATTTCCTGGCTAAAAAACAGCGACCTGTTTAGCAGGTTGCTGTCGCTATTTGATCCCCTGGGTCCACGGACTCTCACTACCGGCTTCGCATTACAGAGCAACATTACGCTTGATAGCACATTCCTAGCGCAGACGATGGTTTAAAAGCCACAGAAAATAAGCTTCTTATTCAACCTCAGTCAGTGGGAATTCAACTCGCCACCGGCCTTCCCACAATCGGCCTCATACCCTCTCTCCCCTTCTCACTCCCACCATCACTGATCCCATGATTCTCATTCTCCACCCGAACAAACGCACCCACATTCCTCTACCCCGTCACCAAGTTCGATCTCACCCTACCCCTACCCATCGACAATACAAGTGAGGGTATTGCTCCAAGTTCGAGAATGGCGGTGATTGCGGCGTTGGGGTGGCTTTGGACAATTTCAGCGATGCCTGAAGAATGTCAGCGTTTGGGTAAGTTGGGAATGAAGAGACTTACTTTCAATATACTTAGATTTGTATTTCGAGATATGGAATTTAGGTGTTTCTAGAGAATCACAATACGATTTCGGTAGATCATGGGCGACAATTTGCAGGATTGTTGAGCAAGGCACGACGTCCAACTCCTGCTCTAAGCTGGCGAGTGATGCGTTGCTGAGCCAAAGAAAAGATCATGCGTTCGCAACTTTCAATGGTTTTGACTTGAGCGAGATATCATTTATAGAGTTGGCGGCCGCAATAACTTGTGACTTGTAGATAGTCTTTGAATGAAGCGTAATCGTCGCAAATGGATTTCCAGTCAAAGTCACAGGTAAATCACAAGTTCACAACAATTTGCTTGGCGTTTCTCTGTGGAACTCGTGAGGCTTCCGAATGCATATATCACAGTATCAACCAGCAAATATATCATCATGTTGAAGTGTACGGAAAGCTTGATAATGACTCTCATGAGTGGAATACTTTATACATGCAATGTAATGAAAATCAAGCTGGCGGTTCTGCATTTCGCGACTGAATGCAATTCGTAGGTTAAACACAATTTGGATCAATGTGCAGACAACATTTCCAAGCCATGTGGTTTTATCCTAGTTCCTGTGATGCTATTAGTCGATCGTTGCTTATTGTTATATCACGTACATAGCATCCTCCTCGCTAAGGATTCCAAAAGATGAACAAGTGGACAGATCTTTTTAATTTTTCCCACGATTCTGCTCCATTCCTGGTATTGGTGAGCGACGTCGTTAGGGTGACGCTCCAGGGGCTCGCTAAGCTGGCGCCCTACGTTTTCTCATTGGCTCTAATAGCCAACATCATCGAATAGCAGGAACATAATTTCCTCTTCATCCAGATCGTTGTAGGGAAAAATGCTAAGGGAAGGTACAGATATCCTCGTTGAAATGACCAGAAGTCGAAGCGCTGATAAGGCAGGTGCCCCAAATCCAAGACAATCATATAACGGCTTCCCCCCCAAGGGTAAGACCTCATCACTAATATCCTGCAGGACCTTACTGACAGCAATGGACGACGCAGGATATCTGCCGAATGTGTGCGCCAGATACATGTTGACTGACGCCTGCAGCAAAGTAACAATTTGGTAAGCAGTGGTTGAAAGGAGATTGAACAGCGAGGACAGCAACTTACAAACCAAGACACCCTCTCCAATCTAAAGAACACCGTCCTCAAAATTGGCACAACCCAGTGTGCTCTCTCCTGTGCGCCCCACGCATACCAAAAGAACGCCACCGCAACCACCGGGGCGCTCACCACCAACGGTGGTAACCTGTATTCTGGCTCTTCCCTTCCTCCATTCTTGTCCTACATCATCCGATATAATACGTCGCTGCCCCTGCCCGTGATTACCCATCCCAAATATTATTCCTAGTCCGAGACTTAGATATATGAGGCCGGCGGAGCCTGTGCTGAAGCCGCATTACTGCATCAACACGTGGGAGAAAGTTGTGACGAAGAGGTAGGTCAATCCAAAGAGGGAGGCGGTCGTAGGATAGGAGAGAGGATGAGCATTTTGGGGGTTCGGATAATTGCTTGTGTAATTCGCTGCTCAGGTGAGAAGCCGGTGTGTAGTGCTAATCATAGCTTTTAATTTCCTGCCAACTTTTGCAGGGCGGCGACTTTATTTTCGAGGATTACCACTACGCACGTCTCTTTCAAGAGGACAGAGCCGAGGGGGCCAAGACCCATGAGATGATGGCTTGGAGCCAGAAGACTCATCGCCATCCCTTGGCCTCTAGTAGGTATCCGCCAAGAGTAGGTCCCAAGGTCGGACCAAGCGTTGGGCCTATACCCCACGCCACCATAGCTGCACCTCGTTTGTCCTGCGGAAAATTCTCGCCTATTGTTGCTCCGCCTAATGTAAGGGGTGTGCCAGCTGGGCACATCCACAAGGAAATGAAATGCTATCAACATGCCCAGACGGTTGGACATTGCGCATGCAATTGTGAAGAC
This sequence comes from Hyaloscypha finlandica, assembly GCA_021399475.1. NCBI lineage: Eukaryota > Fungi > Ascomycota > Leotiomycetes > Helotiales > Hyaloscyphaceae > Hyaloscypha > Hyaloscypha finlandica. Next base: position 79,125 of record JAJTUR010000046.1, on the reverse strand, counting down.
AAGGAAGGGAGTGATGGAAACAATGTATCCCTTCGTCCGGTAAGATATTGCCACATTAGCGGCCGCACATGAATATCCCTAATTCGGCCAGAACATGAGGATTCCGAATTAGGATATTTATGCGCAGCCGCTAATGTAGCAATGTCTCACCGGATGAAGGGATACAGTTCTTTGGCTGTATATTTCGGAGAGCGGAGCGACTAGCGGGGCCGAATGCCAAGCCCATGACAGATTGAAACGAGGAAGGTTCCGAGGAAAGCGGAAGAGGAGTGGAAGACGATCATTAATTTGGGATAGCGAGTACAAGCATGGTTGGTGGTAAAGTTCTGTAGCGGATATGTTAGCTGGCTGATGGGTCGGTAATACACGTAGTGGTTTGAAGAGAGTTGAATAAGAATAATGGATTGAGCTGAAACTTCTTTCATTTAAGTCATGAACTCGACACTTCGATCTCACCATGGAGGAAATTTGGAGATAATTCTTTTTACGCTTGCGTGTTGAATATTTAACATGGGAACTTCAGCTTCTTCCAGAATGCGGTGGAGACTTGCCACATAACAGATATAAGACAGCTTGTGCTTCCTCACAAGTTAATGTGGGCGAGCATCAACAAGCTGGAAACTAATTTATCAAGTTTTCATGTGTTCATTCTCCCATTTTACTCGCGACCTCGAGATTTCAACGCGTCACTCCGTCACATGGAGATATTGCACAGCCAGTGTGAGGAGATGAGCTGCCCACTTGGAGAAATGGTATGATACCGTACAAATGACGAGGTGATGGAGGGATCAGCACGAAAGATGAGGTAGGCTTGACCGAGGTCGAAGTGAGAAGAGGTCATCATTCAGTCCACTTTTGTGCTTCCGGCACACCATCCATCCATCCATCCTCCAAACTGAGGGAAACTTATGATCCATCCATCCAGTATCATATCAACCAACGAATGCTAAATGAGGGCTTCAGGTTTCCTTCGCTGAGCACCATGCCATCCCATCCTCAAGTCAAAGTTCATCATTGTACCAGAAATCCAGACGCCAAACTCCCTCGCTACCCTCCATGAAAGCCAGGTGTGTGCCGTGACATACCATGCTAACTCTCGCACGTGATGTTCCGTGTAGAAATCAACACCGAGCCACTTCGTCTACTCATCCACCCCATGCATGTTCAATTCTGTGCCGCCTGATGCTTGTTCGTATGCTTCATGTCGTCTGTCGCTCATTTACAGTCCACCTACGTTTCGGCGCCATCTCTCTGATCTTCTCTGCGTATCCTGGCGGTCTGGGCGTGCCCCAAAGGCCAAGAGGCGCAACCTCGTCTTCTTCATCTTGATCTTCACAGGCGCATTCCTCTTCATTTTCCTTTTCTTCGTCTTTCTCTTTCTCATCCATGGTGCTATTCCCGAAATTGAGAATCATGTCATCTTCTTGCTCTTCGATTTCTTCCTGCGGTTGTGGTGCGCTCCATAGGCCGATTGACATCTGACGTGGCGAATTTGAGTATGTACGGGGCGAGGAGCCTGCGACACTGGCGGTGCGACGAATGCTGCCAAAACTACTTGGTGTCGTGATGGGTCGAGATTTATTAGAGAATTGGGAATTATCAAGTGCTCCGCCGGTGCCATAGCGATCGCGAAACGCGCCAATACCTGCGAGTGAAGGTGTTCTCGACGATAATGGTGTTGTCGATGTGGACCTTAGATGATCGGAATTGGCTGTCAACATGACATCGTACTCGTCAGAGATGGAGAGAGTTTTCGAGGATGCACGCGAGTGAGACTTTGGTGTCGCCCCAGGAGCGGATGCAGTGTTCTTAGATGTAGGCTTTCTGACAGCCATTGTGAGTGAAGCCATCCCGACATCCATTAAGACAGGCTGATTCGTCAGAGCTCCAATCAGGGCGTTGCACCCAGCACCATGTGTAACCAGAATTATTACTAAATCAGTATCCACATCCTCGGAATCGCACTCGTCGTGGAAGGTCGATTGACCAGGACTGGAAGGAGTTTTTGTCAAAAGCTTTCTAGGGTCGTCACTGTCGCGGTACCAGCCCACCAAGTGCTGCAATCCCTTGCGAAATCTCTTGTGCATTGAGCTCCATTCCTCGCCATATTCTCCACCATTTCCCCAGTTCTGTGGCTCTCTCATACTGTCCCACTGATAGTCTACATTGACGCAAGCATCTCTGGCATGGGCCACATATCCTGCTGGAATAGGCTCGGCCAATGAAATGGCATAGCCGGGGATGGGAGGTTGGTATATTCCGTGGCCGCCCTGAGCATGCGGAGGTACTGGGGCAGTAGTCGATACATTGGCGGCACTTTTGTTACTGTGACGTGTCCCGTTGCTTCCAACACTGCTCAGGCTGCTTGTACGATCCCTTCGGGGAAGAGCTGCCCCGAGACTGGACAGAGTCAACAGACCTTCGTCTTTGTCCTTCTCAGCAGCAGCAACAACAACAGGGCTTCCCCAACCACCTGGAAATCCTTGGTTCGCGGGAGCAGTGTTGATATCTCGAACGTGTATCAAGTTGCTGTAGTCCTCTCTTCTCAGTAGATCAGCTTTAGCTCCTGCTACCATCATAATCGAACTCGGAGGCGGAGTGATCTGCTCGAAATAATCTGGTGACAGCCATTCTCCTAAGAAAGCATCCACACGTATGATGGACTTCTTGATGTTTTCTGGTTGCTCTTGAGGTTTGCCGTTCACCTTAGAGGTATTCGGTTCAAGAATAGGGGCCAAACGTGGCGAGTCCGTCACGATTGTAGGACGAACTCTAGGAGAAGAATGAAGTGGTTTGCTTCTTGCCGGAGATTGAGATCGATGGTGTGTGTGGGTATGTCCAGGATTTTGTGCCAACCCCGCACTGATACCCACCGACGTTTGTACACAACGGAGGAAAGGTGAACTGTGGATGATGACCTTATGCCTGCGCTTTCTCACATTCCCAGGCTCCTCCTCCCCGTCGTTCGCTGCAAGTATCTCATCGTCTGTCTCCCGAGTCCGCAGGATATTGGCAATGCGCGCCCCTAGGGCTCTGGACTGGGTCCAACCACCATAAGTAAGAGGAGGATCGTAGGGAGTCGGGGATGTGAGGTGCCATTGCTTGTCAGCAGCATCCAGGCGTGCGCCGTGCCTGTAGTCTTGTTAGTATTCCGCCTTGGCAACGCTCAAATCGATTTTGAGCTGCAGCGCTTGCCGCGCCCCAACCTTGAAACAAGCAACAAACGCAACAGCTGGAGGGGCGAAGAGGGTGGCGCAGACAGGACCTACCTGACGACGATAATAACAGCTGGTGGCCAACCCATTACATTGGTAGATGATGGCCTTCGGCCATGGATCCTGAGAAGGGTTGGGAAATGTTTCGAGAAGTGCAAAGGCGACGTGAAGTTGATATATCAGTCAAGATTTAAGCGGGGATACCTTTCATGTGATCAAGAGACGTGGCCCACATTGGAGCCTCAAGTTCGAGGCACGATAAGGCATCGATGTCGATTGGTAATGAAGCCTCAGGGGACAACACGCATACTGGTCTCGATCTACTTTCGCCATCCTCTCCTTCCTTCACAATTCGACCACCAAACTATAAATCCAAGATGAAGTTATCCAAACTACTTCAATTACCCTTGGCTCTCGCGCCGTTACTGTCCCCAGTAGCAGCAGAACATACCAGCAACTGGGCCGTCCTGGTGTCAACATCTCGATTCTGGTTCAACTACAGACATCTTGCAAATGTGCTCTCCCTCTACCGAACGGTAAAGAGACTTGGAATCCCCGATTCACAAATTATCTTAATGCTGCCCGATGACATGGCGTGCAATCCCCGCAACGCCTTCCCAGGAACAGTTTACAGTAATGCAGATCGAGCGGTGGACCTGTACGGAGACAATATTGAGGTGGATTACAGAGGCTACGAAGTTACAGTGGAGAACTTCATACGTTTATTGACAGATCGAGTTGGAGAGGAGATGCCAAGGAGCAAGAGGCTGTTGACCGATGATCGAAGCAACATCTTGGTGTATATGACAGGCCATGGAGGAAACGAGTTCTTGAAGTTCCAGGATGCGGAGGAAATCAGTGCATTTGATTTGGCGGACGCGTTTGAACAGATGTGGGAGAAGAAAAGGCATGTCAGAAGATTTCCCATATCCGAACACATCTGACGACTACCCTAGATACCATGAAATCCTCTTCATGATCGATACATGCCAAGCGAACACGATGTACAGCAAATTCTACTCTCCCAATATCATCGCAACAGGATCTTCGGAAATTGATCAGTCCTCATACTCCCATCATGCAGATAACGATGTTGGTGTTGCAGTTATCGACCGATACACATATTACAACCTAGATTTCTTAGAGACACAAGTCAGGGAGCCAAGCAGCAAGAAGACGTTGGGAGATCTTTTTGACAGCTATGATGAGTCCAAAATCCATTCCCACCCAGGCGTTAGATGGGACCTATTCCCTGGTAAAGAACAAGGAGGACGAGAGAGACTCGTGATGGATTTCTTCGGCAATGTACAGAATGTAGAAGTCGATAGTGTTGGAAATGACACTGAATGGAAGGAAGACTTGCTTGCTCTTGGCAAGAAGATTGCAGAGCTACAGGAACGAGCTGAAGCCGCAGAGGTGGCGGAGAAGAATACCAGGGTGCCTGATCCGTCGATGAGTACCCATACATCCCGAAAGCTCAGGGCTGCGAAAGTCCAGGTTGATGACAAATGGTGGGGAAAGAAGGCGGTTGGTGCTTGGGCTTTAGCAGGATGCTCTCTGGTGTGGTTTATGGGCACATATCTAGAGTCATCGTAGAGTCCCGCCTTTCTATTTATGCAGTTTGGATTTCTGAGTCATATCCCCCTGACGATATTCCCTCTGTCTGGACCAGTGTCAACGTGCCAGCGCTGCATCTGCCAAGTCTATTTACATGTCGAATCCATTCTATGGTCTTTTCTCTCCCTCCTTTAAGTGTTCGATCTTGACGCAGACCTCACCTCCCTGATTGAAAACTTGGGCAACTTCACGGCGTCCACACCGTCCCTCTTTGTCGCCAAGCCCTCAACCCACTGTCCCACCGCATCCTCCAGCATTTCTACGCCTAACAGGTGCTCGAAAGCCCTCCACGGCTGAAATGTCCAGACGCACAATTCCACCAGCACACCCGCTCTCGGAACCTTAACCCCTGCCGGCATCACGAACTCTAGATCTCCCAGCCTCAGCACTTCCTCACTCGCATCCTTTCTCTCACCGACGACGAGTACGACCTCTTCCAAATTCGGGAAAGTACGTAAGAGTTCCGGGACCGAGGGCTGGTGTTGTTGGGTTCGTTGTTGCTGTTTGAGGAGTGCTTCGAAGGCCGCGAGTGGAATCGCCAGGCGTCGGATGATGTTGGCCATGGCATTACTACCCATGGGTTGTCCGGAGTGATTCACATTTGACTCAAGAGTGTACTTCAACGTCGCGAGGTCGATGAGGAAGAGGTAGTCGATCGGCGTGTTTAGAAACAGCTTGGGGACGCGGGGTTTCGATCTATTGTGTCCGGTCTGCGTTCGCAATGCGCAAGTCCGGGATTCGTGATTTGTGTGGAGGAGAGGGTGCGGTGCGGTAAGCTGCCAGAGTTGGTGGTGGTTGATATTTAAAGCTATGATGCGGGGGTTTGAGAGAGCGAAATGGGAGATTTTGAGGCGGAGTTCGGCAGGGAGATCAGGGAAGAGAGTGAATGTTGCAGTTGTGGCACCGGCTTCCGAAGGGGTGCTGTTGGACATTTCGAATTTGTAGAGGTAGAGGTAGGAAGAAGGAAAAGGGAGAAGCCAAGATGGAGATTTGATGAGAGGTGGAGGTTCTATGTGTGAGCCCAGAGTTGTCTGATCAAGTGATCAGATTATTCTATGGCGTGGCTTCGCATTTCAACATTCACTGTTCCTTGCAGTTTGCTTCAATACATCTTTTACTATCTTAATCCGCGTTTCTCATGATCACTCACTTGATGTGCCCCCAAAGCAGTAGTAAAACGCGTGTATTATTGGAATGTGCACTGCAAATACTCCCAAACCGATCCCCCATACCAGCTAATTTCCAGCCTACCAGGCCCAAGAACGGAAATCCTTTATTGACCGTAGTGGTTCGTCAGATAGCTCCCAACGAAACAGCAGTTTCACCTCTTCGACCTGCCACCGGTCCTCTCCCTCAGAGTTGTTTCTTGACTTGTCAACTTCTATGCTAGTCTTGACTTCGAGCGGTGACGATAGATAGGTCTCCAAAACTTCGTGCACGTGTTCAGCCAACTCATCCCTCAGGGCGTTTCTCACTTTCTCCATCTTGAATATTCCTAATTCTCCGTTTTTTGATTGCACCCATAATCTGAGGAAGCCACTTTTGAAACTTCGGGCGGCTAGCTTCCTTGGCTCACCGCCAATGTAGATCATCTTGTGGACTATTTGATGGAGAACTCGATTAGCTGACCACAATAAACGATCCGCTGTAGGCCCATCCGAACCGAAACTATCTGACCATTCGCAGTCTGACTCTTCCGAGTCTTCCCACATCGCTATCCTGCCTGGAATTATCTGAGCTTTCGTAGTAGGGCACTACGGTGTCGCGAGCAGCGATTGTTGTGAATGACAAGATGGTGACGAGTATTTCGTTGTAACTTGAGAATCTCGTTAGATAAGCTATGTGAACAAGTTGTAAATGATGGTAAATGCTGAAAAGGTGCCACTAATCTCGGACCGATTGGGATGCAAGTCTGGGGAGGAGTTGAAGCAACGTTTGATGTAAATTTTGTTGATATCGAGGCTGCTCTTGCAAGATGAACCGCCTCTTTTATGCTTCCAAGGTGCCCTAGTCATCCTTACCGACTGTAGAGGTGTACAGTGATGATTCAAAAAACATGTATGCTTCATCTCCACTGTCTAATCACACGTTTTTCTCATTCATGAGTACTCATTTAATTTCTAGGAAGAAGTAGCACAACGAACGTCTTATTGTAATGTGTAACGCAAGTGGCTTTAGACCACCGTCCACTTCTAGTCCGAGTCTGTGTGGCAATAGCTGTCTGACTGAGAATTTTCTGACTGAATCACCCTCCAGATTTCTATCCTCAAAGCACTCTAAAGGTCATGCATTGATATTTCCCACATAAACATCAGCGGAATAACCGCCGTGACCTCCACATCACTGGTAGGCTTATCTAGTCCTACGCTTGCCCTAGACTCCATCCCCATGGAAAGTTGATCGGGCGTCTTGCCCATCATGAACCAGACCAATTCTTGCTTCAGAGTCCAGTGATTCTCATGCTGGCCATCAATCTTGAACTTTCCAGTCTCGCCGTTCTTTGAGTACGCCCAAAGCTTGATGAAACCCCTGCGTCCGTGTTCACCACTTGCTAATAGTTGTTTTTTGCCGCTAATCCGGAACTCTTTGTGCTCAATCGTGGAGAGGAGGCCACGAGCTGACCACGGCGCCCGTTCAACTGACTCATCAGGTGAATCTTCGTACTCGGACATTTCGCTGAGGTGTTTGTGAGAAATGACTAGTGTGAGCCAGGGATAACGTCAAGTGTCTTGTTGTGCAGAAAAGGCAAAGGTTGAGCTTGTCTTGACGGGTTGTTCGGGGAGGTTGCTAATGATAAGAAGCTAAAGTCTTTTGTGTCAAAGTTTGAGGTAAATCTTGATGCTGAGGATGCATGTGAAGTGAGAACCTCCTCTTTTATGTTTCTAGGATGACTCGATGGCAATCACAGACTCTTGAGATATAATCTTGCGTAAATGTATCACAAAAACGTGATTGTGGAAGGAAACTTTGATGATTGAATCGACTGCCGTTTGTAGAATCCATTCACGTTAAGAAATACTTTCAGTTGCTTCCGGTATTGAAGCTGGAAATTTCGCCAAGTACAGTGCAATTTTTTTTACGGGGCATTGAGTTACTCCCTCTATGAGTTGCCCGTATGGTGGCTGAAAGAGCAACGCAAGTGCTACAAGCATCTGAATGCATTTTGCTTTCGAAGTTCAACGCGAGTTCTTCTAAGCGTTCTGGGATACGATTTCTCAACTTTCTCCAGGAACTTCAAAACCTGTGGTGCTGGGAAGTCCAACACAGCTTCTGCTAAACTGCAACCTTGCATCGGACACCTCCACGCACAAAGGTACACGCTCGGCCTTACACTAAGTTCAAAAGTGATCAAAGTTGGCCTCCAGTCTCCCAAAGTCGTACACAGCACCTCCTATCCCTCTACACCACCGACACCCTGGCGTTGTCTGCATTCACCATGTCTTAGATTACTAACCACCCCAATTGTTTCGGTTTCGGCAATTCCTGTTTAGTAATCGAGACTTCCCAATGGAAAGAGAGTCGAGATGCTATCGTTGTAGGGATGTAGAGATCTCCACCACGATTTTGAACCTTGATAGTATGCTCGATGTAAGCTTTGTAATGGAGTCTCTCTGTAGTGAATTTTCTCGGAGAGGTAGAGGTCCCAGACTCCTCTGTCAGGGTCCTCTCGCTGTCTGTGGGAGACTTATTTGTGATGGCGAGCTCTCCAGCATGCTCCTCTTCAACATGTATCAAGTCTTTGATTGTGGTCTCTAACGCCCCCACCAATTTATTCTCGCTCTCGACATTGGGCTCGTGAGAAAATTGTTCCTCGGCCTGCTTTAACAACATAGCAGAACCATCCAAAGCCTCCAGCAAGGTCTTTTCATGCTCATGGTGTGAGTTGCTGTGAATAGTGAGCTCTCCCTCGTGGCCATCCACAGAATACGCAAACAGCGCAATACAAACACTTGTGTCCATTGGGTAACTGGTATCTCTCAATGTGCACTCTGCTCGGCTCGCCATTGACAGACAACCGGCGTTGCGCTACCGTCTCTAGCAAGTGTTTGGCTGCTGCCTCGGGAGAGGCCGTGCAGATGGCTTCTTTCTCTCTCGTCGGTGGGGTCGAGATTTCATCGACTTTTCTGTAGGCGTACTGGGGGAAGACATCCGAGTAGTGGCGTTCGAGTAAACTTGAGGAAGTGTGTTGCTCCTTGGCAGAAAATGTGTGTCGGTGGGTTCTTGAAGAAGTCTGAGAGTCTCGACAGCCGAAGCGGATGTGATGCGGCATATTGAGGTTAAAGCTGACTGAAATCGGGCGGGCTGAGGTATCGATGCTGTGAGCTCGTGTGTTTGGAGGTTGCTGAAGGCCAACGAAATGAAGTCTTGCCGCCTGGCTCGATTTTGAGTCTTGTAGTAATCAAATGCGGAGTGTTGTTTTCGTGATCCAAAAATTGGAAAATAAGAAGATGCTTGAGATACTTGTCCTTTTATCACTTGAGGTTGGCTCGGTGAGATTATATAGTGATTCGTGGAAAGTCCTTTGTACCCCCACCCCAGACTTTGGTAAGATTACAAGCGAGTGGAACTTTGAGAATTATTCACATCAACCAGTAATTTGCTTGCGTAGACAAAGTGATCACCACCTAAACAGGAAGGTATTTGCGAGGGGGAAAAAAGAAGAAAAAAGTCAAGTTTTCCCGGTTCAGTAATTAAAATTACATTTGAAACAGCAGTAGTCGAACTTGTCTTCTCAATGATGGTCAAGATACATTCGAGTTTTCCCACTCTCCCGCAATATGAATTAGAACGACGCGTTCGCGAGGTTGGTATCGAAGTGAGCATCAATGAAAGGAACAATAGCGCTTCCGAAATCAGTGTCATCAAGGGCTGTCTGGGCAACAGTTGGAAGTGACTCCCAAGCAATCAGTGGCTGTTGACCGCCAACAGTGGTAGTGAGCATCATTGAGTGATCCAGAGGCCAAACACTCTCGTATTTGATCAATGGACCGGTGCCAGAAAGCGAGTATCCATTGGTAGAGCAGTCCCAGCCGCCATGTGCTGATGGGCAAACGGCTAGGATATTGGAGGCGGAGGTGCTGGTAGAGCTGGAGAGCCAGACGACGACTCCTTCCCAATCGTGCCTGTGGCCGAGTCCAGTAGAGGGCTCGTCTTTGGGCATGTACCCTGGACGAATCAGTTTTGTCAGTGCCAAAGGCTTGTATTTTAGACTTACAAGAATACATCAGGGCATAGTAATTCCCATACGTCGTTCCACGGACGTAAATTTGCCCGGTGTTGCTGCTGCAGCCACCATTGGATGCACCTGTTGGCTTCAAACCAGCACTATTGATGTTAGCCTGCGACTCATTCTTGCGTTTGAGGAAACATACTTGGTGTCTCCTGCTGCGTCAACCGCAGGGAATGGAACACAGCCGTTGTAGACGTAGAGATATGGCTTATACGCCAAATAGACGTTACCAACTGTCCCACTGGGAACTGTCTGTGCAAAGCCAACAATTTCGTCGGAGGCAATTGTTCCACGGCGTTCAATTGGAGTTGCAGTCACGGTAGCCAAAAAGCCGAGGGACAATTGCAAAAATCTTGACAGGACAGCCATGATGAAAAATATGTGGTTTGGTGGACGGCGGGAAGGGAGCCGTTGACCAGCTGATGGGTAGAGCGCGAGCTTTATATCAAGATCCTGAGCAAAGGTGATCCCGGAGATCAATGCTTGAATCGAGAAGCTAACCCGGCCGTTCGCCCCATTTCCAATCGTGAAATCTTTCTTCCTCGCAGGTCTAGGATCCCCTAGAAGTTTCTGTCCACACTCTCCCCTCCCCCTCTCCCCCGTCTAATTAAATGTAGAAGGTGGCCCCTTTCACTGGGGGGTTTTGTATGGTAGAATGTCTGTGCGAAGAGCCCACTAGTTAGGTTTATTTAAGGTGTGCCAGAGTAGCAAGACGATTGCCGAACCCCATTCTACTTGCTGGGCCAGGCTCGCCTGGATTCTTGCTTAGCACGCTTTCCGGACGTATTGGGCTTCCTCACCTGGCCAAGAAAGTACCCATGCCAACATTGCAGGGCATTACGCGGCCAAAATACCCCATCGTGCAAGTCAAGCCACGTCCGGGGAAAACGTGGCGATTTAACGAATCCGTAGCTGTCCCGAAATGTGTTAATGCGCATCTCGCAATGGCATAACGCTGAGCGGCCCTCGGCTGTATGTTAAGCTGGATGTGGAAGAGCCTAGTGGGTGCCGTATATATATCGCGGCATAATCAGGGGTGATTGCCCAAAGCAGGTCGAGAACCGTGGATTCAGGCGGTCTGTGAGCATTGTGGGGTCAAACCGGTTCAAGCGAGGGCAGTGCAAAAATTATGCCGGCGAACGTACAGATCGGAACTTTCCACCATCTCCTTCCCTCAACACCCAGATCGTTTTACGGCGTCCTCATCGCGCTGAATGTTAATAACTGTCCACATTCCTATATGATCTTGATCCCATTCTCCTTTCGATAGGTTTGGCTTCAGGTAGCCACCTTTCTCGTCGAGCCTCTACCTGTGAACAGAGTCCTACAAGATCAGGTTGGAGTTTCCTTGGTAGGGCTTTCGGCTACTAACCTTAAGAATTCGTGTAAGACTTGAAAAACTGATATTATAAATTCGGCCATAAATACGTGATAAGCATGGTTCAAGGTAATGAAAGCAATCTAACATGACGACAGGGGTGCAGAAACCACTTTCTCTTGAAGCCATCGGGTCATTACTGTACAAAGTCTTTCTTTTCTGAGAAAAGAACCAGGGTGAAATCCGCCCCCCCGGGCTGCAAATGGGTTTACCATTCCTGAACCTGAATAAAAGGTGAGATGCACAGCGTGCCAAATCTTTCCTTGTGAGAAACTGAGAATCAACCGCAATTGGAGATTATCCTGTACATTGAAAATATAAATTTAGATGTGTCAAGAACACTAACGAAAATGTTGTGCAAAGACAAGAATATCCACCAAGTGCCGGTCCGTAGAGCCCTGGCACCAAGCTAGCCCAGGTTCCCATTTCAATCACTTAAGAAATGCCTCTGATATAGCAACACTGGAAGTCATTTCCACCAGGGCAAATTGGGGACCTGCCTCTCGTCAGTACCTTTCCACATCCTAAGATCTTCGCTCCAAGGAAGCTCACGAGTCAAGACTATAAGCACACAGCTCTCTGCTCTCGCAAATTCCAGTATCACTGCGACATGGGACATACTCGCAACACTGTACATCCTGAGGACCTGGGCAGAGATTTGCCGGGTTCGAGGTGCCGCCTAGGCTGCTGCAGTGGGAGGCATATTCGCAGGTGCCGATGCCCTAGTGGAAAGCGTATGTTAGCTCGGTCTGCAGGGCAAATTGTTTTGTTTAGAGAGTGCAAGATACCCCGTGGCATTGTTGGCCGATATAACCTCGTTCTGCCAATTGATTAGGAACAGCACTCCCGGTGACAGAGTACGAGAGTAAGGCGACGAGGAGTACTTTTGTGAACTTCATTGTGAAGGGCGAGTCTTTTCTTTGGTCGAAGGTAGGCAAGCTGTTGTTGAGGATTCTCAATACAGAGAGTGCCTAAGTAGATATTTATACCTTCTACCATAACCAGAGGAGAGATATTACCTGTCCCTGGTTACCTGAACCCCGAAAATAGTGCATGTTCCAACTTCCTTTACGTAAGTATACAACAATAAGCATCCGGTGGTTAAATCAAGCTCTCGCTAATCGTGGGTCTGTAGTCTGTACGATTCAGCTGCGGGGAAAGAGTCGTGCCGTCTTAGTGTTTCCACTTTCTCGTCGTATACAACGTCTTATGGGAATTAAATTTAGCGAGGTGGGGTGGGGGAGAGGGGGGGTTCTGGGCTGGCACAGACCACAATGTCAACAACACACACTTTTCATTGGCTTTCACATCCCTGCCTGTGGCGGTCTAATTCCCATAATACGTTGTAGCGAGATTTGTGTAACACGACCTATATTAAGGCATCATGTCTATGATCTAAACCTGTTGGAAACGGGGAAGTGAGACTTCGGGTCAAGTGAAACTCTAGCGCAAAGTGAAATCTAATATAATGTCTAAAATCTCACACCAGAGGCTGGAAGTCGAGACAAGCTGCTTACCCGAGGTTACGCTGGGGAGCATCATGACAGGATTGGTTCCATAAACGATACACGAACATAAAATACTAAACTCCCCCGCCCCTGCCCCCCTCCCCCAACAACTTTGGGCACGACGACGATAGACCAAAGGCTACTAACAAATCTGACTTTTACCAGTAGACTCCTCTTCTCATTTCTTCACACCCTTGTCAGACTGTAAACTCTGTTAAAGCTTGTCTGTAGACTTGCATACATTCAAATCTAGGCGAGGACAGTTCAAATAATTCGGTTATCGAAGAACAGTACTTAAAAGTCAGGCAGTTTTTTATTTCTCTTTTATGAACGTAGGTCTTCCACACCTCAGAGCCTTCAATGATCCACAGCCTCAAGCCCGTCTCCAAGACTAGCTTACATGAAACCTACAACCAAAAAATCAGGCATTCCTTCGTCCAAAATTGCAGAGTCCATAGCCGCTTTCAGTCACCCACGAGGCGTCGCATTCCAACATGTCCTATAACACAGAACCTAACAGCCACACATGTCCACGCTCTATTCAACGCCGATGGCCAGAAGAATGCAAGCCACCGCTCTGCTTTGCCGTAACTTTCTCCTTGCTCGGCGTTGACCGGCCAGAAGAATGCAAGCCACCGCTCTGCTTTGCCGTAACTCTCTCCTTGCTCGGCGTTGACTGGCCAGAAGAATGCAAACCACCGCTCTCCTTTGCCGTAACTTTCTCCTTGCTCGGCGTTGACTGGCCAGAAGAATGCAAACCACCGCTCTCCTTTGCCGTAACTTTCTCCTTGCTCTCCGTTGACTGGCCAGAAGAATGCAAACCACCGCTCTCCTTTGCCGTAACTTTCTCCTTGCTCGACGTTGAATGGCCAGAAGAATGCAAACCACCGCTCTGCTTTGCCGTAACTTTCTCCTTTCCCTTAACATTCTTCTTTGCCGTAGCTCTCTCCTTTGCTCGTTCAGCATTCTGCTTCTTCATTTCCTTGCACTCGCCACAGGTTTCGTTGAACTTTTCGGCGTCTCTTAGTGAAATGTCGTTGACAAAGTTGCAAGATCCCACGTTTGGACATGCCTTAGTGATCGAAAGGCGCTTGAGATGATGGAAATCCCTGCCAGGGACACCCCTACAAGTCCAAGTGATGTAGCGACACATTTTGATGCTGCTGATTGAGATCGATAAATGAGTGCACTTTGGGCACGTGTAGAGGAGGGTTGCAGGATGCCTGAGCTAATTCAAGATCCTCGAGCTTCTCCGGACTGTTCCAGGTTCAGCAAGGAAATTATAAAAGGACATGTATTGGATCATTACTGGTATTGAGTAACCGTGTACCCCTTGTGATTTGTTTCCCGGGCAGAGCTTGAATTCAAGTAGATGTCTCTGAAAGGTATGCTTGTATTTTGGTAGCAGGTGGTTCTGAGTATGTTTGGTGTGTGGTGAAATTTCCCTCGACGGAGAGACTCGACGCTTTTATACTTGAAATTTTAATCGGGCATTGAAAAGGTGTGTGATTGTCTAGAAAGCGATCATTAACAACGCTCCATGGTTGGAAGAAATGCATGGCTACAGTGAATCCTCGGCGATCATCTGATCACTACTATTTCATAATTTAATAATCCAACAGATTGTGCAATATTTATATATCAGATAGAGGTAGATATGACTTGCCCCTAAACAATCACCCTCTAAATCTCAAGGGAGCGCAAAAGAGCCAGATGACTTACAAACAATGCCATATATGTCCAATATGGTAGTTTTTGACATGAGCAACAGCGTTTCAATAGAAATAGACAAATGAATATTTTCTAAACTCAAATATAAATATAAAACAAACGGAAGCACATCAATCATAACTGGAGCTAATAAGGTAGGAAAAGTACTTGAAGAAATGACATCGGGCACCAGAGTCATCCCAGGTCTAATCTAGCGAGAAAGTGAATTGCACACTGATCGGAGATAAAAATGGACCACCATTCTCCAACAAAATCAAATAATAATTCTGAAGTAAGCATATATAAAAACGTAAGCGTTATTGTCGAGCAACTGGATACCTTGCAAAATGAATGCGCCTTATTCGTCAACGGAGCCATATGCATTAAACTAGAGGCTGTGAGCAAAGCTCCCTCTCACAAACTTTATGTGGACTTACCTCTGCGACCCACACCTAAAGTCCAAAAGAACAAGCCGCATTGACCCAGTTTTGAAAGTCGCCTAATAGCGTGTAGTCAGAGGTTTTAGTTGATTTCTTTTCCTAGCGCTTAAGATGTCCCCTACTATTAAACCCTGCACATGCTCGTTTATTTGGCTAACTCCTACTATTGCTTGAGCTGTTCCTAATGTGGTTCAGCATATGCACAGGCTAGGAAGTTTCGGGTTAGTCCCGAGCTTGCGAGGGGGCTTAGGACTAGGGATTAGGATTAGGGATTAGGGCTCGGATTAGTCCCGAGGGGTTGGGGGCCGATGTGAGAGCCCCCCCGCATTAGGATATATTAGAGCGTAAAAGCCATACAGATTAAGGTTAGCACATGATAAGTATATAGGTTATATGTGCCGAACATATGCTAGAGGAAATAGCAACAATACAGTAAAGTACATCTAACTTACTTCTGCCCTTATTATTAGTAAAAGGCGACTGGCTATTGGGTAGAGATCGGGGGCGGAGAAAGGCGATAGAAGAGAGGGGTGATGTTCCTTTAGTAAATTTAAGTATTTAATATACCTTAAGGTCGAGCATATGAAAGAAGCTGATCCCCACTATGGAAAAATGCAAGGGTATTTGCGCTGAGTAATAGTAGGGAATAGCTTAAGCGATAGTAGGGCTAAAATTGGCTCGACCCGACCGCTCTGGCTCATTGAAGCCAAGTAAGTGACTAACACCGCCTTGTAAAAGCCAATAGGAATCATCAAAGAACCAGCTGCTTTTGAATTCACGGCTGGGTCCCATAAAAAAAAGTCCTCAAATCAGTAATGCGACCGCAGAGTTTTGAAGTAGAGCAGATTGCATTCATCAATAGAAGACTTACAAAGTATAGGGACGTATTCGCAGAAAGAATTCTTTTGGGAGGTTCTGCCATACCGGTACCGGTTGACTAACGGAGAGGGGGGTCCTCCCCATGAATAGTCGAATTGCCAGATTTGAATGTCTTCATTTGCTCCGAAGCCTCGTTTCGGCCATGGATCAGTTGTGGTTATGGTGATGGCGAAGGTGCTGATTAGTGTACCAATACAGAGAAACGAAATTGGGAGAGCCAATTTAAAATGTTGTAAGAGGCTTGAGGACAATACGGTAAACTTGAACAAAGGGGACACCTTTTGATCTCGGGGATACTTCGCTTCACTCGTACTTTACTTTGATGTTGTGCTGCAACACGAAGGCAACCTAGGCAAGGAAATGAGGGGGGGAAATGTTACTCTGAAATCATTCGATTCTGGGAAGGACTATGCAAAATGAGAACAATGAAACAAAATGTCCTAGAGTACGGCACTCCACTCAATACACTCAATACTGCTACTGCCAGCCTCCTACCAGTTTTACCAACCATTACCATCGCAGTAACCGTACAATCCCATAAGATGGTCTGTTGGCCAGGCCGTCGGTGGAACAAAGCCGATATTGCG
Organism: Hyaloscypha finlandica; assembly: GCA_021399475.1. Lineage (NCBI taxonomy): Eukaryota > Fungi > Ascomycota > Leotiomycetes > Helotiales > Hyaloscyphaceae > Hyaloscypha > Hyaloscypha finlandica. The sequence goes on along the minus strand of JAJTUR010000046.1, from coordinate 62,561 downwards.
AGTTCTGCCACCCTGTCTCTTCAACTACTATCCATGGCCCCTCAACTCTATAGCGCCACAGAAGATACATTGTTGTCAGAAAGGCTGTTCTGAGGGTAGAACATCGTCATCCGCTTCCTTGCCTCTGGCTTCGGGACCACCATTTATAACTTCCTCCCGCGGTCGAAGCGATACAGCCAGTTTTGGAAGATTGGGGAGATACCTCCACCAAAAATGCCTTCTATAATAGGTTAGCAGCCCAGGTAATGTCACTTTCCGGCCATGTGCCATTGCCAGTATTAACGTTAAGAGCCCCGTCGATGGACCACTTGTGCTGGGGTTTGGTAATAACGTGAGCTGTTCCCCGAGCTACTCCGGAGACAAAACGACGGGTCCCCTCGCGTTGGACCTCGGCCGTGGAATTGCTATTTTGGAAATCTTGTGCAGGTAGCCATGGGAAACTGTGTTGAAAAGGGGCTGCAGGCGGTACGTGGAAAATTCCGGCACTCAAGGCGTGTCAATCTCAGGATTCAAGAAAGACTGGGCACTATTTCGTGGCTGCAGATACTATGACAGGTCGGAGCTTTCGTCGGTTGGTTTCGAGCTTCTCTGTTGAGTCTTCGCAAAAGCGTATTTGCGCCCATGGGTTCAAGGAATATATTGACTGCATTTCTTTTCTCGAAAGGACAGCGAGCTGAAACGATTTGTGGTGTGTAAAGAATTGTCTCCCGAACTAAGAGTCGCAACTCCTTTAGCAACTTCCGAAACAGGGTAAAAACACGTCCTTGTTGTCTCGGCCCCAATGCCTGTAGCTGCAGCACCATATTGTTTATCTTGACTTTGTCGTTCGCATGCTGTTGACGGAGTTCTACCACTTTTTCTTGGAGGCTCTCAATTGTGTTTTCCATTTCCGTCTTCTCCACCCACAACGTACTGAAATTCTTCTGAAACTGCTGACCTAGCTGATCAGAGACGACAGGCGGAGACTTGAACTTCGCAAGCCTGACTCAAAGACGTACGTGCCATTGTCCTGTGTGGATAACTGGCGGACTTGATTGAGTTGTCATCTACAAGAAAGAAGCTCCAAATCAGTTTCGGCCAAGGTCACATCACTTCGACTTCGCGCTACCTAGCAGGGCCGTCCTCGAGTCATTGTGCTGCTGCTCAACGGCTGAAAGGAGAATTCAAAGATGCCGGCGACATGGGGGTGAATGTGAAGATGTGGCGGCGTTGCTGCGGATAGAGAAATCGGAGAAAGAGGAATACTGTGTTGAGGTGGTTGAAGTTGAAGCAGCGGGCACTTGGCGAGGAGATTTGTTGACTTTTGGTGGTAAGCGAGAATGGAAGTCACGACGTCAACGAGACTCGACAAGGTGAATCCTTCAAGTTTCCATCTCAGTGACGGAGATTGAAATTCTTCCAACACCTCCGACCCCAAAGGGCTCGACTATTCCTTCCCGCCTTCACACCAACACGTTCAACAACACCACCTCCAAGTCCAGATGGCTCAGCAAGCCACGAACCAGACCGTCACTGTCCCAGCCGACCTCCTCCAGTCGCTCCTCAACTCCGTCAATAGCCTCCGAGATGAAGTCTCCCTCCTCCGCAATGAGACCAAGGACAGCCTGGCCGCCGTCCTCGCCTCAATCTCTCCCCCGACACCACGCGGCGCCTTCTCTCTCTTCCCCAAGTTAGTTCCGGAGATCCGGCACATGATATGGGACGCCGCTCTCTACACCCCTCGTATTGTTGGCGCGAAGTTTGTTCACCCGAAAGGGGGGGGCTACCCGGAAGTTTTGACCCCTACCGCACCAAATTCGTCAATCCTTTTCGTCAACAAGGAGTCCAGGGCTCGGGCAAAGAAGGTGTTGGCGTGTGTAACGGCCAAGGAGACTTCGAGTCGGGGTCGTATTCCATTGCTCTACATCAACCCCGCTGTTGATACCCTGTGGGTGCCCAAATGTACCTGGGGGGCGGGGGCGTTTGCGCTAAATGGGAGTGTCGCTGCGCTTTTGGGCAAGTTGATGATTCGTAAGGTAGCAATCCCGTTCGAGACTTGGGCTTGCATGTTCGACAGCCCACACGAATATGAAAACGCCATGCGATTTCTTATCGAGCTTCGAGAGAACGGAATAGAGAGGGTGGTAGTGGCTTTGGGCGACGAAGATGCTGCAGAACGGCTCGATCCCGTCTTTATCAAGCCAAAAGAGATCCCGGCCTCCTGCCTGGACCACTACTTGATCGAGGAGATCAGTTACATGTATTTGGATCGCGGAAGAGAGGGGAAACAGGTTTCATGTCCCTATTGGGCAAATCAGCGGATTGAGGATGCTAGGGATTGGTATATGGAGGACGTTGGAATTACTAAGAGTCCCACCGATTCCAGCAACGAAACTTATAACGTCATGGTGCAATGGTGTCTGAAGAAATGGGAGCCGCCTCGATTTAAGTTCATGGAAGCAACAACTCGGAAGCAACTTGGCGAGCTCAAGAAGTTTTCGGACGGAAAGGGATACGGTGGTATCAGGCAGTAAGGCTTCTCGAACAATAGAATACGTATGGTTGAGCACAGAAACAATGGCACGAGGATTCGCCAATGCGGCATGCATGGGTGAACAACTGGCACAGGAAAATAGCACAGGCAGTCAACATAGGAAGAAGGCCAAGAATTCCGAAGTAAATGCCTTGATTTTGTCATCATTGTTCCTGTCTAGAAGAAGAAACTGCCCGTGATCCTATCGCCGTGTCCCATACTCGCAAGATACCGTCTCTCCAAGCAGAAAGCTCCTGAAATATCTCCATCTAGCTCCCAGTCCCCAGTGCCCATTGCCGAAATGAAAATCATAGAAAGAACCTCCAAGCCCAATCTCCCGGTATTACCGAACGAAATTTATGCGATTTTTCCAATCGAGAAAGACTGCCCTGCTGCCGAGAAACCACCAACAGCCGCTTGGATATCTCGGATGTCCAAAGTTACCATTGAGATCAATCAACCGCGTGCTTTCCGAAGCTCGGTCATGGTCGTTGCTTGCATGTATCGAATGCTCTTGACAGTCCACACCGAGCAGTCATACAACCCCACGGCTTCATAGTCAACATCATCTGCATTCCTGAGGCCGGTGCCTGAAACTAATCAGCTCGGACGTCCTCCTGTACTCAAACTTCTGGACTTACTGAGAAAGTATTGGCGTCTAGGTACAGCTCGCTTGGTTTGGCAGGCTGTCAGGTACTTCATCTCTGCCTCGTTCATCTCCTCCCAAGTAATATCTTCGTTCAAGAAACCGTTTTTTCCCAAGAATTTGGAACCTAGAGTCGATTTTGGTGTCTCCTTGGGCTCGACGAACACGATATCTGGGGATTTGGAAGCAGACTCGTCTCCAACAACTAGAATGACTTCTTCCGTACCCAAAGCCCAAAGACCCACCACAGCGTCCTCCATACGGTTGGCCATCTCTCCATGCCAATAAGCGTAGGGCAGAGCCACTTTCGTAGCCACTTTCTGGTGCGGTTTGCTTTCAATGTGGTACTCCAGCAAGCCCTCAACGCCATCATACGGTCTGTGCTTTTGAATGCTGCTAGTCAACCATACAATGTCTGTAGCCGGATTAAGGAAGATTTTCGGAACGTTCGCATTCTCTAAGCAATATATGGAGATATGTTCCAGTGGCAAAATGATCTTCGATGCTTCGCTGCGTGCTTCTTTACATACGGCAAAGAGTTGACAGCGAAGCGCGGTCGGAACAAAGACCCAGTTAATAGGGTCACTTTCCACCATTGTCTTAAGCACTACAACTCGCGAAACATTGGCGCAATGTCCCCATATGATTCGCTGAACCTCTGGAGGTAGCTTCGGGAACAAGGCGAAATCCATACCAGAATGAAGTTGCAACTTTTGTACAGTGTGGTTGGCTTGGCTCTGGGCATCTCGCAGTTCTTGGACTTCTTTGTTCAGCTTTGTAATGGAACTTTGGAGGCCACTCAAGCTCTGCAAAAGCGAAGTAAAGACGCCTGCTGGGATCTGGATGATCGAACCAGATGCTGCTTGTGCAAGCTGGAGGAGTTGGTCGGTTGAGCTCGCTTGTTGCTCCGTATCCTTTGGGACATTGTCTGCTATTGCTCCGCCAATCTGACCATTATTCGTGAGAGCTTCGTGGGATGCCATGTTCGAGGTTGATCCAGGTATGTTGTGGATAATGAAGGGAGATCTTGGGGACGCGCAGCAGGGGACTCGTTGGTAGTTCGGAGAGATTGTTGACCTTGGGGCTCTTGTTCGGAGCACGTGGCGTATAATGAGAGACTGTGGATGGTGTAGTTGGGAAAACTCGGGTTGCTGTGGCTTGGTAGTCGATGCCTCGAGTCTTGTTCGGAGTACGTTCAGTACAGTGGGTAAGGTGAGCGGATCGGATACGGTTTTGTGGAGACTCGAAGACTCGAAGGCGCGATTCGATTGAGGTTCGAAGAAAGAGGATCGCTTTCGTGGATGATGGAGATGCCGTTGTTCTTGGCTCCGATCGAGCAATCAGAGATACCAAGGTACGGAAAAGGTAGTGCGGCGAAAGTTCTGCGAAAACGGGTGCACTGTGATGGAGCAGGGAAGTAGAAGCAGTTGTGGTGGTGGGAGTTGGAGAAGGAAAGTCAGCTCGAGGCTCACCTTTTGAAAAGCGCCGCCCAAATCTTCCAAGTTCACCACAGGCCTTTGAACGGGCGAGGTTCCCAATTTACCAACTCTAAATTAAATTTCCAATAACAATTACATCATGGCATTGCCAATTCTCCCGACCTGACTTCACGCAATCATCCCCATAGTTCCACCCGGATAAATCTTCTCAATTTAGAAAAGCGACGTCTTGCTACATCCAAAGCAATGTCCATTCTCGCAAGGGGATACTATCTAACTCCTTAGTCCTATTGGTGAAGATAATCTACCTTTCGGGCGGTTTGCAGCTCGTTCCATGTTGTGGTGGGCTTCCTAGCACATGCTCACCAAAACATAGAGTCCTCTGACCAGGTTAGAACCTTTGTTCTATGAAGCACACTAGCGATTCTCCTCTCTCCAGTTATACAATCTTTCGTAGAGGCTGCGACACGGGGTAGTGAGGGGATAGTTCGTGTAGTCTTGGTGGGGGGAGGGATGGAGGTGATGTTGCAGGAGGAGCTGTTTGGATCTCGTGACGGGGGTATTGTGATCTTGTAGAAGAGGGAGTGGCTCGAGTCGCGTCGGAAGCCTGCTTTGAAGACAGCGTTAGCTGTCGAGAAGTCAAAATGTTCAATTGAAAGACAGAAGTGGCATAGTAGCCAAAGCAAAAGCTCTAATTTCTGAAGTCCCTGCTCGTCGTGGTGTTTGTCTTGAAGTCGTAGGTGGCGAGAGGGTACCGATGTTGCATAATAGAAGGACTTCGCGAAAAGAGTGAGAAGTCGTGAAAGCCTTCCGTCGTAGTTTCCTTTTAGTGCCTTAAGTATGATTCTCGCTTACTATGTGTGCCCAAAAATATATCCTTAGCCAAGCTCGACACAAAAAAAAGGTTCAAACCAAGGAACCAAATAGCAAAAGCTCACAAGACAACCTAGTCTGACTGTCGACTCGGGTCAGAAGAGGGTGTCAAGTTACGAAAATCTCCCTGGATAAGATTTTGCTCGATTCGAAAACTCCCCTTGCAAGCAAGGTTATAACAACGCGGGGTTGTTTAAAGCCGTCCCCTTAGTAGTCTAATCGCTGGGAGTTGTTAGTTATGGCTAAATTGTGGGGTGGTGGGTTAACTTACAGGTACTCGATGGTGGAAAAATGCTTATTTGAGTATAAGAGACTTGGTCCGTCGCTGGTTTTTCCGTCACATGATATAGACGAAGGAGCGAGGAGAGTAGCCTCGTGCACAGATGCGAGCAGAATCAACTTTCGGCAGTGCATGCACGTATCGAGCAGCACCTTGATTGTAAGGGCTTGCTCTCTCATAAAATCACTGATGTTCTCGCACATTACAGTATGAAGAGTAGCGCACAGAGATGGAAGGGCCGCAGCAAAGTCGCAACATCGTATCGCTGAATTGCAAGCATACAGGTGTGCAGCTGCAGCACCCAGACGGCGATCAACTGCGATCACGATGGCACGTTACAGAGCAGATGTTGACCAAGGCCACCCATCAATTTCTGCAAGATCTGACGATGGTTTGTCAAGGAACCTCCTCCAACAGGGCGCCATCTACAAATGGCAAGTGCGATGCTGAATCAAATCTTGATGAACTAATAATTTCAGACACGTTTATCATATTGATCGCCTGCATGTCACCAATTGTAAGGCGACGTTTACAGTTGCGTACAAAACTCGCCAACAGTGTACTAGAGATACGGAAGTCTGCACTGGAAGGCGAGGTGCTTCGAGAGCTACTGGCTCGGTGCACGCGGCGTCGGACTCAAGTGGTCAACGCCTGCACCTCTGCATTAACGTTCATTAGACACACATGCTGGGAGAGCGATGCCAAAGTACAGCAGTTCTCGGTACAGTCGTCTGAAGTAGATGACCGAACAGATAGCTCGATGCGGATTCGAAGCACGTGAGTGCACGAGCATCTCATCGTCCAGATTCGCATTAAACCATCATTAAATACGCACCAACACAAAAAACAGAACAAAAGAGTCAATTGGCTTGACTTGAACAGATTTCTATGCAAAACCAGATACTAAAGGAAACGTTGAGTGGCATACTCGAAGTCGAGAGCCAAAGCACCCATGCTTGAGTGATGACCCCGCATTTCCATCTGCCTGGTCATACTTCAGATGGTTTATGAACTTCTGCAGGGCGTGTACCAATGTTTCGTTATCGCTTGGACTATTGGAGCGCTGTTATAAATGCAGAAGTTGGGATCTGGACTGAGATGTGGAAACTAGACTATGCCTGAAGAGATTAGCATGAAGGCCCGCAGTCTGCACAATCCGCAGATTTACCTCGCGCAGCTATGATTTCCATCAAGGACGTAAAAGCTTTGAGGTCTTACTCCGCATTTCTGGCATGCGGTTTCGTTTATGCTGCGATGGGAACTCAAAAGTTTGGGCGGAGAGTGGCATGGTTCGTCCAGTAGTGGGAAAGCGAGCGGATATGCATGAATATATCCAGCATTGAGTACTGCGGCTTGAAATACGCATGAACATATTTCAGATCATCTAAGATCTCCCATAAGAGTTCGGACTTTCTTCCGGCATCGGTTGCAAGTACAGGCATCTTTTATATATGGAAGTTGACATTCGGACTGAGGCTGCACCGCTACAACGCGGTTGCATGACGAGATGTAGCATTGACCCAGCGCCATGAGCAGGCATAAAATCTAGTTCAGATCGGCTATGGTCTACTGCAAGTTTCCGAACTTTCTTTTGTTGTCAGTTGTATGTGCTGGCGGTTTGTGGTGAGGAGAGGAGGTTGGGTTTGGATGGAGTGACGTTCGAAATTGGGGCTCTGCGGCAGCCCCACCTCGGTGCGTCAACAGTGGAGACCGCCGAGGCTTGATATATTAGCAACAATCAAACTTCATATTGCTCGCATATCTATCTTGCTCGGAAAAGATTTCACAGTGTCTTAGAAAATCATGACAAGGGTAAGGTCAACTGTCTCGGGCGTTGAGATCTGGGGAAGCGGAAGTTTGGACCGGACCTCTCAAGGCGGTCCACATCACGAGGCTGCTAAGTGTTTCAAAACAGTTTCGAGCCCGATATCTCTCTCTGGTAAGGCGTTCATCAATCAATACTGATTGGGCCATGTTAAAATTAACAGTTGACAGCCCGGGGACACGCATGAAGGGCCAACCTGATCCTGACCCCCAAGTGCAAAGCACAGTCCCTGTTTGTTCGGGCATTTGTGAGCTTTGGCCGCCTTCTGTTGCGCCTCATTTGCTGTTCCCCGCCCACCAGGTCGTTCTCACTATCTGAAGTAGGTGTTTTGAGGATATTGTGTTGCGAGTCACATGATCCTCGTTGAAGCTTCTTGTAGGTACCTTTGTACGAAGTCGTTCCCCCTATTCCTCCCTCCCGAGATCGCTTCCCTGCATGAACTCCCACCCCATCCACCTCCCACATCCCACACCCCCCCTTACTTATATCGGCGGTGACTGCAGAATGACATGTAAAAGCAAGCATGCCACCGAACCGCCCTGTCCTCGAATCAAGCCTCGCCCCCACCCTGTCAGAAGACAGAAGAGGCAGCCCAACGACGGAAAATCAGTTTCACCGCCGCCAAAACCCAATTTTTTTTACCAGGGGGCTCTGGCGCGTGGAAACACGTCGCTCCAACGACCCGCAACCGAACAGCGCATTATCATTTTTGCGCGCGCTGCTGTCGAGGATCAATCACGCATTACCCTTACAACTAAGCATCCATAACAGCCCAAATATACCCAATTGCCGTGCAGCCCAATCCCAGCGAACGGTGAGTCTGATGTCGCCAGGTAAGAAGAACCATATCTCTTCCTCATTCTCTCTTTCTGTGTCCTCAACCTCAATGAACTACAATTTCTTGCCTATACCATGGCACCACCGAATACTCGACCACCATCCCGGCCGCCCATCACCAGTCGAATCCGGTCTTCCTTCGAGAAACGGCGGAAATCGAACGAAGTGCAAAGCCCGACATACATGAATGGCAACAGCAACCCCTTCATCACGCAAGATCCCGATTCCTTTCGAAAGGCTATCGACGAAGCTATCAACAGCGAAACCTTCCAGAGTGCGATCGCCGCCAACCTTGCAAAGCTGATCAAGCCTTCGATCAAATCTGCTCTAGATACCATACAGCCGGTAGTGGAGGCGGTCTACAACCATGAGGTGCTGTTGAACAAGACGAATCGCAGCGTGGAGAATATATTGGATCGGCTGGAGTCGAATACAGAAGCATATGCGCATCAGCGCGATTCTGTGGTTGAACCACACGATAAAGAAGTGGGAGATGCTCCTGCTGCAGATGGGGCAGAGGAACCGAAAGCTGCAGAGGAGACAGAGACGGCTCCCCCAGCAGAGCCCGCCCCGCCAGTGATTCAGGAGAGAGCAGTTGGCACCTCGACGCCATCTCCAGACTTTGCACAGCTCAAGCAATTGCTAGGCGAAAACAATGCCCGGACATCTGCATCCCTCACTGGGCTCTCGAGCTCCGTCGAAGCTAGCAATGGCAGGATCGCGGAAGCGCTGCACGGCATCAGCAATATACAAGCTACACTGGGGCCTACGAAGGAGAATGTTGATGCACTGAAAGTATTTTCAGAGCAATCGACTACGACGGCGTCAGTGATGCAAGCTCAATTGGATCAGCTGAAAGCAGACGTCGGCCAGATCATGGATGCCATTGGAGCCAACCTTGGGAAGAATGTGCAAGCACTACATGAGAAAGCTGCAGGCCAGGATACCTCGTTACTATCCTCGCATACCACCAAATTGGATGCCATTGCAACGGATCTTGGAGCTCTAAAGGGCCACTCAGACACCATGGAAAAGATCGAAGCAATCTCCGCCGAGCTCACAGGGTTGAAAGGAAGTATTGAAGCTGGCATTTCTTCGAACACAGCTTGCTTTACCAGCCTTGGCTCACAGATCACCAATGTTCTGAACACAATGGAGGGCCACACTAGCACCCTCGGAGAAATCAAAGACAGGGGAGCCCATCCCGAGATTCTTACCGCCCTGCAACAATCCAACGATTCCCATGCCGCGCATGCTACAGCTCTGGACGAGATTAAAGAGAGATCACTTGTCACAGCTCCTGCAGCTGCTCCAGTTTCTGAGGGAAGCTCGGATACTACCGCGGTATTGCAAGATCTGAAAGCAGACCTCGCCTCTTTGAAAGAGAATATCGCTGCTGGACTTACCGCCAACAACGAAAACACCACCGGTCTGGGCGCAAAGATCGACACAGTTCTCACAACTGTCGAAGCACACAAGGCTGCAGATGCAAGTCCCGAGATCTTGGCAGCTGTTCAGCAATCAAACGAATCCCATGCTTCTCACGCCGCTGCTTTGGATGGAATCAAGTCTCTTGCCGCTGGGCCGGCCCCACCCGCCGAGACTGGAAACCTTGCAGCTTTGGAAGCTCAGGTGGGCTCCATTGTTGGTGTGCTTGACGTGCACACTGCGGCTTTGGATGAGATCAAAACTGCAAGCAGCTCCCATGCCACGGCCTTGGAAGCACACACTGCGGCTTTGGATGAGATCAAGACTGCAAACAGCTCCCATGCCACGGCCTGGGAAGCACACACTGCGGCTTTGGATGAGATCAAAACTGCAAGCAGCTCCCATGCCACGGCCTTGGAAGAAGTCAGGTCCATCAGCTCTGCGCCAGCTCCAGCTGATCACTCTGCTCTGGAAAGCCAGATCACTGCTTTGGTTACGACCCTTGAGGGCCATACCGCAGCTTTGGACGAGATTAAGACCGCAAGCACTTCTCACGCTACAGCCTTGGAAGATGTGAAATCTCTTGGGTCCGCTCCAGCTCCAGTGGATAACTCAGCCCTGGAGAGCCAGATTGCTGCTCTATCCACGTCTCTTGAAGGTCACAAGTCCGCCCTGGACGAGATCAACGCTGCTAGCAGCACTCATGCCGCTGCCCTGGATGAAGTTAAGGCTCTCGGCTCAGCACCAACCGATAACACTGCCTTAGAAAGTCAGATTAGTGCTCTGGCCACATCTCTTGAGACTCACAAGTCGACCTTGGACGAGATCAAGGCTGCCAGCAGTTCTCACGTTGCTGCACTGGATGAAGTTAAGGCTCTCGGCTCAGCACCAACCGATAATACCGCTTTGGAAAGCCAGATCACTGCTCTGGCTACCTCTCTTGAGACTCACAAGTTGACCTTAGACGAGATCAAGGCTGCCAGCAGTTCTCATGCTGCCGCACTGGATGAAGTCAAGGCTCTAAGCCCAGTCCCAGCAGATAACACTGCCTTGGAAAGCCAGATTAGTGCCCTTGCTGCCACTCTTGAAACTCACACCTCCGCCTTGAATGAGATCAAGTCAACCGGTGGGTTACACTCATCAACTTTGGATGAAATAAAGACCGCCGGCACCTCGCACGCCACTGCATTAGAAGGGGTCAAGTCTCTGGGCCCTGCGCCAGTTCCAGCTGAGATCGACCTCTCTGGCCTGGAAAGCCAGATTTCTGCTCTAACCGCAACCCTCGAGACGCATGCTGCCGCTTTAGATGAGATTAAGTCGACTGGCGGATTACATTCGGCAGCATTGGACGAGATCAAGTCGACGAGCACGTCACATGCCGCTGCATTAGAAAGTGCAAGATCTCTTGGTGCAGAGCCTGCTCCTGTCGCTGACGGTAATCATCTAGCAACACTTGAAACACAGATTGGTGCTATTGTTGCGACTCTTGCATTACACACCTCAACCTTGGACGATCTGAAATCGGAACACGGTTCTCACAGTGCGGCTGTGATCGGCGCTCTTGACACTCACACCTCAGCTCTGGATGAGATCAAGGGTTCTACAGCTTCCCATGCCACCGCTCTGGAGCAAGTCAGATCAATCGGTGACACTCCTCCAGCAGCAGACAACAGCAATCTTGCAGCTCTAGAAGCACAAGTTGCCGCGATTGCCGTCACTCTTGGAACTCACACCGCTGTGTTGGACCATATTAAGACAAACGGGACACCAGCCGACACTGCTATCGTACCAACAAGCAGCTCGGATGCTCTTGAGGGCCATTTCAGCACTATCATTGAGACACTCGATGCTCACACCAATCTGCTCAATGAAATCAAGGACGACGTCGGCGCGGAGATCCTCACCACACTGCATGGACTTGGTCAATCGCAAACACAACATGGTGACATGCTCGCTGAGATCAGAGAAGCTGATGTCAGTGATGAGATCTTGACATTACTTCATGCCCATGGCGAGTCACATACCGGTCATGGAGCAACTTTGGGCCAGATTCATGAAAGTGTCCAGGCTTTGAATGCATCGCACGCTGCTCATGGTGCATCACTTGAAGAGATCAAGTCAAGATCTGTTGAGCCTGCTCCTGCCAGCGACGGCAGCACTAGTGATGCCTTGGAAGCAAAGATTGCTGGAATCACAAGTACATTAGAAGCACACAATACAGCTCTGTCGTCCATTCAAGAATCGCATGCCTCTCATACCGAGGTCTTGAAAGAGATCGCAGATGCAACAGCGATCTGCAATGAATCACATGCTGATCACGCGCTTGCGCTGGGCGAAATCAAGGATATCAGTTCTGCTTCAAACGAGGCACATTCTTCTCATATTGCTACTCTGGCAGATATCAAGGAAGCAACGACAGCGTCGAACGAAGCACATACTTCTCACGCCGCTGCATTAACCGAATTGAAGACTGCACAGTTCGCCAGCGCTGCCATTGCTTCACGCTCGGAGAGTCCAGATATCGCAGGACTGGAAACGCAACTCAACAGCATCATCACCACCCTCGAACGTCAGACTGCCACTTTGTCATCGCTCAAGGACTCCGCTTCAGACAATTCTATTTCTGAGGCAGTTCTGGAATCGCACGACCTGCTCACTTCCCACACCGCGCTACTCAACACCATTAAAGATAACTCATCCCACGAGGATATTGTGTCCAATATCTCGGATCTCAAGGCCTTTGTAGCGGAGTCGAAATCTGGTATTGATGAGCACTCGACTCTAGTCCGAGACCTCCACTCCGATACCAAAGAGACTCATTCGAATCTCACATCGGCCATTGCAGGCCTCGCTCTGGGTGGAGCAGCAGGCGCAGGAGCCGGTGCGTTGATGTCCCACGAATCCGACAACTCCACCGAAATCCTCACCGAAGTGAAGTCCGTGAAAGAAAAAGTCGATTTCGTAGTAAGCCAACTTGAGATCAACCACACCACTATCAAAACAAGCATCACAACCCTGAGCGACGAGCTGAGAGCTGAGATTGACGCAACCGGCACCCAGATCACGGAATCCATCACGAAGATGGACACCGACCTCAAGTCTTTCGAAATCGATCTCAAGCCCATCACTTCCGCTGTCGAGCACACAGGCCTAGTTGTCAAGGACCTCTCATCCCAAATCGACAATCTCGAGAGCCATATCTCAGACAACACTTCCAAAGTCAATGAGATACACCAAGGCGTGCATCTCAACGACACGGGTATCTCTCAACTGCAAGAGCATGCGGGAACGAGAGAGGTTGTCAGCCAAGCTGTGCCAGAGGGGATGTGGTTTGGAAGCGGCAGCCCGAGTGCCAAGCGGCTGTCGAATCCATTTGAGCATTCCAGTGTCCCGGTTGAGGAACCCGAGGCCGAGGAACCAGTGGAGGAAGAGCAGAAGGAACGGGGGCAGGTGTTGGAGGCGATTCCAGAGGTGGATACGCCGCTTGAGGAGAGTCCTGTTAAGTACGAGTTTGAGAGTGAGGCGAGAGAGCCGACGATAGAGGAGGAAAGTGGGCCTGTTGAGCATGAGGTTGAGCAGGAGGCATCTCACGTTGAGCCTGAGGTTTCACATCAAGACACTGAAGAGAGCGCTCCCGTCGAACCCGAGGTCTCACATCAGGATGCCGAAGAAGAGAGTACCCCTGTCGAATCTGAGGTCCCGCATCAAGATATGGAGGTAGAGAGTACTTCTATTGAGCCTGAAGTCTCGCACCAGGACACTGAAGAAGAGAGTGCACCTGTCGAACCCGAGGTTTTACATCAAGACACTAAAGAAGAGAGTGCACTTGTCGAACCCGAGGCCTCGTATCAGGATATAGAGGTGGAGGATATTCCTATTGAGCCCGAAGTCTCACATTATGACGTCGAAGAAGAGAGCACTTCTGTCGAACTTGAGGTCTCGCACCAGGCTGCTGAAGAAGAGAGTGCTCCTGTTGAACCCGAGGCCTCACACCAGGCTGCCGAGGAAGAGAGTTCTCCTGTCGAACCCGAGGTTTCGCATCATGATGCGGTGGAGGTTGAGAGCACTCCTATTGAGCCTGAGGTCTCGCATCACGATGCCGAAGAAGCGAATGCTCCTATCGAACACGAGGTCTCGTATAATGATGTGGTGGAGGTTGAGAGCACTCCTGTCGAGCCTGAGATCTCACATCAGGATATAGAGGTAGAGAGTGCACCTGTCGAACCCGAGGTCTCACATTATGATGCCGAAGAAGAGAGTGCGCCTATCGAACCCGCGGTCTCGCATCATGATACGGTAGAGGTTGAGAGCACTCCTATTGAGCCTGAGGTCTCGCATCACGATGCCGAAGAAGCGAATGCACCTGTCGAACCCGAGGTCTCACATTATGACGCCGAAGAAGAGAGTGCGCCTACCGAACCCGAGGTCTCGCATAATGATGTGGTGGATGTTGAGAGCACTCCTATTGAGCCTGAGGTCTCGCATTACGATGCCGAAGAAGCGAATGCTCCTATCGAACCTAAGGTCTCGCATCAGGATATAGAGGTAGAGAGTGCACCTGTCAAACTCGAGGTCTCACATCATGACGCTGAAGAAGAGAGTGCGCCTATCGAACCCGCGGTCTCGCATCATGATACGGTGGAGGTTGAGAGCACTCCTATTGAGCCTGAGGTCTCGCATCACGACGCCGAAGAAGCGAATGCTCCTGTCGAGCCTGAAACCTTACAGCAGGCAGTTGAGGAAGAAGCTCCAGCCGAGGTCCATCCCGATGTCACACAGGAAGATGAAGAGATCCCCGAAGCTGGGCATGATGCGGGGTCCCACTCCGTTGAGCATGAAGTCGTGGAACCCGAACCAGACACTTTGGAGGAGAGCAAAGAGATTCCTGCCGATGCTGAGCCCGAGTTTGACTATGTCGAAGTAAGCAAGGATGACATCCCAGAGTCTCATAGTGCGGAGCCCGAGGGGTTAGATGAGGAAGAGCCTGCTCCCGAGATTCCACATGCTAGTCATGATGAAGTGGCTGAGGAGAGTATTCCAGCAAGCCATGAAGAAGAGTTGCCTGAGGAAGATATTCCTGCTAGCGACCAAGAAGTGGAGGCTGGGGAGGACGCGCCAATTCCTCATACGGAAGAACATCAGCACGTGGTGGCGGAAGATGAGCCTACCCATGAAGAGGCGCCCAAGGAGCCAGAGGTCCACCACGAGCCTGAAGCCGTTGAGGAGCCACCAGAAGAAAGTCCAGAACATGAAGCTCACGAGGTCTCCGAGTTGGAGCCTGCTTTAGAATCCCATGAGCCGGAACATGCCCACGAGAGCGCAATAGAGGAGCCGGAAGTCCATCACGAGCCTGAAATAGTCGAGGAACCCGTAGAACCAAGTCTAGATCACGGAGCTCACGAAGGCACCGAGCAGGAGCCTATTTTGGAACACCATGAGCCAGAACATGCCCACGAGAGCGCAATAAAGGAGCCAGAAGTTCATCACGAGCCTGGAACAGGCGAAGAACCCGTAGAAGAAGGTCTAGATCACGGAGCTCACGAGGTCTCCGAGCTGGAGCCTACTTTGGAACCCCGCGAGCCAGAACATACCAGTGAGAGCGCAATAGAGGAGCCAGAAGTCCATCACGAGCCTGAAATAGTCGAGGAACCTGCAGAAGCAAGTCCAGATCCCGAAATTTCCCACGATATACCAGAACCAGAGCCAGCTTCAGAGCCTCATAGAAAGGAAGCTGAACCGGAACTAGCTCCAGAGCACGACCCTGCTCACGAAATTCCCGAATCAGCCGCTCTCGAAGAACACCACACAGCTCCCGAGCCCGACCTCCTCCACGAGGCAGCTGACCTCGACGAGTCCTCATTCAGCCCATCCGCCCCTCACCACCCCCTACCAGCCGAAGAGCCCGAACTCCCTCTCACCACCTCCCACGACCAGGAACCCACCGAGCATGGCCATGCTGATCCAGAGCCCACTCCCCCCGGTTCACCTCTCGAAAACGAGCCTGTCCCCGTCCTCTCTCCTTCCACACAAGCGAACCCCTTCTCTGATCCCGAAGAAGAGGAATTAGAGATTGTGTCGGCATCAGCGTCTACGAGCGCGATTGCAAGCCCGATGTCTGGCTCGTTTACGGAGCATGCAGAAGGAGGTGGTGCATCGAAGGGCGGGAAGAAGAAGAAAAAGAAGAAGGGGAAGAGTAAGAAGGGGGATGATAAGGTGCCGTTGGTGGTGGATGGGCAGGACCCTGTAGAGGGTGCAGAGTAGATATCGGCTTCGGGAATGGAAACGGTCTTGGATTTCTATTTCTTACTGTCTATAAAAAGGTTGGAACGGGAGGGCTGGGTTGGATATGGATAGGACATGGATGAACATAGGCATATATGCTTTTCTCTTTCTCGTTAGGAAGGAAGGAACGTCTGGTGTGTTTATGCTGGGTATATATCTTATATCCTTCTAGTCGAAGGTTTTCTTTGGAAGGGTGTGTAGGAAGAGATGAGTCAAGATTGAATAGATTGATAGGATGATCAGATTATGTTTGCCTTCACTTCACTAAAGTTTGAGCTTCCTGCCTTCTGTTCAACACTCCCAAGAAACTCGCCCCTATTGTGGGTCTAGTTGGTTACGCGGGCCAATTATATGTACAGCACTAGTCCCCTTTTCAGCTTCAAGGGGCCCGAGCGATACAACGCTCGACTTTCCTTTCGTAACACTGGATAATCACTGGGTGTTCAAAGCTCGTACTCACCTATACTTTCGCAAGTTTAATTGTCTAGACAAATACGACCATCGAAACCCCTGTCACGGCCACCGGTACAGCCCTGCATCAGCTTCGTGATGGTTTTCAAAGGGCGGCCGAGTCGCGGATGCGAAAATTGCAGGTAAGTCTTCCATCTACGACTAAAGAATGTCATCTGACATGTCGCATGTAGGAAACTGCATACAAAAGTCAGTCTCGTTTCCCAGTTTCTGTCAAGCCATGTGCTTATCCACAGCAGTGCGATGAAACCCGCCCAGAATGTTCGCGCTGTGTGCGGACGAAAAGGAGGTGTGGTGGTTACCGAGACGAGGTCGACCTCATATTCCGCAACACGGATGCGAAGCCGAAGGGGAAAACCCGGAAGTCAGGAACGAAGAGCAGGAGCAGCAAATGCCTTTCTCCTGCTGCTGGCTCTGACTCCTCACATGACCTCACAAGGCTGCCCACTGGAAAGGAGAGTCACTTCCTCCTTCGCGGAATTGGCACACCCTCCAAAGACGATCTCCCGTTATGCTTCTTCTATCAAACGACGTTAGAATCACTTACTAATGCCGATCGTGCTCGATACCTCCACCTCCAGCTTCCAACACTCTTTTCTCGGAGCGAAGCAGAATCCGCTTTGCACCTGGCTGTGCAGGCGATATCTCTCGCTGTCTGGGCAAGATCACGACCCAACGATCGCAGTGCCAGCCAATTGTCGAGAACGCGGTATTCTCAAGCGCTCGCGGCGATGAATGCTGCTATTCGAGATCCGGCTAAGGTCAAGTGTGATGAGACATTGTATGCTGTTCTTTTGCTTTCTGGTTATGAGGTTCGTGTTCTTCAGCTTCGATCTTGGTTAAAGTTCCTGCAGCCTACTCTGATGAACGCTGATGTCGTAAATGTGATAGACAATCACGTTCGATCCAGAAGCATTATACGCATGGGGTACCCACATCGACGGCGCTGCCTCTCTCCTCCGAAACCGTGGCAGGGACAACTTCAGCACGCCTTTCGCGTGTAACATGTTTCTTTTTATCCGACGGAACGCGGTAAGCTCTTTCTCATCTACAGTCTACAGGCCGCTGACGAAATCATTACAGATTCAAAGCCACCTACAAATCTCCAAGCCTATCGACCCGATCTTCGACGGGTCCGCTGAGAAGCTCTCGCTGTACGAGAATGTCGAAGACCGACTTCTCTCCAAAGCCATGCGCATCCCCGCCCTCCAATCTTTAGCCAACATCATTCTCTCACAACCCGGCTACGCCGTCGACTTCAGCGTAGCGTTCGAGCTCATCCGAGCGGCTGAGACCTTGGATGTCGAGCTTGCAGATTGGGCACGACAGATTCCGCGCAAGTGGGCTTACACAACCACTACTCTTATGAGATACCATCCTTCTGCAGAATCTTCAAGCTCGGGCTTCGTTCCAGATCTAATCCATCAATATCCCGATTTTTACGCCGCCCGCGTGTGGAACTTGTATCGCGTTTATCGTCTGATTATCCAGTCAATCCTGCTCCGTGTCTCCTCGTTTGTGTCTCTCCACCACACAGAGCATGAACAGGACTACATACGCATAGAAAAAATTAACAGGGCAATAGTAGACGACGTGTGTGCCAGCGTTCCATTCCTCCTTGGATACGCCTTAACAGACCTGAAATTGCATCCTCCTTCTCAACATCTCCAGAACGAAAACTGCTTGTGGCCGCAAAACTTGATGAAAGCTAGTAGCTCTGGGCCAGCGGGGAAGTTCTCACTCATATGGCCCTTGTACGTCGCGTGCAGTGTGCCGTCAGCCCCAGAAACGCAACGGAATTGGATAAGGGCGCAGCTGAAGTGGATTGCTGGCACGGGGGAAGCGCACGCTCATCACGTTATGGACGCCGAGAGCCAGACTCTGTTTGGGGGGCCCGAGAGATTTAGATTTGATTGTGTGTGAAGCAGAGGAATTCGAACGCCAGCGAATGGAAAGATAAATTCAAGAGCGGCCTAAACCCACCTAACCATAAGAGGAAATCGTTGAGATGGCCAATCAGAGGTTGCGCTTACACGTGATATGGCCTCGAAATAGATTCTTGTCTCCCTGGTTTTATTGACTTCTGGAAAATGAAATGAGGGCAACGATGCAATGGCGGGTCAGTGACCGAACTGGTTCTGAGTTTGCCTGATCCTGGTGTCGCGGTGGCTTTGGGAGGCTAGTGGTCTAGCGCTGGCAAACCTCCTCGACCAATGTGTTCGACTACTTAAAGCCTAGCATCCCCAAAGTTGGAAATCGCCATTACCAGTTGACGACTGATTTCGACTCTATTTACTATAGAACCTAAATTTGGAAATATTTTCTAGAATCTTTCGCTGCCTCAGAATGACTTCCAGTCACCATGAATCTCGGTCGGCAGACTTCGAAAAGTCAAAGACTCATCTCGTTACGCTCGCAGATTATGGTCTCAACGCCGAATTTTCAGCGAAGCAGAAGCTGTCACCTTTGGATATGAACATGCCAAGACTGTACGGTTCACGATGGACCCTCTGCTTCCCTCTGCCGGATGGTGCGACTAAAACTCAAGTGTAAGTTCGCTGGCTTTCGTTATCTGGTGATCGACGTCTCTGACATTCTTTCATACAGCTTTGAGAATTTGAGAAGGGGTCTAGCGTACACGGTCTCCGCTATACCTTGGCTTTCTGGAGAAGTGGTATGTTTTTCACACTTCATCCGTCGAGTGTCGAGTTTCGTTTGCTGTCACGTTCAGAAAATTACCGGCTGATAGATGTAACAGGGACCAGAAGAAGGCAGTGATCCAGAAGACAGCAGAGTTCAGGTGGTAGAAGGGTCTGGCGGCGTTGAGTTGCGGTATTGCTCTCCAGGTTCTCGTATCTAGAGGCTGGCTGACACTAATACAGATACAAAGATCTCACAGGAGTCCTGCCATCCTATAATGAGTTCAAGAAAGACAACTTCACATTCTCCAAGCTCACGACTCCTCTGATTTCTCCACTTCAGGTCATACAAAAGTCTCAACCTGTCTTTGCTGCACAAGCAAACTTCGTCAAAGGTGGACTCCTACTTACATTCGGAGTCCATCACTCTGTTTGCGACGGTGTCGGACTGGATCATATCCTCGAGATCTGGGCACTCAACACAGGCGCCACCAACTACTCAGGACCACTCAGCAAGTACGATCCGGTCTCAAACGACCGCACGCCCTTGTGCGAAGGTCTCCCCGGGACCAACATCGCCGACTTCCCCGAATACCTGCTCTTGCCCACTCCTCCCACCTCCGCATCTTCTCTAGCTCCGCCAACCTACCAACTCCCTCCCATGACCTCCAAAATCTTCTACTTTTCACCCGAACACCTCGGTGACCTCAAACTCGCAGCAGAAGCATTCTCCACCAACGACGCCCTGTGCGCCTTCTTCTGGCACCACATGACCCTCGCTCGAAACCCATCCCCAGACCCTGCCGATGAAAAAGCCTCCGCCGGCCTCTTCCCAGTCAATATCCGTAACCGCACCAGCCCTCCCCTCCCCCAAACATACCTAGGAAACGCCTCACTGGGCGGCATTACACAGCGACTCTCCATCTCCTCCCTCACCCACCCCAAGACTGGACTCACTCACGCTGCAGCAGCGCTCCGCGCCGCTCTCAACGCAATCCACAAACCTTCCCGCGTACCACTCACGATCGGGCTCTTAAGCTCACGCCCTAATGCGCAGGACTTCAAGTTTGCCGCTAATGCGTTCTTGGGGAGTGATGTGACGATGACGAGTTGGGCGGGGATGGGAGTTAGGGATAGAGAATGGGGGAACTTGGGTAAACCGGAAGGGTTCAGGGTCCCGTATGAGTGCGCGGATGGTATTGTGGCTGTTTTCCCGAGGCTGGAGGGTGGGGGGTTGGAGGTTATGGTGGGTTTGGAAGGGGGGGCGATGGAGAGGATGATGAAGAACCCGATATTTTTGCAGTTCGCCGAAGAGCTGTAAATAGATGAGGTGGGGGGCGTCAGATCAAAACCCGTTTTGTGCAGCTGGTGCAGCTAAGGCTGGGGGATGTGGCCCCAAGTTAATAATCACCCTCGTTTTATGCTAGATATGGAATTGCTCGAGCAATTAGGAAAACATTGGCTCTATAGTATTCTCCTAGCCTTCAAACCTTATAATTCGTGCAGATATCCTACTCTCTTAGCTTTGTTTATTATTATTTCACAAACAGAATTTCTCTGCCCTTAAGATCCTGAAAAAACCTCACTTCCTATATAAAACCATCCTTCTTCAAATATATAACATATGTTAAATATAACCTCTGTAATCTCAGTTTCCTCCAAAGTCTACTTCCGTCTTCGGACCTGAGCAATCGCTGCTCGAACCTGAGCCGAACCCTGAGTCCTGAGCACGCTAGTAAGTCAGCTGGATTATACTCAGGGGGATCCTCTTCTAGCTCCCTTGAGAGTCGGTTATAGTTTCCATATTATCTATATATAGAATTTTGCATATCCTACTGCCTGTAACATAGCCAGCTCTTTGAGCCTATTAATATTACAGCACAAACGATCACGGGCTTAATAGAGGCAGATAGGAACGTGTATTGAGACTAAAGCTAATCAAGTTATAGGCCTACTATAAAGGAGAATAGAAAGATATAGGGGGAGATCTCTAGAGAGCTCGGGGGAGCTCCTAATATATATATTAAGATTACCATCCGACTCGGTTCAGCGCAGGGCCGCGGAATCACATGATTCTCACGTGACCTGACAGAAACCTGACCTGTTGTTATAGTTACGGGAAAAAAGGTAGGGATATTATAAAGTCCTTTCTTAGGTAGGGTGAGATCAGTTTTAGATAATATAATAATACGTACAAGCGGTACTAAAGAGGAGTTATGAAAGACTAAAGCGTCCAGCCCATAGAAGAGTGTCTTTATACAAGGATCTAAAGCTAAGAAGAGAAGAAGGATCAGAAGGGTTGATCAAGACCAAGTACAGGTATTCAGGGGCATCAAATGGCAGCGGGCCTAGGGCATCTGAACATCTGAGGTGGGCATCTTAGCACGTGATATGAGTTCCAGTGCTTCTGTTTGGAAGGCTTCTAGCCAAGAAGCATCCACTAGCCAACCGCCCAGACCTTGATTTCACCAAAACAATGGCGCAAAATCAAAATTTTGAGTGCACATTCGTGATCAGCGATCTCAATATAATAATCCTAGAAGTATTTGCATCTTTCTAAGCACTTTGGGAAAGATTCAAATTTTGGTGTTCCGACAGAGGTAAAAGTGGGCGGTTAAGTGGTCTGGGCGATTTGCTAGTGGGTGCTTCTAACACGGTCAAGCGTACGCCACTGGCCTCACAGCCACATGTATGTCCAACCAGTCAGACACATGAAACTCATTCTCCACGGCTTGCCAGCCGCAAGTACTATTTAGGTTAGCTCTCGTCCAAATGACAGCACACTCGCTCAACGCTGCGAACCCTGCCTCGTGTGCTCACGACGTTCTTATTACACTTTCTAGCATGAGGCCTGTGGTGACTTGTTGAACAACCGAGAGCAACTAATCGCCTTATTAGGAATGGACGATGCGCTGGTCGAGGCTGGAAACGCAGGTGGACCTGTTACAGATGTCCCCAGCCGACAGGCTCCTCCCGAAGTTTCGCGACCCACGTTAGAACCGTCCCTCAAAGTCTCGAGATCGTGTCCCTCTATCGTGGACGATTCTATTACCCAACTTTGGGCTCCGGCCAACAGCTCGGATATAGTCGCGGATCTATGCTTCGTTCATGGACTCCGTGGTCATCCTCAAGGCACTTGGAATTATGGAAAGACGAGAACGGCGGATGCACCTGATGGTGCTGCATCAGTAAACAAACCGAGAGAGCGTTCGAGCTTGTCAATCCGTTTGGAACGCCTTGGCCTGAAGAAGAGACGACCTGTAAAGAACGAAGGTGTGAATGATCAGGCGCCTGCAGCTGATGGTGAAAGTGACACGTCCTGTTTCTGGCCATTTTGAGCTGGTGCCGGACGATTTCGACAATGTACGCATACTGACGTACGGCTATGACTCGCATCCAAGTCACTTCTATAAGGGCAGCACTAACCAGATGACCATCACCCAACACTCCCAAAAGCTTCTTCAGCAAATCACAAACGCTCGTACCAAGTGCCGTGGAAGACCTATCATCTTCGTTGCACACAGTCTCGGAGGTATATTGGTGAAAGACATGATCGTACAGTCTGGAAAGTACGAGCAGCAACCTAAGTTCTTGGATGTGAGCAAGTGCACGTTTGCCATTATCTTTTTCGGAACGCCACACTTGGGTGCCAATGCGGCTAGATATGGTGAGATAGTGAGCAACGTTGTCGGGTCTTTGCCTGGGGGCCTTAGCGTGTACAAAGAAGTTTTGCGAGGACTCAAGCCAGATGGAGAAAAACTCAGCAACGTCAACGCTGATTTTAATGATGTCCTCAACAAGAATATTCCTGCTCATGAGAAGATTCAAATCTACAGCTTTCAGGAGGGCAAGCCTATTTCGAGTGTGAAGTTCTTTGATGGAAAGGTCAATCAATGTCTTCAGCTCAAATGAAGCAGACACTGACGTTAGATAGGTGGTTCCTGATACTTCTTCGTTTTTCAATCGCAGGGATATTGAGCAGGTTTCCTTCATCGCCGAAAATCATATGAACATGTGCCGTTTCAAGTCAGCAAGAGTAGCAGGATATATAGACTTTAAGGCAGCTTTGGGAGGTTATCTCGATGAAATCAATACGAAGGCGGGACAAATTATTATTCGAACTCAGACGGAGTCGGGTGAGATTGGGGCTGCAGAGCATAAAGGTCTGTGATATAATTACTAATCGATTGTGGGTACATCCCATTATTGATTCTACATAGCTAACCGCTTCCTTAGATCTGAGAAAATGCCTCGAATTCAAAGAACGGCTTGTTCGACAGCAACAGATCGAAAGCGTGGCTACGATCGAAGCGACGTTTGCGTGGCTATGGTCTTCACCTTTCCTCACTTGGCCAATCTAACTCACCGTTATTTTGGATCTCTGGGAATCCTGCCAGCGGGAAATCAACACTGATGAGCCACATCGCCCAAAATTCAAAGACCCTAGAAATTCTCAGCCAAGTCCACGGTCCCAACTGGCAACTGGTGTATCACTTCTTCGACTTCAGAGCGGGCGACTCTATTGGTAACAACTTTGAGGGTCTCCTACGATCTTTTCTTCTCCAGCTCTTACAGAAGAGCCCGGATCTATTGTCACGAGTTCCAGAACTTAGAACCTTCGTGGTTGAAGATTCGGTGATTTCAAGACCTTCTATCAATGCCATGTACAAGGCTTTGAAACAAACTATTGAGGTTTATTCCACCCGGCTCTTTGTTCTACTAGATGGGCTGGATGAATACGAAGGAGAAAAAGTGGAGCTGGTTACCTTGATTAACACTCTTGGCTCAGAGCACGTCAGATTCTGTCTCGCAAGTCGGGCTGACCCTCCTTTCCCGGATGCATTTCATGGTGTGCCATCGTTCGAAATGCAGAGGCTTAACACCCCTGGCATCAAAGCCTTTGCAGCACAGACGCTACAAAATTTCTTCTCTCATTCTGAGTATCACGATCATATGGCGTTGCAGAATGTAGCTGATGACATTTCACAAAGGTCACGCGGTGTATTCTTATGGGCTCGTTTCGCCATTTTTGAGCTTGTTGATGGGTTGACACGTGGTGAGACGTTGGGCTCGGCCGCTCTTCGCCGAAGATTGGAACAAGTCCCTCCAGAATTACAGGACATTTATTCCCGGATCTTCCGCCGCGGGACACAAGGAAACAGGGAGACTGCGGGCCTCATCCTGCTGCTCATTTCACTGGCACGTGATGAGCTTTCAGTTGAAACACTCCGTGAAGCCGTCGACTTACTGCCAAGGGATTTGGTACCTTTCCAAAGTTCGATTCTTAGCTCATTCGACAAGAGCTCCATGCCTGATAACGCGTTCAAAAAGGCTGTTTTGGCGGCCACTGGAGGCACGATAGAGATATATACTCCCTTCGAGCATTTGATCGAAAAGCCTACATCTTTGATACGCCTAAGCCACAAAACTGTCAAGAGCTACCTTGACCTCAGAGGATGGCAGGAACTTCTTGGTCATAATTTCTACCCTGGCCTTGGACACTCATTGTGGCTTCAGATCTGCGCGAAGACCCTGCTTCTGGACAGGTCGAACCTAAACCGGTCGTTTCCCGGAAAGAGAAGGTGGAGACGCAGAGAGTACCCGGATGGTCCGTGTTTCTGGAATTATGCCTTGCTCCATCTTGCCATTCATGCTCGGCTTTTTGAGGAGGATTCCCAAAATACGTCATTTCCGCTTATTTCATCAGCGTTGTCCACGGACTTTGTATACTGTCACCAGATGGCCTGCGGCGGCGGAGAGTGCGAATGGTGTTGCATAGAACTGGAGGGGTGCTCGGTGCATGAACCGATCCATCTTGCAATCGCTCATGGCTGGCTTAGGTATGTGGAAGATTATCTATCTGCAAAAGATAGAGGCATCAGTCAAAAGGTTCCGAATGTGAGAGAAGTTGCTGTTTCGTGTGCTTGCAGAGAACAACGTGGAGGTGGCCCCGCCAAGGCTGTTGCCATACTTGCGGTGGTGTTGAAACACTACCCTTTGGTCAAAGACGACGACGTCATAGCGGCACTGATCAGAGGGTCCCCTGCTGCACTTCAAATTCTTCTACAATACCGTGGTCCAGGAAAACTGTGTTTGAAACCTTCAGAATCTCCTATGGAGTATTCGGGCCATCACGTTTGGAATAAAGGGGGACGTTATGGTCCACTCTGGTTTATTTGCGAACGAGGATCGTCAGACGCAGACATCGAAGCAATCATCGATCTTCTGCTGGAACGGGGTGAGGATATTAATGATCTGTGCGGACCCTTGGGAAGTATGCTACACAGCCACATTCTCAAATGCAAGTTTAGAGTCATGTACGACTACAAATTCGTCGAGCTGCTGATTGTAAAAGGGTTGGATATAAACCGGTCAGGGCCCAATGGAAATGCGTTGGAGTATTTGTGGCAAGTCGCAAATGAACGCGTAGAAAACAAGACCAGAGGGGAAGAGCTCGGACTTGCCATATGCCACTTGATCGATCTTGGATCAGTTAACCATCGCCAAGATCCAAACGGCCTTGTACCATCCGTGGATGAAATGAGAAACTTTGCCGTTTGGAAGGGCAAGGCACTAAACAACGACAAATGCGCCATCAGCCGGGAAGAACGCGACGCCTGGCTAGAAGAACACACAAGATACTACGTGGAAGGTCCTCTCGAAAGCTCTCCTCGTTGATCCGAACTCGGAATTCATGTCGAAATATTGCACGGTGGGTGCTCGGCGCCTTCCAGGGCTATTGTGGAAGAGCAAAGTACCTAGGGGCAGGGAGCTGCCTAGTCGCGAGATCTTACTCTCATTGATACTTGACAGCGCTGGAACGAGATGGATTCTTCATGTTTGGAGAAACAAACATATAGACAGAAAAGGAGATGTTATGCAATCATGGAGCAATTTGTAATGATGGCCTATAAGATGTATGCCTTGTCTTGACGTGTAACCCTTCACTGGTATATGACTTTCATGCTGACAATCATCATTACAACCGACGTCTCTCTTCCCTCTCCCCGTTCCTTCCCACTCCTACCTCCATCGCCGCCCACCGCCTCCAGCACAAACCCCCAACCCCTCTCCACAACCACCCTGCAACCATCTCACCACCCCCGTTGGGCTCATGTTACAGTAGCGTCTCCGCACTGCTCGTGAAGGAAGAGTCTTACCGAGTAATCGACTTGTGTCGGTATTTTGTCATACAAATTTGTTTGGAAAAATAGACCCAATGAATTTGCGACCGCTTAGAGGGTAGCACCGAATGAGGTCAATAATATAATCAAAAGGGTCACGAATTTCATCGGCTGAGGCAAATTCTGCATAGATGTCTATTATCAGCCGAGTGGAACCTCCAGTGCCACATCTTCCATCTTGATCGACTTTTTCTCAGCACCTAATTATACCTAAATTACTTAGTACTAAACTACTAAGAAGTCGAAGGATTCTACCTTTTATAACACCTAACTAAATTGAATTAGAGGAGTGTCGTATCAAGCTGCAGTAACAATTACAATGTGTAGGTCCCAAGTGAAGCTGTTGTAAGGCTGGATATGTTCTTGAGGAAGTACAGTTGTTTATCCTAATGCCCGCGCAAAATAATCCACACCGCATCTGTTCATCTTCTGCTCCCGCTTTCGCCATTATCCTTCTACGATCCACAGTCAGTGTGACACATCCGCTGTAGCAGTCGTCGAAGTTTTATTGACTGTGGCATTCGGCCCTTCCAACAACTCAGGGTGGGTGATTGCGAGCTTGTTATCAATAACAGCGTCCTCGATTCTGCCGCTCATGAAGGCTAAAGGTATGTTTGGTCCCCAGACAAAAAGAGTCTGCGGCGCTGCTGGTTCGCGTGTAACCTCAGTGTCGATATTGACAAGGTCACCATCGGAATAATGCTCAAGGACGTTGCCTGATGGGTCGAACCTGCAGTTCCATTCGTTGTCAGAAACCTTCGTAGAAAGAGCAGAGTTGGGGACAATCATACCAGTAATCAAAAATTTGGCTTCCCAACAGATGTCGGCCCACTCCCCAGCAGTTGACCCAGCCCCCGTTGCGTAGCCAGTCATGACCTAACAGCTGTGTATCCATGTCATGCACTAAATCAATAATAAACCTCGGCTCTGAATAAAACACTCTTGGAACTCAAATTCTCACATACAACATACCTTCGAAGCTTGAATGATGTACATGAGACGGCTTGTCTTCAGGTCCTGCGGCCAGAAACAAACTCTAAGCCAGAAAATTGATTGTCAATCATTTCTGTACAGTACACCAGAGATATATGTGATACGAGATGGACCGCTAGAAAACAAAGAAAATTTGCACTCACATGGTGATCTGTGTACTCCTTGCCTTTGTCGATATGTAAAAATGAAGTCTCGTCCACATTTGACTCTGGGTCGAAAACAGAATCTGTGACTTTAAGGTTGAATGTCCTCGTGTACCACTCTCTTGTCGAAAAGAATGTACTTTTTCGTACCACAAATCCGTAGTGACCGAGTTTGTGCACTGGGCTCGGGCCAGGCTTGAACCTCTGAAACACACCGACCCGAGGCTTCACGCAAGCTGAGTTCATCTCCACTTGGTGTAGACTTTTGGAGTGCGAACTTGAGGTCTGTCCGAAGACCAACATGATGTTGTGGCCATTTGGGTCTTTGAGAGTGACTGTGCTTCCTCCACCTGGCATGTCGGAATCCGCAATCTGGGAGGCACCCGGTAGTGCTGCTGCATCCTCCAAGTCACGATATGATTCCACAACCCAAGCGCCACCGACAAAATTCCGGGTTGAAGTGGGAGATGCCTCCGCCACATATATACACGGTGCTGCTCCGAAGCCTCTGTAGTAAATGCGATTTTCTGTTTCCTTCACCTTTTCCATTCCAAAATCGGAGAGGAAGCGATGGGCTTTGGACAAATCAGGATGCTGGTAATGAACATACGCGAGTCGATCGAGCCTGATTTTCCTGGGTTCTTCCATTTCACCAGGGCTGCCATTCGAGCCATTGGCGGTCACTGCCATTTTGGATACTAGGAGATTTTCGGATGATAGTGCTAGGAAAGGTTTGGATGAAAGCGCTGTTGCGTGATTCTCTCGTCTCGTTTTAGCATAACCTTGGATTCGGAGTGGCGGCATCAGCCGGTGAATCACGGACTTCCGTACACGGACGCCGTGCTTTGCGGGGTCCCCACACGTCCCAACAC
Organism: Hyaloscypha finlandica; assembly: GCA_021399475.1. Classification (NCBI taxonomy): domain Eukaryota; kingdom Fungi; phylum Ascomycota; class Leotiomycetes; order Helotiales; family Hyaloscyphaceae; genus Hyaloscypha; species Hyaloscypha finlandica. Next base: position 34,137 of record JAJTUR010000046.1, on the reverse strand, counting down.
CGGCCTCCGCCGGGGAAGTAGCGTTGTGAACTTCTGAGTGGAAAGAAGAGTTATTACAAGTAGGGTTGGCACTTTATTGTAAAAGAAAAGTAGATTATTATTACCACCGTAATATATCGACTGAACCATTTTACACCTTATATTACAGTCATGTGACGCACTAGCCTAATCGAGCGAGCGGTAAGCAGGTGGCAGAAAAACATCTTTCTCCTAAACGCTCTATCTTTCCTAATTATTAAATTATTACCACTATAATAATCAATAAAATAGGAGCTAATAACGCTTAGTATACTCTTAAACATGATTAGATTCATGAAGCTTTTAATAAAGAGCCCCTAAAAGCTAGATAATCTATACTATTCACTTATTGCCGCTACTATAAAGATAGTAAAGACCCTCTACTATTCGCCCGTATATAGAATACTATAATTATAGAAGAATACCTTAAAAAGTGTCCTCTATATCTCTAATAAGAAGCCTATCAGAAAGTACTATAGGAAAAGGGCCTTCCTAATAATAAGAAGTAAAAGAAGGTCTCTTTCTACTCTTATAGTAATCTATCCTCTATAAAGCACAAGCTTAATACCTTATTCGGTATAGCTATCTTTATATCCTATTCGTCTTTTAATTAGTTTAAGACCCCCGAATAATAGGAGTTCTTTAAAGCTTTAGGCTATACCCCTCCTAATTGCTATATACTTAGTTCTATAATTCTTAATTAATACTACGATTCCACGAAGACACAAGTCACTAATATTATTAATTCCTTAAGTAATATTAGTATTATTATAGACGAATCCACGAATATTAGTAGTACACGAATCGAGAATATATTAGTAATTATAAAGGGAATATTATACTTTTGGAATAATGAGAGCTTAGAAGACAGGAATACGACTATAGATACTACTATTTAGTCTATAAAGTAGAAGGCTCTAGATATTATATAAGGGGATATCAAGAGACTAGGGGCTTTATTAATAGATACCTATTTTATATAGTAAGCTAGCTAGGCGAAGCTCAAGTCAGATCCTAATTTAGTACACGTCTTTAGTATTAGATATAATTCTTATAGAATTTAATTAATTATTAAGGATATTATAGAGCCTAGGAAAGAAGCTAAGGTTCAGATATCGTCAAAAATCTATAACTTCTAGCTTGAATTCTAGTCGATTATATCGTACTTTAGTTATAAATTAATACTATAATTAGGTATTTTATAATAAAAGCAAGTAATAATACTTAATAAGATAATTACTCTTATTATTACTAGGAATACTCGATAAGGTATATAAGTAAGTTTAAGGAATTAGCTTTAATTGAATTAATTTACTAATTAATTACTTATAATTTTATTTTATCTAGTTTATCTTATAAAACGAAGGAGCTTTAAAGCTTTATATAAATAATCCACGAGTTAATAAGTCAAAGGCTACTATTTAATCGCACTTTTATAGATTGTCACGTGCCGCGTTGTGTACGCGGCCCATCCCGTAGACTAGACCCAATTAGGTATAGTAGAGGTTCGGGAGTGCAATTTAGTAGCTTAACCTCCTAAACTAAACCCCCTAACTTCTATAATATACCACTTTACTAACGATAAACGTAACGAGTATTCCACGACTATACGTAATAGTACTTAGTATTTCTAGTGAACTAATACTAATTAGTTAGTACTTATAGATTAGAGGTATTTAGATTTGTCCTAAAAGTATTTGGTAGCCTAAAGTAAATCTAGTCTACTTATATTAAAGGGGAAAACTACTTATTAACTCCTATGAAAGTATTTAGTAGCCTAGGGAGTAGATAATTGATTTTTACTAGGGGAAACCTCTTATCGACTCCTACAAAAGTATTTGGTAGCCTAGGGAGACGATAATTAATTTTTGCTATAGGAAATAGCTATTTACTTAGCTATTCTTAGTTAGTAGAGACTACTCTTTTACCTTAACCTTAACCTTAACCTTAATCACTTTTTCGATACCTAAAGCGATACCCTTAAGATAACTCTTTTATAAGGCTAAACCTCCTCATAAACCACTAGAGTAACCTCTATTTAACTATTCCTTTATAAGGCCGAATACCCTTTATAACCTACTAGAATAATAACCTATTTACCTACGACGATCCCCTATACCAGGAACCGGTCGAGAATACCTTAATTACGAACCTACAAACCTCTAATACCTCCCCTTTAAACCTCGAACCTTAGAACCTCCTATAAAACTACCTCTATAGTACTAAGACCACGAACTTAAGAACTATCTATTCTACTTACTATAGTACGGCTGGCCGTACACTGTCGATTTTCGCGATTTTAGGTAGTTTTGACATTCAGATCACATGACCACGGACATGTCCGAGATCATGTGACTTTGGTATTTCGTATAAGAAGGCTAGAGTTTCCGTAGCTATAGAGCAACAATTATATATCACTTTCATAATTTGAGTTCTACGCACTTATATACTGATTTTGTACTACTTTACGTCTGCTTTACAGTTATTATTTTTTAGTGTTTTTACTATTAGTTGATTTTATACTCTATAGCGTTTTATGTAGGTTTTTGTCTTACTACGTTTTTCCCTCCTACATTACATATTACTATAATACTAAGAGAACCTCCGGACTACATATATATACTATATATACGTATATACCCGGAAAACACTATAATTCTAACCTCAAACCTCCCGAAACCTCGATTTTCCTACGTCTTTCCTACGATTTTCCTCTGATTTTTATACCGAATTACTTCAATTTCCTATATATATACTTCTCTACTATAGACATATACTTACTACGAAGCGATACTTTAATACCGAACCTTTGAACCGAACCACTTCTTTTATAATTACTTTTAGCTCTTTAGCTCTTTCTTACTTCGAACTAAATATACACATATACTAAGAAAATAGAGATAGAGGAATAGAAGACGAGAATTAAAAGGTAGTAAGATAGAATTAATATAATTATAGTACTAAAAGAGGACCTTAACGACTATATTAATACTAAGATATAATAGTATGCTCTATATAAATAGTCTAATAGAAATCTATAAAAGCTATTCCGGGAGGACTTTATAACCTTTAATACCGTGACTTAGAATAAGGTTAACTAAACTATTATTTATACCCTATGAGCTTTCCTATGATATAAGGGCATTTATATTAAATAAAATAGTAAATAGCTTATAATCGTATAGTCCTTAGTTAACGTTATATGAGAGGATATATAAAGCAAATAAGAGATTATAGATATTACTAAAAAGGCGGAATTTAAATAGATCTTATATAAGGACTTATTACTTTAGCTTATATTATACTTAAAGGTATTAAGAATACTCTATTATTGAACTAGTCGAGCTAGTACATACCTCTCTTAATACCTTCTCTCTTAAGGACTCCTATATTACCTCTACTACCTTAATTACCTAAATTACTACTAGAACTATTTATATTAGTACTAGAACTATACTAAAATACCCCTCTACCGACTAATAGAGCGAAGCTAATCAGAGAGATTACTAGAATCTATATAGATAAACTAAAGTAGGATAATAAGAATAGTAGCTTTAATTAGAAACTCACTGTTTTTTACGATATCTACGAATACGTAGAGCTTCCGAAAGAGGCTATTATAAAGGCTTTCCCTACTATACTTAAGGGACTAGTACTAGATTACTTCTATAATAACTAGATATCTAAGGACTCGTTTAATTATATTACTACACACCTCTATAGTTTCTTTAAAGGCCCTAGATATTAATAACGAAACCTAGATTAATAAAACATAATTACATAGTCTTTAATAATAGAGAAACACACGAGAAAATCAACTTTTGAGATTATTTAGTTATTAATTAATGAATTACGTGAACTATAATATAGCCTTACGCTTACCCTAAAGATAATAGAGTTTCTCTATAATAAAATTATCACTACTTATTAAGACTCTAAAGTATATAAATTCACTATTTTAGACCCTCTAATAGCCCTTAGTAAGCTTCTCTATAAGCTATAGTCCTTAATTATAGCTTTTAAGAAGCTTAATCCGAATAATATAAATACCTTCTTTACTAATTAATAATATTACTCAAATAACTACTTAGATAACTATTAGTTCAGAAACTATTAATATTATACTAATTACACGAACCCCTATAAAAACCGTAATATAAACCCCTCAAAGTTATACTTTATATACAGAAAACTAGACTATTAATCCTAGAAATATATAAAGAGAGAGCGACGGGATAAGAAGGCTCGATTTAGAGCTAGAAACCTATATAGGTTTAGAGCTATAGACTCCCTAGACTTTAAGAAAAAGTTTATAAGGGCGTATTTATATTATATAGCTTTAATTAAAGGAGAAAAGAGAGACGAATAAGGTAATAAGAATAGAGAGGACGAATTAAGTAGTACTTTTAATACTCTACTAGTAGATATAGAGGACCCTAAGGAATAGGATTCCTATTTTACCTTAGTTAAAACCCTCTTTACTACGCCTAATTTATAACCTCCTAAGCTATTAAACATAACTAGTGACCTTATAAATAACCTCATAAACCGCTCCTATACTCACCTATTAATAAGAGAGAATAATACTACAGAATCCGATAAACCACCTATAGAGAATACCTGAACCTTTATAGTAAGAGGTATATCTAGGTATAACACTAACTACTTTTATAGAATCATAATAGATACTAGAGCCACTAAATACTCAACTACTAGACTCGATTAATTCCAAGCTTTATAATAGATAGATAATAATATCAAGCTCGATAGATCTACTAAAGGAAGTATTAAAGTCAAGTTTAGGATTAGTATATTATCTTCCTTAGGATCTACGATTATAGACACACTAATTAGGCTTATACGATTCTATATTATACCCTTAAAGACTCTATTTTTACTTAGCTTAGTAGATATAGATGAACTAAAGGTCTATTTCAATAACCTCTAGAATTAACTAATTACGTCTACTAGGAAGCAGATACTAGTAATATAATACTTCGGTTATTCTTTCCTCTTATAGGACACTTTACTTAAGACCTTTATATTAGAATCTTTTACCTCTAACCCTTATTTCCTCATAGAACCTAAATTACAATAATTACACCGTCGATTCAGCTATTTATTAATCGAGAAACTACAAAACGTTCTCGAATAAGCAGGCTACGAAGTCGATAAATAAGCCTCGAATACCTTATAAGATACTACAAGTAGTACTAATTAAATAAGAAATCACCCGGCTAATTCAAGTTTAACTTAAGGGATAACATTAGTTTCAATTTTTCTATTATTATCGATATTTTCTATATATTCGGGAAGCCTATACTATATATCATTAACGAAGGAATACGGTATTAAGTAGGACGATAGCTATAGAGCCTTAGTACTTAATATATATAAGATACCCTAAAATAGTATTAGATTAATACTTATTTAGGACCTCTTAATTAGATTACTATAGATACTAGGAAGTAGTTTACTAGTAAAGAGTTCATATAGCTTACGAATTCGATAAGGACTAAGATTAAGATTATCCCTATAGAAGCCCACTATTTAGTTAGAATTATCGAATAGTACTATAATATAGTTCAATGAGCTTATAAGATTATTATCACCGAAATTAATAGAATTAATAAGGACATAGTACTATAAATAGCCTTTAAAGCGATTAATAATACTATAGGACTAGATAGAATCGTTCCTATACTTATAGTTTATAGTGCTTTACCTCGAATAAGCGAATATGACCCTCTATTACCTTTAGTCATATAGTAATCGAATACCCTAAGAAAAGCGATAGAGGAAATAAAGAGGATATAAGCTAGTCACGAAGTAGTAAGAGCCCTAAACACATATAATAGACCCTCTATAGCTAATATATATAAACTTCTATTAAATTCAGAAGTCTTAGTATAGCGCGAAGGAAATACTAGTTAACTAAGGTAATAAGAAGGGCTATATAAGCTAGTATCTATAGAGGGTAAGTCGTATATACTAGCTTTACTATAAGGTAATACCTCCTTTCGCTTAACCTCTATAAAGCTATTCCTATAGGGAGATAAGAGCCTTAATCTTAATAATTCTAGCCCCGAACCCGAATATAACTACGGCGATAGCTAAGGCGAAGTAAGTATAATTCCCTCTATTATCCCTCCGAAACACGGGAGAGGACGACCTCGTAAAACACTACCTAAAGTTATAGTATTCCTATAAGACGATAGAATCGAAGTAGAGGAGACAAGAGATATATACCTAATAAATAATATTTAGTATAAGGACTCTTATTAAACTAAAATCGAAGGACTCCTAGAAAAGGGCGTCTTTAAGGTTACCTTATATTTAGAGGTACTAGAGGGAGTATATATCTTTAACTCTAGGTTTATTAATAAGATTAAGAACGAGAGTACTAATAAAGAGCTTCGTAAATCGAGACTTATTATTTAGGTATATAATAATTAGGAGAAGTATACTATATTAACTTAATCGCCGATTATTTAATATATTAGTTAGAGAATTATCCTTAGTATCGCTACTATAATAACCGAAACTATAAGGCTTTACTTATGAGATATCTCACAAGTATATATTTAATTAACGACTCTTCTAAATCACGATTTTTATATAAAACCACTATAAGAGCTCACTAAACACCTTCACCTACGTGACGATTTAGTCCTAAAGGTTATAAAACTACTATATAGTATACTAGAAGCCGGAAACTACTAGTTTAAGACTTACTACTCCTACTATATTAACGAGCTTACTATAGAATAGTTAACTTACGACCTATACCTCTTATATAGTAAGTAACTATTTAGTGTAGTAGGCTTATAAACTAATAATACTCTAATCGTTAATAACGACGATTTCCTAGAAATAGAGTAATTAAAGCTTAAAGAAGCTTAATTCCTAGCTAAGGAGCGGGAATAGCTTACCTCTAACTACGATCTGAAGTTTAATAAAGGTATTATATATACCGAAACTACTAAAACCTCCGAAAATACTATAAATATAGAAACTAATATCACCGGAATTACCCTTATATAAGAGTACTAGTATAGTAACCTCAAGACTATATTAACCAAGAACTCTACTATAACGAGTAATAGAGGCGCTATATATATGAACCTCACGATTAAGGAATAATATATAACTTAATGAGCCTAAGGAGCCTATATTATATTAGTCTATTAACCTAAAGCGTCCTATGACCTTGTAATAGCTACTTAAGCTATTAAACTTACAGAAAACGATATTAGTTTACTTAATAGGTGTCTCTAGTAATAAGTTAAGAATACCGCTAGGGGACTACGATTCGTAAAGCTAGATAAGGAGACCCTCCGCTTAATCGTATTAACTAATTCGTCTTTTATAAATAATAGAGATCTATCCTCACAAATAAGCTATATTCTAGCCTTAGCTAATACTACTTAGAATACGAATATTATCTACTAGTTGTCTATGAAGTATAAGAGAGTCACCCAAAGCATACTAGCCTCTAAGCTATATGACATAGCATATAGCTTTAACATAGGCGCCGTAGTTAAATTAATAGTTAATAGAGCCCTAGAAATCGATCTACTACTAGTCGTCTATATAGATTCGAAATCCCTTTACGAGTGCCTCGTAAAGCTCAGAACTATATAAGAAAAGCGACTCATAATCGATGTAATATACCTCTACTAGGTATACGAATAAAGGGAGATCATAGAGGTTAAGTAGATTAAGGGAGAATTAAATCTAGCCGACTCTATAACGAAACTAAAGCCTATGAACGCCCTCAAGTACCTAATTAATATAAATACTATATAACTAGATATAGAGGAGTGGGTTAAATATAAATAAGGTAATATATGGAGTGGAGGAGAGTAGGAGAGGGACATATCGGTGGGAGAGTGACGTATAGAAGCGGGGATATCAATGAGAGGGTATCACGTGGATATACGGCACGGTTAGAGAGCGTGGGACTAGGCCTAATTAGGAAACTAGTATACATTTAACGGGAAACTACATTTTTCGACGTTTTTAGAGAGCTTCTAGTATTTAATCACACTTTTATAGATTGTCACGTGCCGCGTTATGTATACGGCCTATCCCATAGACTAGACCTAATTAGGCATAGTAGAGGTTCGGGAGTATAGTTCAGTAGCTTAACCTCTTAAACTAAACCCCCTAACTTCTATAATATACTACTTCACTAACGATAAACACAATAAGCATTCCATGACTACACGTGATAGTGCTTAGTGTTTCTAGTGAACTAATAGCTACTATAAAGAAGGTTATAGCCTTAATATAAAGCGAGGACTTCTAGTTTAAATTAAGGTAAATGAGAGACCTTTTTAAGGTTATTTACGAGAAGTAAAAGATATCTGAATTAACCTATAGTATAGTTAGTATAGTATATCCTCATTAGATAGAAATACGAGTATATCTTGAGAAATTCGTAGATCCTATATACTTCGTATTTATACACGATATCTAGAAATACCTCGATTATATAACTAATAGTTAGAATAGTCGATTCGAGTAATAAGTATAAGTTCACTATCTCTTAGTATACTTACTTAGCCCTAATAATTATACTAGATTCGATTAGATTCCATAATTAAGCTAGTAAAAGGTGTCTGAGTTTCTAGAGGAATATAGTAGTTCAGAAGCTATAAATACCTTTATTAATTATATTTATTAAGATAGTAAGTTTTACCTTAGAAATTACTATTAGAAGTATATAGAAAATGAGAAGACCTTCTAGCGCCTGTCTATAAGTAATATGTCCTTCGATTTTCGGGCTTTACTAATATTTACTAGTAATTAATTAATAGGAGCTTAGCTATAATTGCGATTCGATTCCTTGATACTACTACGAATTCTATAGCCTATAAACGAGCCTTTTTAGTCATAAACCTCCTCTATACGAAATCGCGAAATCGATTATTAATTATAGTACTTAATAAGCTCTCCTTTATATATATTAATACCCGGGTATTACGAAAGGATTTAGGAATAATACTAGACTATACTACTATACAAGACGTAATACTTGATCTAGAGGACGATTTAATGATGGTAGAGTACTTTCAGGGCTTGTTTTAGTCTATGATTCCTGTATTAGTACTAGGGAAAAGGAGACGAGAGGATATTAATATTACTGAAGCCTAGCAAGTGATTAATGAGGATATAATTACAAGGTAGGAGGGCCCTGGCCAGGTAGAGGATTTCCTGAATAGCTTCGATTTCGGCTCCCTAGAATAGGCTAATCAACCCTACTGATCTATATATATATATATACACGTGATCTGTAACGATTAAAGTCCTTTACATACCGTAAAGATCAAGTGTTTTATAATATTACGCGTAACGATACAACCAGCCAACCCTAATTGCAAGACACCATCCTTCCACCATTCATACAACATTCAGAGATGGCCACTTTATCACGTGAATACTTTACTATTCGTCATGGATTTCCAGAGATTGATCCATTTCAAAACCGAAGATGGGAAAATATGGTATGGCGATCCTGGAGACAACGCGAAAGGCTTCGCGGGCACGGCAGTGCCAATTTTGACTGGCGATCCGTTTACAGGGCTTTCAAGCAGCGAAGAAACTAAGACAGTGAAAGAGGTTCGAAACTTTTACTTGAATACTGGAATCCCCATCTACATATTCGGGACTCGCTGCTTACGGGTTGAACAGGTACCTTCCCCTCTTGGACAAGCGCACACGACTACTGCATCAGTCTGAACTACCAGCAGCATGCTACCGAAGCAGGTGTAAGTTTGCGCTGATCTCTCTTGAACATTTGCGCATTTGCTAACTACTCCTTTGCTGAAGCTAAAAGTCCCGCTATCTCGCCATACCCGGTAGTCTTCATGAAGCCTCCGGATGCCCTTGCAGGCCCTTTTGATGATATTTCCATACACTCAACTGCACGAGGTCAACTTGACTACGAGGGTGAGATGGCAGTCGTGATCGGACAAGATGGAAAGAATGTCTCCGAAGCAAATGCTTTAGACTACATCCTAGGCTACACCGCCGGCAATGCTGTCTCGGCAAGGAACTTTCAACTCACGGATATTTCTGGGGGGCAATTCTGTTATGCAAAGTCATTTGATACATTTTCTCCGATCGGTCTTTGCATTGTATATCCTTCACTGATTCCAGATCCGCAGAAGTTGACATATTCCACAAAAGTGAACGGGGAAGTCAGGCAAAGAGCGGGACGGATGATATGATATGGCCATCAAGGCAGAATATTTTCCATTTGAGCAGAGGAACAACTTTATGTCGCGGGACGCGCGATCATGACTGGCATATCGTCCTGGGTAGGGTTCTTTATAAAAGACAAAGATTGATTCCTGAATGGTGGTGACGCCGTTGAGGTCGAGATCACCGAGGTCGGTGCAATTAGAAACAAGATGGTTTACGAGAAATGATTCTTCGAATACAGATAATTCTGTTCTCGTAAATACTCGTGGCATATCTGGTAGCTTTTTGAGCGAGCTATTAAAATCGAAGCCCCTAGCTGTGATATCTACGAACCCTGCTATCTCGGTGTGTACATTGTACATTCTGAAAGCACCTAAAGTCCATGTTGTCATTGGATTCAAGAGGATGCGGGTTAATTTGAATCTCGTACAATCTTGTAATCAGTATTTCCGATATAATCTGCGCCGAGACTAGACCTCCCCAAGTCTACTTCGGTCTTTGGACCTGAGCAGTCATTGCTCTAACCTGAGCCGAGCCTGGTCCCTGAGCATACTAATGAGTCAGCGGGTTCATGCTCAGGGGGGTCCCTTCTGGCTCCCTTGAGAATCGGTTACAGTTTCTATGTTGCCTAGATATAGAATTTTGGAGATCCCTATTGTCTACGACATGGTCACCTCTTTGAACCTATCAAAATATCGTAAGGGTATCAGTTCCTCCTCCTCTGTTAACCTTGCACCAGCTTTGCGGGAGGCTGGAGCCGATTCTGGAATACCACCATCCTGCTACAGCTAAACCTAGGTGAATAGTAACATAGCCTCCGCGAACGTTTTGAAGTTCGCGTATTACCTCACAACAGCCTATATTTGTTAATTTATTTAGCAACGACTCAATTTCTTTCGCTAGAAAAACACCACCATCTAGGATAGTGTCAACCAAATAGCCGCTGAATATTACGAATCTCCCTCGGCCTCGTTCGCAGTTCCAAATCTCATGGGCTGCATGTGTTATTCGATGCGCTCTGAAGAGCAAATATGTTCACACAGGATGCTGTATACCGCCTTCTTCAGCTAACCCAGAACGTTCCTCAAATGTCAAATGCTGGAGAGCGTCGTGGAAGATATCATCTGAGATGTCACTCTTTCCACTCGGGGATATAGGGCTTTGGTTCGCCGTTGGTACTCGAATAGTTTCCAGTAGATCGCGAAAAGCAGTTAACCATTCAGTATCAGTTGGTGTTTTCTCAAAAACCAATTTCTCCATCTCAAGACGCTTTTCAGCCACGTCTATTGCTGTCAATCCTGTGGCTGTCTGATCATGGACGCTTAAGTCTTTCAACGATGACCGGGTGAGGATTTGGAGAGTCTTTATGTCACCGACCTCGGCTGCCCAATGGAGAACTGTTTTCTGAGAGTTGTCGCACACGGAGTGTACAACATGAATACCAGAATGTAACAAAACTTCCAAGGCAGCGTGGCTATTGTGACGGACACCCTGCATGAAAGGGTTCATGCCAAAGTGGTCAATCACATTAACATTAGCCTGGTGATCGAGCAGAAGTTGCACCGCCTCTGGAGCATTGAATTTTACAGCTTCCATCAGGGCACTCGAGCCTTGGAAATCAACAGCATTGACATCGGTCCCGGCTAGAAGAAGTGCTGCAGTGAATGGTAAAGGCTGTGGATGGAACACAGAGCTGATTAGGGCCGTCTGCTCCCAGTTATCTCGATAGTTGACATTCGCGCCAGCTTGCAACAGGAGACTAGTACATGTGCTATCAAATGCTTTCATGCTTTGCCGCAATGGACCTTGCCCAATCCGATCGGCAATGTTGGGATCCGCCCCATATCGTAGTAAAGTATCTACTGCCACATGATCGCCACGTGCGGCGGCGTATGAAAGAGCAGTGCGACCGTCTGCATCGACTTGGTTGATCAAATCTCGACTGCGACAGAGCTCTTTTTCCAAGTCACAATGGAGGATTCGGTTAATGATTTTGTGGATTTTGGTAAATTTTCTGCGCTCCTCGATGGATTCAAGACTTGGGAATAAGGCTCTCATTTCTTCCACGCGCCAAGCCGCTGCGTTGGGGGTATCCTGAAAGCAGAGAATCGTGCTCCAAGCCATGTCATACGGGGTCCTGTAATGGGTGAGCCGCAGCACTACGAAGATGACTTTTGACATACTCTTGGGCAACATTTTCTAGGTACGGTTCGGCTCCTAGCTCTAGGAGAGCCTTGACTGCGTCAACATGACTTTGCTTGACTGCCAAATGTAGTGCAGAATGTCCATCGTCATCGGTGACATCCAGTACAGAAGCCTTGCCATTGTAGATCAAGGATCTTACCAGAGCAGCATCATTACGTCCAGCGCCAATAAATATAGGCTCAAACGTACTTCGGACATTCAACATACGTAGAGAGTATTCCGGTTTTTGAAAATCGGATGTTCTCAGGCTGAAAGTTACAGCTCGGGCTAGAAACCAGGGTGGGAAGTAATAATTGATTTGAACGAAGCTTTGAGCCGTACCGTTACAGGTATCAGGCAGATCGCAAGATCCAGTCAACGCTGGGAAACCAGCATAGCCGATAAAGAGTTGGCCAACAATTGTCTGAAGCAATTGAGGGGTATGAAGACGAGTATGGGCGTGGCAACGGCAGGAACACCATGGATGGCATTTCCGTCGCCGGAGAAAACGCATGCGAAGTGCACTAAACTGTGCACCTCCGAAGAGTGCGCCAGGGGAGTCACTATATCTTCGTCCTTGCGCCTCTTCAGCTCCAATGGGAGGTTGGAGTTGCTTCTCAACGGCTCGCACTTCTTGTTCCTCCTTGTCATGATTTTCGCACCTTTGTTGACATTCGAGGATTTGGCGCAGAGTTTCGGTGTGTCGGTCTATCGACTGGGAGATATAAGCATTGCCTTTAACGGCGAGTGACTGCACTTCTTGGAGCTGAGTCTCGACGCGAAAAGAAGATTTGCTAGCATAAGGAAAATATTAGCAAGAAATGCATGGGTTTAAATCCGTTTGGGCCACTCACGAGGATAAAAGCCCAAGAACAGCAACGATGTCAATACGACTAGCGCGGAGACCCTTTTGTGCTTTACTGATATTGTCCTGCTCCCGTAGCCACGCCAGACGGTCAATTCGTCCAGAACGAGTAGTTAATCGCTTTTTAATATTCTCAAGTTCCTCTAGACGATCCCATGCTAGCTGGAAACTTGGTAGGAAGCGCTTTGCAGCGGTTAGAGGGGATAGCTTGGACGTATGCCTATCATCATGAGCATCGTGCTCTGCGAGGAGGATTTCCGCTTCTGACAGCACGAGGCGAAGGTCAGAAAGTTCGTTGTTCAGGGCAAGGATTGAGGCTGGAGCCCCACGCAGCGATGCCAGTTTGTTGATGCCGATAGCAACCTGGTTACTTGCGCCTATCAAAGCAACTACACTCGCAATGATGGACAGTGGATCCATGGGTACTCGACGATGAGTCGTGAGAAACGCTTACCATGATTTATTGCAATTTAGCGCTGTGTCGTAATCGCGAGGTGTTTCACCAGCCAACCACCCACACCCCCCTTCCCGCTCAACTTGGATTTTGATCACCTTAACGCCACAAGTTCGAAAAATTAATACGATATTCGCAATGTTTCGAGTATTCACTATAATTCGGGGTTTTTTTTATAGAATTTTCTAAAGACTTTGAAAAACCGAGAAAATTTTAGTGGGGTAGTAGTGGGCGGGAAGGGGTTTGGGCGGTTGCTGGGTGATCCCTTCTGAGCCGAAATCGAACCCATCAAATGCCCACGCAAGAACACCGAAACATTTACCATATTTTCAAAGTGCTCAGAAAATTCTAAAAACTTCCAAGATGCCTATAATTAAGTCGTAGATCACAATTATCAACCCTTTTCCTTCATTTTGTTGCATTGTTGTAGTTACTTCATGCCTAACTCTTAAGGCGCTAAGCTAGCAGTTTGGCTGTCCGGGAAAGCGCTTCGTGCCCAGTGTGCACAAGCTCACCTTGACCGAGAATCATGTCGGCCCAAATAGCATGCGAGCCACTCCTAGGCCAGACTACTATTGCACATGGTGACTCAGTATGTCAAAACCCCTTGTCTCAATAGGCTCTTACTTATACACCAGGTCGCCGTTACAGTAGTCTTGGTATGTGACGAGCCCGACAACAAGTGGGAGGTCGCCCTTTGGCACAACACGCCTGAATCTTGGGAGTGGACTCAGACCGATCTTGAAAAGAAAGGATATGGGGCTCAAGATGTAAGGCTTCACTCCGCCTTTCAGAACATATATTGATATACGCCAGCTACAACGAGGTTTATGTCGACCTGGGACAGCGACATTGTATACAGGATCTTTGCAGCGATTTTCGGCGACAGATAACACTATTTATTTCACTGTCAAGTACAGGGTTTCTGGCCAGGGATGGCAATGGGCCAACAAACAGACAGGTACCGGAGATGCCGAAATCGTCTTTTCGCAGGATGGACAGATCCCAAACTCAATGTCTCACTACTTCCACAACTCAGACCCCGAGTTAGCTGTGGTGGATTGTGAGGCAGGCGCTGTTAATCAGGAGAGACGGATAGGGACGCGCGTTTGGGCTATCTCAATCCCCATTCCAGCCGCAACAGAACAGTCGGCTTTTTCTCGTGTAAATCTTGGCTTGCCGGTAGATATGTTGCGATGGTTTTGCTTAGCACGAGAATCGCGCCCATGGCTTTGTCCGAGGCAAGGCCGGAACAAATTTACTTTGGAGGAGGACGCAATTCTGGTATCTTTGTTACTTCGAGATGGCTTACACCTAGTTCTGTTGGCTTTCAGCTTGAATGATGTTTTGACTGTCATCAAAGCGGATTGCAACGGCAACTTAATTGCGGTTGCCAGGAACGAGCGATCAACTGCCGGCATAGGATCTATCTTGGCCGCTGTCGGGAAAACATTCGAAGATGCAAATCAAGCAGTAATGAGCCATGCAAAAGCAATAGCGGCGCGAGAAATGGAAGGCATCAGCAACGAAATCGAATCGATGGTAACTCATATTCCACCGGATTCGCTGGAAGATTGGTATGATAGCTTTGCATACTGTACATGGAATGGTCTTGGCCAGGCACTAACCGACGAGAAACTTTATCATGCGCTAGAGAGCATCTCCAAAGCTGGGATCAATTTCTCAACGATGATAATCGATGATAACTGGCAATCTATCGACGAAAATGGAGCCAACAACTTTCATCATCGTTGGATTGAGTTTGAGGCAGACAGAAAAACATTTCCTCGTGGCCTCAAACATACCATTTCAACAATTAGAGAGCGATATCCGTTTATTAAACATATTGCCGTGTGGCATGGGATTCTAGGATATTGGAATGGCATTTCTCCTGATGGAACTTTAGCAAAATGCTACAAAAAGAAGACACTGAAGAAGCAAAATAATGGTTTCCTTGGCGGAGGATCTTTGGTGGCTGTGGATCCCGATGATGTGCAACAATTGTACAACGACTTCTACCAGTGCGTAACGACAACGGAACTTTCCACAATCACACTCCAGCTAATTAATATTTCTTTAGATTTCTCGCGGACTCTGGCGTCGACTCCGTGAAAACGGATACCCAGTTTCTGCTGGACCTGATTGAGAGCGCTCCGGATCGTGCCAGATTTATATCAGCATACCAGGATGCCTGGATGAAGGCCACCCTTCGCCACTTCTCTGCAAAAGCTATCTCTTGCATGTCTCAAACACCGCAAATTATTTTCCACTCCCAACTTCTCACCTCTCTACCTAAATTAATGGTTCGCAATTCGGAAGATTTCTTTCCTGACGAACCTGCCAGTCATCCATGGCACATCTTCTGCAACGCGCACACGAATGTCTTGACACAGCATTTGAATGTTTTGCCCGACTGGGATATGTTCCAAACAAGCCACAGATACTCAGCTTTTCATGCCGCAGCCCGATGTATCAGCGGTGGTCCAATCTATTTCACTGACAAACCTGGAGAGCATGACACCAATCTGATCAAACAGATGACCGCAAGAAACACGGATGGGACGATAATCCTAAGACCAAAGGTTGCAAAGACGACCTATTTGTACGCCAGCAACAAGGAGATGAGACTTCTCAGAATAGATACCTCGACTATGGATACAGACATACCGTTGTTAGGTATCTTCAATATCAACCACCAGCCGCTGATAGAGATTATAAAACTCGAACATTTCCCAAACCTTCCAGTCGCCAAGACGTATATTGTCCGCGCTCATACTTCGGGCGAAATCAGTGAGCCGATGAGCTTTCAAGACTCCACCACTATTCCACTACTACTGAGTTTGGAACCCGCAGGATATGAAATATTGACAGCCTACCCGCTTCACACGACAATAAATCCAGTAGGAAAGGCCACGATCAGTATTGCCGTGCTGGGTCTGCTAGATAAGATGACAGGTGCAGCGGCGGTATTACGTTCAACTGTTTACCAGGAAGGAGACGGCGTGCTTGTCCAGATTGCGCTGAAAGCAATGGGTCTACTAGGTCAGTTAATAAGTATGCGAACTATCAAGAAAAAACTAACTGTTCGCAGGCATTTACATGTCTCCGGATGTTGGAGATCTAAACATTTCAAGTGTCAAAATGTGCGAGGGGTTAGTCCCCTCGAATGCCATGCGGTTTGTTCCAGAGGAGAAAACGTTTAAAGTCGATATGGCAATGGCTTGGGAAGCAATACCTAAGGTGCATAAAGGCAAAGAAATTTGTTTCGAGATGTTAATACATTAACGGAATATATAAAATAGCATGGGTCCATTTGTCGGGCTCCATAACAAAACTTCTAGGATCCTTCGTCCTTGCCGTCGGGTTGCGGCGACACACCACGCGAGTAAGTGACAGATGCTGTAATAGCTCAAGCCAGCCGATCCGGCTTGTTTTCGAACCCACTGTTTGCCGATACCTCGCAGATCTAAAAGTAGGAATATTAACGATATTAAGAAACATTACTTTCGCTCCATCCCGCCACCAAAATTACCGCTCAGCGAAGTCCTACGGTTCCCAGTGATAAGGCTCTGGATCCGCCTTTCCAATGGCAATATCCTTGCCAATATCCAGATAAATAACACGAGGAGGGTAACCGGAATAGTAATGGCCCAGTAGTACTTGAACCCTGAATTAATGGTAGGGACACCATCGTCATCCCAATTAAAGGTCGGCATGGCGAAAATTCCCTAAACAAACTGTAAGCATTTCCCACGGAAACCTTATAAAAACCAGAAGCCATAGATTCAAAAGATAGAGGCTAAAGGGATCTTACGGCAATGGAAGCCCCAGGTAAGAAAAATATGCCAAGAATAGTAAGGATTTTCATTGCAGAGCTATCCTTCTTGCTTTCCGTGGCAAGTTCCTTCATAGCCGTGGCATCTTGCATAGTTGCTTGTGCGATATTGGCAGAAAGCTCTGCGACCCTAATATGAACTTTGGCGTCCTTTTGGGCCATGAATTGGTAGACCTAGTGTGAGTGATGAGCTTTCGCGAGAAAACAGAGCGATTGGTCTTACCCCTTGCGTTAAGATAGCAACTCTTTTTCGCTCGTATTCAGCCTGTACAGACAAGATGCGGCACATATCAAGCAAATACGCCATCTTGTCCTCCACTTCACTTCTCGATCCTAGAACCTCTAGACTTCCTTGCACGCAAGCACTTCCATGTAAGATGTCATCATTGAACTCAGCCAGCTTTTCCAGCACATGTTGGTACAAGTGCAACCGTGCGAGATTTAAATCAACACGTTTCCCAATAAAATTGATTTTTCTCGTGGTAGCTCCGAAATCCATTTCGAGAGGATCTCCTCTCGGGCGATTAGGATGTTCATGCTGTCCCGCCTTTTCCTCCAGATCATTGAGCTCCTCATCCGAGACTCGAAGCTTGAATTGACAGGCTTCGATAACGATTTCTACCAAAAGTAGCGGTATCACAATCGGTTGGTCACACCAATGTTGATGGGTTTGAAGCCTTTTCTCAAGTAGGCCTTCTAGTCGGCCCCCTTTCCGAAAAAGCAAAAGTGCAGACGTGATATTCGTCCGTTTACTATAGCTAATCCCAACCTGGAAGAATACTGGCCTCCAAAAGGGAACGCTGAAAAGAAATACTATTTTGAGCCCTTACATTAGATAAGAATTACATCAAAGTTACTCGGCAGTGGATATGCATACCTCTGGTCTCAGGGTCGCCGCCCAAGCCTGCAGAAAATCTGTGAGCTCTGGTATTGAAATTTCCGATGAGGCTGAGAAAGAGGGGAGGTATTCTCCACTGCTCCCTCAAGAGAGTGAAAGAGCTTTCTGTTATAGGTAATTTGAAAGGCTCCTTCTCCTCAGTCCAATCACACATTCCAAGTCTATAGTAATATTAGGAGGTCCTTCTAAAGTATTTCAATAGCTCTTACAGTAAGCGCAGCCCTCCTGTAGGCTTTACCTGCTCACTCCCAGACTCAACAGTCAAGTCCTAATTTTCTATTAACATATGACTAGTATTTGCCACGTTCAAGCAATCAGTGATTCATACCTTCGTCAACCAATTTTCAAGCAACGCTCCACTCATGACATCTTCCCTCGACTGCAATTTAATATTTCCAGAATATTTAAGAACTTCCCGATAGCGGCAATTTGTGGTGTCTGCATGCTGAGCATGGGAGCCTGCCAGTGGGCGCCAGAACTTTGGGTCGTTTTCTGTCGTGCGTGCGTCGATGGGATCCATGTTTCTCAATCCTTGATCCATATGAGTTGATTGCTGGAGTTTAGGAGAACGATGTTACTCGCGTTTAAGATACGGCGAGGAAGTAGGAATGCGATAGAGGGTTACGTCCCTGATATATTTAGCATCAAAATTATATAATATTAGTCGGGCGAGGTGGTGGAGGCTGGGTACGCCACTTGAATGCGCATTACTTTTCCCGTGACCAATAAGCGGACAAACCTTCAGTCAGGAGCCCAACAACATACTTATTGCCCTCGGTTATTCCGTTCGTTTAATCTCGGCTGAAAACTTATTCGAGAATTATAGGATGACCTGCATATATTCCTAATAATCGAGTATTCGCTCTCTTGACCTTAAAAGCCTCTCTAACTATGTTCTTTTAATAATATTAGAAGCCTAATTAACTAAAACAAGCCTCGCCCCCGGCCACGATTATTATTTGAGCAATTGGTACAATTGATTAATCCTTACGATTTATTATTTATATAGGATATATTATGCTGGAATAAGCCTCAACGTGAAGAAAATCAGTATTTATAACGACTATACCGTCTATCTTTATACCGTTAAGTCAAGACATATAATGTTTTATAACAGTTCATTCACTTACAAATGAATCTCTTCCCGAAAATGAAACACAACGTGAAAGAACAATTCCAATCCCAAGTCTATAATCGACAAAATAGGTTTATATATAATAATAGTAGCAAGATCTCCCTTCTCACACTCGTCTAGAATTCTGAATGCCAACCAACTTGGGACTAACCTGTTATTCCCTCTTCCCTTCCTTTATCCCCCATCCACTACACAATGTCAAGATTCAAACAATACCCAAATCAGCCTATCCAACAAAGAATCCTCCAACAGGCCTGCCTCCAAACAACCGTGCATGTCTCACCCTTAAACATTAGAACAACATCTTCATTGCGTTTCATTATCATACCCTCCCCCTCTACTCTTCTTATCCATCGCATCACCACTCCACGTGGTCCAGCCCGACATTACCTCCACGTCCACCTCCAACTGCCAAACTCCCCGTACAAATGTGCCACATAATAACCCAAACCCACAGTCTATGCTGCCACCCCCACCACTGTGAACCCCCCTACAGTGTTATTAGGCTTCCTTCCCTCAACCATTCTATTATCTATCTATTTACTGCCGAAATATATCTACAGTCCCAAGACCTCCTTCTTTAAAAAACTAATAATTGCTGTCCAAACTGCGATTACTTTTAGGAAGAGAGGGGATTAGCGAGGAGGAGGCGAGGGAGAGAGTGAATAGGCGAAGGAAGAGAAATACGTGAGAGAGGGCGATAATATCAGTTATAAGGGAGGCGGAGGGTTTTAATTGTTTATCTGTGAGGAAGATCTCTCCCAAGGTGGGAAGGAGGAGAGAAATTGCCATCGAGAGCTAGCAGAAAATAATTATAGACAAATAGCAGGAGACCTTTAATACCTTCTTAGGATCCGTCCAATTGCAGACACACAATTCGGGCAGGGTGAGATTCCAGATACTTTGTATCCCGGAGAGGTTTTGCGGCGGGAAATCGAGGAATTAGGTTGATAGAGTATCTGGAAAGGCCACCAACTACATTACGGTACAGCAAGATATAGAATCTTTCTTTCTTGGGTTAACGGTTGAGGGTTTGTTACGGTTCTTATGCAGATGCGGGGACTATTAAATGGTTTGATTAGTGGGTGGACTTTTCGAACATTTGCAGATTGTAAGATTACCTGCAGCCAGCGCTTCCTTCTCTCTACATCACACATGGGGCACGGATCACGCCCTTCCCCGCAAAGACTTGATGGGTCCCCCAATTCCTCTTCGCGGCACGCATATCTTTGCGACATTATCTTGTGCTTAGCACATGCACCTTGTCGGTGGTATGTGTATTCCCAATGTTCTGGGTCTGCTGTGCAACCATCGTGCACGAATGGGGTTTTCGTCACGACGCATGAGGCTGTATGCTGTTGTCAGAAGTCGCTCAATACCGAAAGCGTTGCCCACTTACAGGGCATAATGAGAATATATTAATTAAAATAATGCTGTGTACGAAGTTTTGGCAAAGCCTCGTTGTCTAAAATGTACTATTACGGGCGCATGTGATAGTAGAAGGATGTTCATTCAAGCTAGAAATCTTGGTGGGTGCGAGGGGGTGGGTCCCGGTGAGTTATATCGTTGAATCATTCATCTCGCGGGGGCTGAGTTGAGGGCGGCTCCGTTGCGGTGTAGTTTTCTAAAGGGTGTGCACGGATTTACGGCTGTGGGTTGGTCAGGCCAGAGGGGCTGAGCGAGTCGGACGAAGGCAGAGGCTGAGGGTGGCACCCTTTCCTTCCTTTAATTCGTCAATCGGGCACTTTGCCGCAGCCTCACTGCACAGCCAGCTGGCAAGCACACTTCCCCCCAAATTTGCGAAAAGCAACCACATGGACCGAACATTCATCATCGCGAGACTGACATCCACTCTTAAATAATGATTTGACGGTAACATGGAGGCCATTATAAGAGACAGCTTTTATTTCCTTGAGCCCGAGCTGCTGAGAGTGAACCATCCTCAAACTACCTTACTTTCCTCAAAGAGCAGGGTAGTTGACATCACCGCCTTTTCGACTCAGAACCCGCCGAAGTACCATGTCAAGAGCAACCCCCGCAATGTTACTAATGCGGAGGAGCTGAAAGGTATTGTTCATCGCCCTCTGGTTGGCGATGCAAATTCGTTGCCGCATGTGGATCGTATATAGTACTTCCATCCTTCCCACCCTCTCGTGATTTGACCTGATCATCTCTTAGTTACGAGATCAACTGGCCATTTGCGAGAAGCCTTCTTTGTAGGCAGTTTGTGAAGGGGGTTTTCGACAAGTGGGATTCGAAAAAGACCGAACTCCAAGAAGAATTCAGTTTGATTGACTTCCAAATGTTTCTCTTCAATGCCGATGAACGCGATGAATTAAATCGCCGGCTTGAGTTAGATTTTTCTTTTTTTGGACCCGGATCAACCTCGGATGGAGCACTTTTAGGTGCAAAAGGTAAAATATCAAGCCGTGCTACTGATAGGAATTGTCCAAGAGAGCTGACAAAGAACAGATCCTGATCGAATCCTCTACCATTTTGGATTCGACTGGATGGCTATCGTACCAAGCTCCATAGGTCAAAATGAGGAGGTATTCAAAAGGCTCCGTCTTGGGAATAAGGAAATTCCAGTAAGTTTTGTAACCTTTATGGCACTCTCGCATTAATCTGGAGCAGGACAAATGTATAGTTCGACGTAGGACGTGCATTGCGAGCATCATACAGACACAGGACACACCTAAACTTCTAGGATCTAGTCTTTGTCCCATATCATGGGAGTCAAAAACAAACTTGGTTCATAGAAGAACCTTGATCCTTTTCAATGAACTTCACGCTTCTCAAGATGGGCTTAATTTCAAGGACTGGATCTCTCCCGAAAAGACCAACATATGGGAGGTTGTAGATGACTTCAACCTTTCTAAGGACAACGAGGCCACTACCATTACTTTCATACACAGGCTCACAGGCACAGTGTGGCAGGAAGTGGTCCACGCATGGCGTAATGTTGTAGACAAGGCTTCGGAGCACATTCGGACCTCCGTACGTCCTGGCCGTAGTTCTCTGCTCTTGTCAGCTCTCAAACTAATCGCGTGGCAGGAAAATCTTGCACTCGACAAAGGCCTTTCTATAGAGCAACTAGAAACTCTGGCACAAGATACATGGGAAGATTCACTATCCTGGTTCACCATCCAGAAACTCCTCAATGCGCATCAGAAAATGATCTCCAAATCGCAATCAGATCTCAAGGCTCTTGCTAAGCTCGTGGGTCTAACAGAAGAAAAGAACCAATTACAGACATGCCTTAACGAATTGAAAGAGCTGGAAACTATCGTCTCCCAAGACTTTATCACACGCGGACAAAGTATCTCGAGTCTGGTCTACAATATAATCGGCGTACGAAATGCTCAAGCTGCACAGAAATATAGTGAAAGTATGGGCCGCATCACCTGGATCTCATTCATCTTCTTCCCACTAATTGCAGTTTCGGTAAGCATCTCTGCAAACATACGGATGAGTCTTGTTGATCAACCAGCTGACACCAGTATTGTGTCACAGGGCCTTTTTGGCATGAATATAGATCTTTTAGCCAACAACCCATCCGTAAAATGGTACTTTATCGTCGCAGTACCTTCTTTGGTGTTGGTTCTAGGTTTAGCGTTGATTCTGAACTATGCTGCTCCTATCATGGCAAAGGTGAGGAGCAAGAAAGACTGATGAGATAGTACAATTTCTTAGCCTAGTCTATATACCGTTCCAGGACTGCGAGTACCGCAGTACGAAAACTCATCCACTACTCGCTATTCTCATATCACATGGCACATGTGTTCCTCCTTGCAAAAGTCTCGAATTTCTTGCCGTGCCATCCGGATTGACCCAGCGTGGCTCGAATAAAGTCAATAATGTGTACAGATCTCTGCTATGTTACGGTGTGTCTGCTATTGAACATTGAGCTTATTCGGTACGGATGATACGATCAGTCTCGCAGATGACTAGTCGCGAGAATCAGACTAGGTTTGACTTCTTTTTGCGACATTACAGCAAATCCCCTGGACATTGCATTACCGTCACGGGCTGGAAGTTCTGCAGAGTGCCAGTTCGCAGACCACACTGGGAACTTTGGAGCAATTTTACTAGCATGTACTGGGGGGATTGGGATAAGATCAACGAGGGGCCATCCTGAGCCGTATCGGACGACCAAATTCCCCCAAACCGCCGCGGGATGAGCTTGTCGGTCTTATTTCAAACACATTCATCCCTTATGTCCTATCTTTGACGAATTCGACTTTTACGCTAAATTTAATCTCGGCGGCGATGATCTTTCATTCATACAGGGTGTCGGCCTGCTTGAGTTCCAAGAATTGATGTTTGCTGCTTCTTTGGTATGCCCTCCTTCCATCGCCACGTTCGCATTACCCATCCTTCTGACAGATATCAGCGCCTCAACAACTATCAGTTAAAACCCACTCATTACAACGCAACACATTAATTAATGCACATAAATCGAGCAGAGTAGGGAGATGATGTATTGAGGGTAAAAGAGATCAATAAAACCCATTCGAAAAAAGCTCAAGGTATAGAAGCTCCGGACTATGTATGCAGAAGCGTCACTAAGTGAAAAGATCACGCTATGCCTTATTGAGAGATCTTAACTGCAATTACCTCTTAGTTAGGCACGCCCGTTAGTGATCTGTATATTCTATCTAATTTAAGAGCTCCTTTTTACACAAAATTCGTCTAGTATTTGTAATCT
The DNA here is from genome assembly GCA_021399475.1 of Hyaloscypha finlandica. NCBI lineage: Eukaryota > Fungi > Ascomycota > Leotiomycetes > Helotiales > Hyaloscyphaceae > Hyaloscypha > Hyaloscypha finlandica. The sequence goes on along the minus strand of JAJTUR010000046.1, from coordinate 9,831 downwards.
AGAGAGCTATTATAATCCTTAATCTAAATAGGCTTAGTGTGACGGCTGGCACCTCCACATGATCCGCCAGGGGCTAGGTATCAGGGGCTAGGGGCGAAACGCGGGACTAAGCTAGGGATCTTGGTAAGACTCTCTTAAAGGTCGAGGGACTCCTCCCTTCTTTGCCCCTTAGCTTAGTATTTTCAATATATGAGATTCTTTGAACCTTGAGCCTTAACTATTATATTGATCCCGCCATTATATAATACTAAGCTCACTCGACCTAGCCTATAGAGGCGATAGTAATACTCCCGATAAAGGACTAGGGTACTATATCCTTAGGGGGCGAAGATAGCTATACTACCCTTAATATTCGGTATTTCTCCCGAATCTCAAAGAAAAGAAGAACGATAATTGGTTATAGTCCACCGATTTAAAATAAGGAAAGACGATAGTCGGTACTATTCTACTGACTTGAAATAAAAGAGGAATTAATATCCTCTATAACCTGATTAACCTCGGAGTCTGGCCCTTAATTAGAATAGACGACGTCCCTGTCCTCTATAACCTAGCTGTAATAGTCGGTCTAACTACGCAAGGCCGTAGTTGTGCAAGTACTAGTGGGGGTTGAATAGGAACGTCCTCGTGGTATCTAAGTGGTCATAATAGTATCGTAGTTGCAATATTACTAAGTATAAGAGAATACTATATTAAGTTAAGTATGAAGCTTCTATCTAGGTGGTAGGAAATACAAGAGACTATATAGAACCCTTATACCCTAGGGATCTTGGATCTTGTCCTTGATCCACTGATCCTGGATCCTGGATCATGAACCCTGATCCTGATCCATCACGTGACCTCATATGACCTCGTCACATACTATAGAGTTCTCTGTGACACCTGCTAGATGTCTGAGCCTCAGGCTACTATAGTGGTCTGTAATACTATCCCCCTTCTAGCTTAGTGTAGTCCTATATACTTAACTAGGGGTTTCTGAATTTCTTAGTAGCCTTATAGCCTTCTCTTCTTCTTATTATACCTCCCGACTAATCCTCTGTTTATAAGAAAAGAAAAGAACGTGAACTTCTTTTGAACTATATAAAATAATTTGGCTATATTATACCTTCCGATTCTAGTTATAGCGCCTATTCTAAATATAGTCGCGTATATGTTATACTTCCTCGCGATTCTAGCCGTTGTGCCGAATATGTCTAGCGTGGTTTCTCCTGTGATACTATCGCGAGAGGAGTGACCGAAAGTAATTAGAGTACTCTGGAAAAAGAAGAGTAGCGTATTTATTCTGAAAAGAAAGAAACTCTTACGAAACTACTTTGCCTTAAACGCTAGGAAGAGTTTCTTCGTAAGCGTGGTATGAAAATATTACGTCGTGGTCTTAAGACCTTAGATAAGTTGGATAAAGCCGAGGCGCGTGAGAAGGCCGAGATAGAATGTATTAATACGGAAGAGATAATTATTGAGTCTAAGCCTATTCCTCTGGATTCTGACTTAGCTACTACTATTAAGTCCTTTAATCCCTTAGACCCCTTCTAGTCTAATTTTCAGTTTCTACTAGTCGCCGAGCCTTCTTCGCACGATTAGGGTGCCTCCTCTGAAATTCCTTTAGTAAGTCCAAATAATTGAGATTCTCTATAAGTTCCTAAGTGTTTTCTATATAATTATAATTCCTCTATTTAATAAGGTATTCTTACTAACTACCGATTATTGTTCTAGTGTCCAAAATTTCTTTAACCTTATATTCCTATAATTCGTTTTCCGGTTATACTTCTTCCTCTGAATTTGGTATATCTAATAGTACTAGTTTAAGGAGTAATATATGGAATACCGGGTAGAGTCTACTAGTCTTTAGTAGTTGTAGTTTGAAATTAATATCTCTAATCTTCTCTAGTATTTCGAATAGTCCTAGCTTCTTGAAATCTAACTTATTACTAGGTTATTTCGTCTTAATGTTTTTTCGAAGTAGGTATACTTTATCCCCCTTCTTGAGCGAAGGCCCTATAATTCGCTTTTTGTTGGTATATTCCGTTATCTACTGATTTCGAAATTAAATATCCTTTACTAATTATATATGTAATACTATTATATTTTTTGTAAGTATAAGAGCTTCTTCTATATTAGCTATTTTCTTTCGTGGCTATCTATATACTATTAGTTCATAGCTATAGTTTATATAAAATGGTATTGTTCCTATAGTCTCGTTTCTTGCGCTATTATATATGAACTATACTATTAGTAATAGTTCTACCTAGTTGTCCTATTACTAATTAATATAATATCATAAGTATTACTCTAATATCTGATTTAATTGTTCCGTAATACTATCTGTCTATAGATAGAATACTATTAATAACTTGTGATATATACCCATCTATACTATTAGTGTAGTCCAAAATTTCGAAGTAAATAGCTTATCTCTATCTATAATGATTTCTTCTAGTAGTCCGTATTATGCTATAATAATCCTATTAAATGCGTATATAAGTTCTTTGGTATTACTACTTTCTTTATATAGTATAAAGTACCTATACCTAGTTATTCTTTCCACGATTACCTATATTATATTATAGACTACCCCCGTTATTAGTTCCTTAGAGGCTAGTAGTTTGACGATAAAGTCGAAGGCGATTGATGTCTACGCCTTACTTAGTGTCTTATTAGTTTTTAGTAGTCCATATATTATATATTAATTTGCTTTGCTCTTGTTATATAAGTCGTAATTCATGATTATATCCTGGATTACTTTTCTTATTCCTAGAAAGTAGTAATCCCTTAAAAGTCTTTCCTATATCTTATCTATTCCTTAATATCTATGTACTAGTAGTTCATATTATTCTTTGATGAACTCCTTCCTAATTCTCGTGGGTATATAGACTAGTCCTCTGAATCGAATAAGTCCCTAGTTATCTGTTCCATATCCAGGTATTGGATCCCTATTAATTCGTAAAACCTATTTATCTGTTTCATAGGCTTTCTTGATTTTCTGTTCTAGTCGTGTATCTTCTACTACTACTACTATAGCTAATAGTTCGTAGTTATACTCAAGGCTATCTTCTCCTTTCTTGAGTATAGCTCTTAGTTTCTCCCTTATATCCTTGTTATAATCTTATCTTCTACTAAGTATATCTGCTCATATATTCTCTAATCCCTTTCTATATATAATAGTGAAGTTATATAACGCAAGTGCTTCCGCCTATCTAACTTATCTTCTATTCAAAATCTTTGTGGTAGTAAATATCGTCAGGTTTTTGTAATCTATTTATACTAATACTAGGTACTTGGATCCCTCGAGGTAAACTCTCTATTATTTAAAGGCGATAATGATTACTAGTAACTCTTTATCGTGAACGTTATAGTTTAATTCCGCTAGTATCATCTTTCTGGAATAGTACGCTATTAGTCTTAGCGTACTATCCTTCTGCTTCTGGCTTAAGTAGGCCCCTATAGCGAAATCCAATACGTCTGTTTCTACTATAATTTCTTATTCAGGATCGAATACTACTAAAACCAGTGCTTGTATAAAGCGTTTCTTTAATTCCTCGAATACTTCTTATACCCTAGGGGTCTAATTAAACTATCGTTTCTTCCTTATTAGCTCTGTGAGTAGGGCTAATATTCTCGAGTATCCTTCAATAAACTATTAATAGAAATTAGTAAATCCTAAGAAGGATTATATCTCTTTTACTATTCTTGGTATTAGCTATTCTAATACCGCTTCTACCTTCTTAGGATTTATCTATACTCCGTGAACTCCTACTATAAACCCTAAGAATTCTAGCTCCTCCTTATAGAATTTACACTTCTCGGGTTTTAATAGTATTCCTGCCTTCTATAGTCTTTCTAATACTTTTCGTATATGTGTCTTATACTCTACTTATAACTTAGAGAAGATAAGGATATTATCTAAGTAGGCTACTATAAAGACGTCGAGATAATCGTGTAGTTATTTATTAACTATTCTCTATATAGTTATAGGAGTATTAATTAATCCGAAAGGTATAACTAAGTACTTATATAGTCCATATCTAGTCCTAAAGGCTGTTTTCTATTCTTCGCCTTCTTTTATTCGTATTAGATTATACGCTCCTCTTATATCTAAGCTTATAAATACTATTATTCCCTATAGTCGGTCTTATAATTCGTTAATTAAGGGTAGAGTATAATAATCCTTAATAGTAATACTATTAAGTTATCTATAGTTAATATAGAGTCGTAGTATTCCGTCCTTTTTCGGTATAAAAAGGATTAGGCTTACTACTAATAAGGTTAATAGTTATATGAATCCTTTCGCTAGGTTCTTATCTATATACTACTTTAGTACCTTTAACTCTGACTCCGAGAGTTAGTAGATTAGTCCGAAGATTGGACTCTTTCCTTTCTTAATAGGTATCTAGTGATCCTATAGCTAGTGCTGTAGAAGTGCCTCGTTCTTAGGTCCTTCTCGGAATAGCGACTCGTATTCCTTATATACTCCTAGTATTTGCTTTAGTACGGAATCCTGGGCTTGGTATTTGTTCTCTAATAAAGTTATATATATCTTCTCTCGGGTTAAGGGGTCTATTCCCTCTAGAAGTACTAAGCGGTTACCTTCGTATTAATATTAGCTTATAGTAATTATTCCTCTCGTCTAGTTAATCTTTAGATTATAGAGGTATAGCTAAGGTATACCGAGAATTACTATATAAGTTCCTATAGTAATAATATTAAATACGATATCCTCGACGTGTCCTTCTTATATTCTTATTTAGAGGATCCTTGTTTCATAGGTTACTATCCCTTTCTTAGTTCCAATCTCTCTACTATTAATAGCGAATAAGCAATATAGCTATAACTTCTTCCGTATTCTAAGTCCTTATTCTCTTACTACTATAGTATTAATGAAGTTGCCCGTTATACTAGAGTCTACTATTACTCTAACTATTCGTCGATTTAATTAGATAACTAGGAAGAGCTAACTACTTCTCCCTATTATATATAGCTATTCGTGTTATGGGATCCTAGGTAAATGCCTTATCGGTAATAGTCCCGAATCTCTAATAGCTCCTAGTTTTTTAACTATCCTTACTCTAGTACCTAGTATCCTTCGCTCATCTATCCTCTATTAACGATTACCGGTATCCAAAGTCTTAGCTATATCTATATAATTTCCTTAGCTTTATAATAAATGCTATATTAATTAGTATAGTATACCTATTATCCTAGCTAACTATAGTCCGGATAATTAGTCCTAGCTATATTATATCCTATAACTAGTTCTTGAACGTCCTTAGTAATCCTAGCCGAAAGCTTGTGAAAATAGTATAAACTCTATAATACTCCTTTCCTAGCTATAAGGTTTACCCTTACTTCGTCCTCGTATTACTAGCTTCGTATTTTCTTGATTACTTTATACTATTATTCTCTGAAATCCCTAATAGTTAAGAGGTTACTAATATATTAACTTATGAGATTCCGTCTTATTATAAGCTAATCTAAGAGTACTTCTCTTATATTAGGTCCTATATTATATTAGTATAGAACTTCTCTATAGTCCCTTTTGAATTATTCTCCTTCTTACTCGACAATTTTCTGGATTAATTAGCCTTACAATATCTGTTCTTCCTATTTATCGTGTTATTTCTTTCCGGTTATTATGGATATATCTAGTTATCCTAATATTGAAACCTCGTTCAAATCGGTACTTTCTTCTTATTATAGGCCTATCTATCCTCCCTTATCATTACTAATAGCTATAGTAGCGAGGTCGGTACCAATGATATCCTATTCCCATAGTTCTTATAGGGTAGTATTAATCTATATAATACTATTATATCTACCTCGCCCTATAGCTATAAGCTCGTTACGACGTCCCATATTTCGTTGTCTAAATCCTTTATTCTATAGTCCTTTACTACCCTTATAGTTTCTGGCGAAGTGGCCCGTCTTACTATAGCTGAAGCACGCCTTCCTATCGCGATGCTTCTATATCTCCTCGACTAATAAGGTCTTAGAGGTAGCGTCTAGTTCTATTAGTTGCCTGCTATACATCTCTCGTTTCTTTGAACCCTATATCTTTCCCTCGTAGGTATATAGTCCTTTCTTTTCTAGGGTTTATTCGTAAATTCGATTATCTATCTAGATAGCTCTTTTAATTATTTTAGCTAGTGTTTTCGGTGGATCTTCTTAACTAAGGTTATCCTTGATATGTTCCTTGAGGCCGCGATAGTATTAGTGTATTAGCGCGCTATTGTTCTAGTTAAGCTTAGTCGAGTATTATTGAAATTCTGCCGTATATACTACTACTAATCCTTTTTAATATAGTGTTTAAAGCATGATGGCCGCCTTCTTAGTACCGTTAATTTCTCTAAATATAGTAGTAAGTCCTTCGACGAATCTAGAAAGGGTATATATGTATTTGATAGTATTAGGTAGTATATTCCGTGTTACTTCTCCTAACTTATTAGTCTTTATTATATAGTCTACCACAAATCCTTTAATCTATCCTAAGGCTAGTCCTCTAAGTAGGGTAATGACCTATAGTACCTTTTCAGTGTCTGAACTGAACTTGGTCTTATGGAAGCTCAAGTATAAGTTAATCTAAATCAGGAACCCACTAAGCTTAGATTATTCTCTATAGAAGGGTTTAGGTACCGATATTTTGAGGTCGCGGTATAGTACTCCCACATATACTAGGTCTTCTACTATCTTAATATCTTTCTCCTCTTCTTATTTAGCTTTCCCTTTTCCTTTATCCTACTAAGCCTATTAAAGGGCTTCTTTGGAACTTTCTCCTTTAGTCGATATTGTGAACTCCTAGAGTTATAACGTTAGTATTTAGGGGTTAGTACTTAAAGTGTAATAGTTGGTCTAACTATATAAGGCCATAGTTGTATAAGTACTAGTAGGGGTTAAATAGGAACGTCCTCGTAGTGTCTAAGTAGTTATAATAGTGTCGTAGTTATAATATTACTAAGTATAAGAGAATACTATATTGAGTTAAGTATGAAGCTTCTATCTAGGTAGTAGGAAATATAAGAGACTATATAGAACCCTTATACCCTAGGGATCTTGGATCCTATCCTTGATCTACTAATCCTGGATTCTGGATCATGAACCCTGATCCTGATCTATCACGTGACCTTATATGACCTCGTCACATGCTATAGAGTTCTCTGTGACACCTGCCAGATGTCCGAGCCTCAGGCTGCTATAGTGGTCTGTAATACTAGCTAACCTCGGAGTCGGACCCTTAGCTAGACTAGATAATACCCCTCACTAACTAATGAGAGGGAAAGAAATAGCCCTACCCCTACCTAAGGAAGGATTAGTCCGGTCTACTAATCTAAAACAAAAAAGGATAATAATTAGCTTTAGCTCACCGATTTAAAATAAGGAGAGCTAATAATCGGTTTCAGCTAGCTAATCTCGAGCGACTAAGACCCCTTTAGGGTATAGTCTTAATAGATGATATGCCCGGACTATCTAGCTTAGATAACCTTAGGCTAAGTATAGAAACCTTCGGTATAGCTAGTAAAAGGCCCTAGCGCGATAGAATAGAGGAATAGGACTTCGATATTATAGACTACTAATACCGGGAGGCCTAGTATAGAACCTTCCCTAATAATGACGTAAAGATATAATTAGCTAATAGGGAAGTATAGATTAGTATAGATATACCTAAGATACCTATTAAATGAAGGAAATTAATAGCTAGGGAAGACCTTATTAACGAATACCGTAATATACTCGACTAATAAGTGGACTATAGCTAGAAAGCCTATATTTATATTAACTAGTTAAATAATAGAATTAATGAATTAGAAGCGATTACTAACCGGCTTCACGAAAAGGAGAGAACTACTTAGCTAGATATAGTGAAATAGAGGAATAAGTAGGTAGATATCTAGGAAAGTTAATACTCCCTAATAGGAGAACTACCTAGAGGGTAGTACTAGGGCTTAGTATTACTGGGTTATAGCGATAGACCCTAACTCGTTAGAATTAAGGATCCGGCCCTATTTACTAGTAAGGATAACTATTAGATTAATGACTAGGTCTTTAATATAAGGAATAAATTAATATAGAACTCTACTAAGTTTAATAATAAACCCCTAAAGATTACCTATATAATATAGCTAGTCGCTAGAGACACTAGGGACCTTATATGTAATTAACTAGAACCCGGTTTAGTTAGATAAATCTCATTAATTAAATAGATCTTTAAGATCCTCTAATAAGCCTATAGTAAAAGCAAAGAAATAGAATACTAGGAGGCGAAAGAGGACTACTGACGACTTTAATAAGGAGATAAAGTATTCCTAGTATTCTAGGCTAAATTTACCTATCTTATAACTAAACTAGGGAAATTAACAAATAACTAGTACGATAATCTAATAGATAAGATAAACCTAGAGCTACTTAAGAGCCTCGGGGATAAGAAGTTTAATATACCTAGGGATCTCGCTAAATAGTATATAGAATAAGAGAATAGGTTTCTCTTAATTAAGAACTAGTAATCTAGAGAAAACTACCTAATAGAAATAATCTACTATTATACTACTCCCTAGACTAGGAAGAGTAGTAGTAATTAGGGACTAGCTACTAACCTATACCTAATAGAACTAATAACCTAACTAGCCTTTTTATAACTAAGGGAGCTAGTCCACCGGGAATTCGAGAAGAAATTAGAAATACCTGAGATACTTAACTACTACTTATATAGGAAGACTAGCTATATTAAAAAGGATTACCTAAACGCCTATAAAGTCGCTTATCTTAAGGAAGACTATATAGATAGAATAGGTAAACTAGACCTAAATAATATAGAATATAATTCCTATTTATTATCTAAAGAGGAATTCGACGATAATAACTCGGGAAAAGTCTAGCTCTAGGTATAAAGGTAGCTCTCCTAGAGTAAGAATTCTACTAAGAACTAGTAGACCTTACTTAACTTATTAGCGGGGAGTAGTTCCTAGTCAAATATGGGGTCTACTAGAAGGGAAATACTATAACCTTCTAGTACTTAGTAGATACTAGGGCGAATATATATACTCTAATTAACTAAAAGTATATTTACCCCCTAACTAGAGTACTCTATATACTAGTATATATACTTCTAGATCCTATCCCTCTTCGAGGATTCGACGGATAACCTAGTAAGGCTATCTAGTAAGTTATTATAGTAGACCTAGAAATTAACTAATACTTCTAGACCTAATAATACTTCTTATCCGCTAACCTAAGCTCTTATAATATAATCCTAGGGAGGAAGTAGCTTACTAAATATAGTATATTACTAGACTACTAATAGAACTAACTCAGATAGCCGGGAGATACTATAACTCGGGTCCTAAAGAGGACAAGTATAGAAGAACTAGAGGGCGATAGAATAGTACCCCTCGCCCCTCTATAAGACCTCCTTACTCGGAAAGCCGAATACTAGGCTAGGAAGGAGGAATTAAACCTTAATATTATTAATATAGGTAAACTAATAGACTATTCTATATACCTCATCGGTATAGTAGCCTTCTAACTTAGTATAAAGGATCCTGATAATTATATTAGATCTATTACTATTAACGAGATTAACTATAAGCTAGAGAAATGAGATTAGAAACCGAGGAAATATCTATCCCTACTAATAGCTACTAAGCGTCCAAAAACCTACTTAGCTAGGTGTTTAGCTTAAACCTGTGACCTTATATATATTCTCGATATGGATGAATAGGATACCCTCGGCGATACCTTATTCTTTAACCCTAGTAAGCTATAGGAGCTTTGGACTATATTGCCCTCCTAGCTAGATAATATAGCTAGTGCTTTCTCGAGAAAAGCGGTAGATATACTACTATAGTC